>CM029647.1:2104075-2514075 GCA_017311315.1 Dendrocalamus latiflorus | reverse complement strand
TGCCTCTGATGATGTCATGGCTGCTTGGATCTGTATCCAAATGCTTTGATTTTGAGTCTGGAACTCCGGCCGGTGGAGCGCAGAGGAGGGCAGCGGCGGGGGCCGGGGAAGGTGCCGCCAGGTGGGAGGGCGGCGCCGGGGAGAAAGCCAGCCGGGGGAGCGCCGAGGGAGCCGGCCGGTGGAGCGCGGAGGAGGGCAGCGGCGGGGGCCGGGGAAGGTGCCGCCAGGGGGGAGGGCGACGCCGGGGAGGGAGCCAGCCGGGGGAGCGTCGAGGGAGCCGGCCGGTGCAGCGCGGAGGAGGGCAGCGGCGGAGGGGCACGACGCGGAGGAGGGGCGCGGAGGCTAGCTCAGAGGCCGCTGTCGCCGTCGGAGGGCCGCAGCCGCCGCCGCCGCTACGAAGCCGCCGTCGCCTAACCCTAACCCTAGCGTGTGGCAGCGAATGGTGCGGGGGCGATTGGGCGCGGGGAGGCGTGGGCCGAAAAAAGCCCGAACCGGTAGGGAGTTTTTTGCAAAAATGTTTAAGTGGATTGTGTGCTTCCACCTTCAAGGATCCAGGCCGTTTGAGGTACATCCGATGGTCCATAAACGGAGTTCACATGTTAGCACCGAATAGTGCATTAGCACTGGATATGTTCCCATATATAAGTGAATAGGACGAGTGTTTCATGCACCATGGTGCCTAGGCACCAATATCAATACCCGTTGATTTGCTTCGAGATTCGCAACGTTTGATGTGGGTATCTTCATATACCCATAAAAAAGTATATTTGAGATATCAAACTCCGAAAAAATTTAAATTCAACTTCAGTTTAATTAGTTTGAACTATTTTTATGGTATATACTCACTGTAGTTGCATTGAACTCAAAAGTAGTTCAAACTAGTTTGAACTGAGTTCAAAACTAACTTACCATAAATATATCAAGGGTATAAAACATTTTCATACCAAAACTCAAAAAAATTATCAATCATACACGTGTATCGGATGTTGGTGCCTAGGCACCATGGTGCATTACGTAATTTTCCTATATATATATATATATATATATATATATATATATATATATATATATATATATATATATATATATATATATATATATATATATATATATATATATAAGAGTCCTCTCCGAATAGATCATGAATTCAAATCCTAAACCAAACGGATCACGAATTCGAGTTCTAAACCAACTCCTACTACTAAGGGACCCGAAACCCTTGAAACACAAGTTTTCTGAAATTTTAACTTTTCAACATTTCATCTGTCAAAGCCTCCAGGACCGAACCTCCCATAGCTCCTCCACATATTATCCACCTTTGTTCTCCACATGCCCAAGCATAAGCCCGACCATCTTGTGACATCCTTGACGTTTAAACCTCGGATCTCCCATCCTAGTCCCGGTACTTCTCGTCATTGATCATGATCGCCTTTATACTTAACCTACACATGCAAAAACCAAAGAGCATTTTTCAATACAAGTTATCTCCAACTTGACTAACATCAATCCGCACATGCATAACATAACATAATTCACCCATAAACACGAACTAATTCAACCAGGCCACAAACTGATCAAGCCGCCCTTAACATAGCGGTCAGACCACAATACCTGAATACTTCAGCACTTTCAGTTTTCGTACAAGTGTTTATCATAAACGTAAATTCCAATTCAACTCATGCCAATTATTTATCATCACAATATTTACGACCTATCTACATAGTCTAACGAAAGACAAGTACTACTTGGCCACAATGGTTGGATTGCCCTCTGGTCAATTTTGCCAAGCTAGAGGTTTGTCAGTTCATAAGTTGTAATAGATCCTAGTCCGTGGTAAAGTGTACTACCCGAAACATACCTGTGCTTTGATGCAATCACTGTTGTCATTTAATTTATGTCTGGGCATAACTTTGTTAATGCACATAACAATTCTATTATCCTCTGGTACAATGGTGGATATGGGGGGCGATGTGGGCATGCATTGCATGCTCCTTTGTACATCTCAGAAAATATTAAAAATGTAGGGATGGATACGTGAAAATGGGAAAGTATATGCCTGTGTTGAGATTGTATACCGCGTGTTAAATAGGGAACTTAATATACTGATGTAGTGAGCGTTAACAAGTAGCAATTATTCCAGTACCGAGATTGGGTTTGGTTAGCCTTTCTGTTTTGTTTACTTGGTCAGGATAAATGCAGTTGTTTTAAGAATAGGTTCTGGTATGTAGATGATGAGAAGTTGCATATATCATTAGTACATTGCAATCTTGTCACCACTTAATTGTTATCATGCTAAGCCCTTCGATTAGGTCATCAAATCAGCATAAAAAGTTCCACAAAATTGTAAAGGTAGCCCTGAAAGTCATATTTCGTATATAAAATTTCGGATGAAAGCTCAGTGATATGAGAAGTGCAAAAGATAAATCTCTGACAAATCATAAATAACATTAGGGGAAAGGAAGAGCAATGCTACTATTATCAGCGAATTTCTCCTCCTTCTGCCCCACATGTCCCGAGTCTAGATGTGAAATTTTACATGGCAGTAGTTTGGTAGATGTTTTTGGGGACTATCTATATATTTTTGTGGAATATTTCTTGAAAACACAGGAAGTTTACGTTTCATTCATTAAAAGATTAAGAAGTACATACATAGCTTGAGGGCTATGAAAAAGACCTTTAGGTACTAATACGTGAGATGAATGATTAACAAAGTAAAGGGGCAACTAAGATAATACACTAAACTGGATGAGAAAGCGAACCAAAATGATCCTAGCAAAGAAGGTCACCCAGCTTGGATTTTCTAATCGACAACCAATCGAAGAACTCCTGTTTGATGTGTTGGGCAAACTCCTCGATGTTTAGGTTTCCTTGGTCATGCAGCAGCCTGTTCCTCTCCTTCTAGATCATCCAGACCACCAGAATAATTAGGGAGTCTACTCCTCTTCGCTTGGAGCTAGGCGCCATTCCCCGAATGACTACCCAATGTTCATGCAACGTCTGCTCAATCAAGCTGTACAAAGTGCAGAGTGACAGCCAAGAAAAAGTAAAGGTGCCATATCTGTTTAGCCACTGAGCATCGGATAAGAAGATGGTTGACAATCTCAGGTTCTTGATCGCAGAAGAGACATGTTGTCGGTGCTGGGATGTTGTGTTTTCTAAACCTAGAGAAAGTCCATACACGATTGTCGATGTTTTAATATCGATGTTACGTATGATTTGTTTAGATTCGGATAAACTCTTAGAAGACTCGGCGTATGCCCCTGTGAAGTAGAGACACAGGAAACTTTATCCTGGTTCGGGCATTCTCCTAAGAGAATAATAACTCTACGTCCAGCATGATTGCTAGTTGCTAGAAAGTGGATTACAACAGAGAATTACACGAATGGCTAGTGCTATCTTGCATGAATGATTCAACAATCCTCCCCCTCTCCCTTTGATGTTAACTTTTAAATAGTTAGTGAAGCGATGATAGTTATCCTGCGCCGGAAGACGCTTTGACGCTTCAGATAATAATTGCCTGATGGAAGTTACTATCAGAGAGACACAAGAGGTCGTTCACCGTGTAGCGGTTGTTGTCAGAAAGAGATCGTGTACAGTTAGTGGACTAACATACATTCTAACCACCTTGTCAGACGAACCGACAGTGTAGTTCATTGCTTTATATAGTTTATTGTTGTAGATAAGTCGGTTGAAGATAGACTTATCGTAGGAATTCTTATGACCACAGAGTGGTCGCAGTAAAACTTACGACTACATGGCCATAGAAGGAGTTACGACCATGGGATAGTCGCAGTAAAATTTACAATTATGTGGTTGTAGAAGAACTTATGACTATATGGGTAGTCGCAGTAGGACTTACGACTATATGGTCGTAGAAGAACTTACGACTTTATAGTTGTAGAAATGCTTACAACCATTCTGCCATATTTACCTCTTATCGATAAGGAGTATATTCAAGGAATATAATAACGTAATAATTTGAGGATTATTCTACCCTTGTCAATGATGTTTAAGGGCCAACCAAGTGAACATCTTGGCTTTCAGAGAAACTGTACTTTTCTGCAACTCCTTGGCACAAGGAGAACATTACCTTAACACAGAGCTTTGTAGGGCCAACCAAGTGAACATTTTTGTGGAGTTTATTGCCCTAGGTTGTGATTTACACTTGATATGCACCCTTACAGAAGTATCTAGAAAATCGATGATGACTTTGAATATTGTCAGCTACCACCACAACGGTTACATGGCTTGCTGATCTTGAGCTTTGCAAAGAGAAGTGCTATGCACCAGTTCCACATACTCTGGAATAGAACTTAATTCCAGAAGTATGTTTATAGTGAACATAAAGGTGGTGCTGTTTATAGTTAACATAAAGGTGGTACTAGCTGCATGGGCGGAGCCACAACATGGGGCCCGGTGTCACAGGACACCGGGTCCAAAAATCTTTTCTATAGGTATTAATATCTCTATTTCATGCGTGAACCCTCTAACCTAAACTCGGTGCACCCGGTATCTTCTTTGAAGCCAAACGAAGGGAATACTAGCAGCCTAAATTTTCAGTAACTAGCAGTAATCCACGAGGAATCTCCACTGTCCCTCAGCACACGAGGTCGCTGCAGCACCTGGCCCAAGAGGGAGGACCGCAACAGGTCATGTTGTCTATTTGATCGATCCTGAAGCGTGTCACTTCACACAGCCCTCTACGCATGTTCATCACGCAAGGTCGTGCAGAAGATGCGCATCACGCCCGCTACAGCCACACCCAGCCAAGCAGCAAATATTCACAAGAAAACAAGAGAAATTGATGCCATCAGTGGCTCTTGTTTGCCATCTGGCTACAGTGCCGCATGGTCCCTATTGCCTCGTGCTCTCGTCAGTCGAAGGAATTTATACCTACCTAGTGAATATGTATTTTGCTCTAAATTTTTGTCAATTATTCCAATTTATTTTAAGAATAGGGGCTACATTTGTGAGCTGGGGTTTCAATGTGATGATTGTTGATTGTTTTTGTCAAATTATAAGTTTAAGACTTAGTGTTTCAATTTTGATTTGTGCAGTATTGTCCTGGCTCATTGCAAATTAGATGAAAATGTAGAATTTGATCACAGTTAAGTAAGTAAACCACTTAACGTATTTTCTATTATATTATTCTTGAATTGTTGAACATACAAATATCTAATTGACCTTTTCCAATTTTTTGATGATGTTTCGATGAATGATAGACTTATTTGTTATGTAGAGAAATAAGAATTATAAAAAATTATCAATGATATTGTAGTTCATTGCTTTATGAATTTGAAAGAACACAAATATTAAAAAGTAATGCTTTTATTTATATTTGATCATTCTATTTTTTAGTTAAAAACTTTAAGTAATTTTATTTTTATAGGCCAATGAGATCGGATGATGTATTTTACTAATGCCGAACAACTTTTTTGTCTAAGATTTCACACTTAGTTACTTTAGTTTGTTGCAACTAACAAATATTATTATCGGGTTTATTTATTTTGGTAAGTATTTTGATCATTACTTCTTTATTATCATATACGGGTATCGGTCGTATTGAAGTATTGATGCTAAAAATTATCGGACATATTACTATTAGGCACAAAATTGATTGAAAATTATATATGTTGTTATATATATGATGCAGTGGTGAACTCCGGTTATTTTTTGTCTAGTTCCGCCCCTGACTAGCTGGGAGCCTGGGACTACGACAATACTATCCGGCTATCCCTATTCACCCCTGTTGAAGAATGACTGTCATAAGCACCATATGAATGCACAAGAGTTAATTTATTAATCATTTGTTGCTTCACTCGATATCTCTATTTTTTTACCGACCATTTTCTCTTTTGGCTCAGGGTTACAACACTGTTGCTGATATGCTTCCCTAACGTACTACCAGAAGGAGTTGAAGATGTGTTCCAATCGAAACACCATGGAGAAGGACGAATCCCAGTGTATCCAGTGACCACCGACGAGGAGCATGGACTATATGTGACTAGACAACCCTGTGTTTTAAGTTTTAACTTTTACAATATTTTGTATGGTGACTCTGTTGAAGTATAAGTGAATTGCTCATCCTTCCTCATCAGCTTAAGTTTTTGGGTGAACAGACTGGTGCATGAAACTCAATATGGTATCAGAGCCAAGAGGTCTGGAGTTCAAGATCTGGCTAACGCAATTAAAAAAATTAATTACAGTCCACTTCTATTCCATGTATTAAGCCTAAGGGAGTCTACACGTAAGGGGGAGTGTTAAGTATAAGTAATTGTCCATCCATCCTTCATCATCAGATTAAGCTTTTGGGTGAACTGGCTGATGCATGAAACTCAATAAACTCTTCGTCTTTTTGGATGGTGGCTTGACTATTAGGATTATTATGTATCTGGTAATTTACTAGTAGCTTATTTTCTGGATCAATTTAAGCATGGTGTGACAGTTTATAATCAAGAGGCTGCTTGCTGTGGTTGTTGGGTGGCTCTTGTGCCATGGCTGTTGCAGCTGGCCTGACTTGCAGTTCTTCACTGTGCCGCTGCGTTAGCGCAGAGTAACTAACTACTGAGGCAGAGATGTATGGCTGTTTCCGGTTCTTGGAAAGTCACATTCGTTCTTTTTTGTCTTTTAGAAGGAGAGAGAGAGAGAGAGAAAAGTTTAACAAGCCAATTGTTAAAGAGATTTGACTATCAAGTGGTTTACATGTTCATGTCTCGAGCCAGCTGGGTAGTTAAGAGGTAGCTCTCTGCCAGTTTTACCTCCTCTGGATGAAAGGTTTGATGTTAGAAAATCTGTGAGATCATAGGTGATACGTGATGGTGAAGTTGCTTGGTGGAAAAACATTCCTGCCCATTAACTTTGGTTTCAAGGTTTGTAGATATTTGAGCTGCAACTCCGTTGGTTATTGGCATTGCATGAGACTGCTAATTCTACACTTGCTGTCGACATTGGTATACATGTGGCTATGTGCATGTACATGGATGCACCACCGGACTGAGAGAGATGGTTGGATCAAATGTTAGCATCTGTAGCAGGTTAAAGCATACCGGAACCTCCTGTGCATGATGCATCTCGATCCTCGTCGTTGTCAGTTGGCTGTGGCATTTGTTCCCGAGCTGAAAGAATCAAATGACCTTCCCTACTCTCCAGAATTATCGTTAGACGCACCAGCAATTCATTTCTTGAAAGATATGCACCAGCTGTTCGCTACTTTGGGGAGTGATCGAGAAGATCTATGATGTATGATCTGATTTTTTTTTTACTAATGTGCTAGAGAACAAATAGTGGCGAATTTGCTTATAGTTGCTTCCTTCCTAAAAGCAAGACCTCACTGCATGCCCGACAAACTATTGTACCCAATTTCAGGTGGAATGTGTATATCAGTGCCTGATACATTTTGTTTCAGTCACTTGAGTTTGAGAAATCTCGAGGGAAAGAAATAAAAATGCACCGGAAAAATTAGCAGGGCAGGATCTGGGATTTCCTCGGTTTCGTTTCCTGAACATTGATTGTACATCGAGACATACTGTACTAGTTCCAACAGTCTAAGACATCCTGTACTAGTTCCAACAGTCTAATTAGCAAAGTACACTTTTTCAGAAGTAGTAAAGCACCATCTTGTTTTTAGTTGACTAATAAATTACCCACCTAATCAACTAGATCCAGCCTTTCACCTGGCTAGCTAGGATCCAACATCCAAGCTTGGTCCCCATGTTTGTTATTTCATTATTTGGAATGGATGATCTTTTCAGCTAATTTGGTCCTACTGAAAGAACAAACCAGATCCCATGAACAATGCATGGCAAAACGAGGTCATTTCCTCCTGCCAAAATAAAGCTGCCTTGTCTAATCTCTCCAGCCTATCACTGACCCTCACACACAAAAATAATTAATCAACATCATTACCACCTTGATTGTCAAAACAGCATGAAGAGATTTAAAGAAAAAGAAGATGAAAACTGTCCAGATCTTGAGACTTAAACCCCACTAGACTAGATCATGCACTTGCTGCTGCCTGAAGCAACCCAGCTGTTAGGCTGTTCCACCTTGGCAACTCATCTCAGTGTTTGGTGCCCTGTAAGACTTACCCCCACAAACCCTACACCTACCACCTCGATCTCTTACACCTCACTCCTCCCTGCCCTCCCCAACCACCTTGTTATAAGCCGCAACATCACACACCTCACTCACAATGTCACATTGAGTTGCATTGCATTGCATGCACAAAGCCAATCACAAACAATATCAATCACCAAGCACCTTGCAAGCTACAAGCAAGGGACAGCACTAGCTTACACCATGCAAGCCATGCAGAGACTTGTGATCATCCTCGTTCTGTCTATAGCCATCACGGCGACGGCGCAGGGCCCAGCGGCCGCGCCGGCCTCGCCGACGCCTCCGACCCCGACCCCTGCTGCGCCTGCGCCGGCGGCTGGGACTACGAACATCACGGGGGTGCTGGCCAAGGCCGGGCAGTTCAACACGTTCATCCGGCTGCTCCGGTCGACGGGCGTGGCGGATCAGATCGACAACCAGCTCAACAGCTCCCGCAACGGCCTGACGGTGTTCGCGCCGACGGACAACGCCTTCACCTCGCTCAAGTCCGGTTCGCTCAACGCGCTGTCCGACCAGGAGAAGAACTCGCTGGTCCAGTACCACATCCTGTCCACGCTGATCCCCATGTCGCAGTTCGACACCGTGAGCAACCCGCTCCGGACGCAGGCCGGCAACAACTCGCCGGGACAGTACCCGCTCAACGTGACGGCCGAGGGCCAGCAGGTGAACATCTCCACCGGGGTCGTCACCGCCACCGTCGACAACACGCTGTACACCGGCGACAACCTCGTGGTGTACCAGGTGAACAAGGTGCTGCTGCCGATGGCGATCTACGGGTCGCCAGCGCCCGCGCCCGCGCCGCTGGCGTCGGCGAAGAAGAAGGGGAAGACGCCGTCGTCGGTCGCGGACGCGCCCGACGCCGACGCGTCGCCGGACGCAACCGCGTCCCACGCAGCGGCGAGGGTGACGGGGGGTGGTCTCGCGGTGGTTCTTGCGTTGGCGGGGGTCTGGTGGGGGCTGTGATGACGATGAGTGTGCGTGTGAGGTCGGTCTCGTCTCAGTATGCCATCGATACGATCTTTTTTTTGTTTACTTTTCAAAAGGTGAGGTTCTTTTCTTAATTGTTCTGGCCATTTTTGCTTGATTTGTTCTTCGTTCAGTCATTACCATTGTAATTGCTAGCTAGGAGTATGTTATGCAATGTAATGTAATGTAATGTATTATTTGAGTCCCATTTTTATGTAATGCTACTAAATAAATTTGACTTGTGTATAATTCAGTACGTATATCATCGAGGGCCTCTCGTCGCGACAGGCTGTAGAAATGACTTGTGAGACGCGCTAGGAAAGTTTATATAGCTGTGCCTACTTTAGTTTGTACTTACTGTAATAAACCACAGGTTCATTCACGATCTGATTTAGATCGTCCCATGTTTACCTGCTCATGCTCGTCAGAGTAAGCGCACGTGTTCAGTTCTGCCCCCTTGCTCGCTAGTCACTACGTACTCTTGGTTGAACGCACTGCTAATTTCGTGCAATCTGAACATATAGACTATACCACTCTGGAATTTCCAGCAGCATGCTCCTGAATCCTGATATATATCTGAAAAACGTCATTTGATATCGATGTGCTGTTGCATTCAGCATCGCTGCAACCTGAAGTCCTGAAGAATATATATACTATGAGATGGGCTTGCTTCCTTTTGCTGCTCTGACTATTACTGCAGCCTGTCATTTATGCAGCGCTGCTCCCGTTTCTGTAACATAAAAGTGGCACAATGCTTGATTACCATCTCGGTGCTTGCAGTGTACATGAGATAAAATTCTAAGATCAGCGTGATGCATGGGGATAATGTATCTCCTGCTACATAATTCCAGAGTTCTGAATGAATTTTAGATCTTCCAAAAATGTTTGCACTAAAAAAATTATAAGATTACTTCCCCGGTTACTTTGAACCTCTGACTACTGTTTAACTACAATCTGTCACTCATCCAGTGCTGCTCCCATTTCTGTAACATACAGGTTGTGCCAAGCTTAACATGTTGCTTGGCATGTTTGCTGATTATGAGTTTATGACAGCAAGAGGCCAAGAGGGTCAGGGAGGGCAGGACAGTGTGGCTCCAAGCCTGATGTAGAATGATTTTTTATGTTTACAGATAATATGGGCATTGATAGTTTGTGTCACCAAAAATGCAAGTATGTAATATTTAAAATTACATTGCCATCCCAGTGCCTTCAGTATACATGAAACCCAAAAGCAAATCTCTAATCAGCTCACTTTAATGGGCATTCTGTTCTGATTTCTGATGTTACCACAGTAGAACATAAAATAATTAATAAAGATGAGTGGCCAACATCAATTGAACAGATGAAATCTGTTTATCTGAAAATCTGTGAACCAGACTTGAAATTGTACAACAAGATGGCTTATGGCCTGATGTTCCACTTTAATTGGAAGAAAATTCTAAAACGACTGAATGCCATGAACAGGCTGAGGCATGGGCTTATCTTGCAGGAAATGCTCAAAGAGCTTCAAGGCTTGCCGTGGGCGATGTAGGGGAACCTCATGCCCCGCGCCTCGGATTGTCACCAATGTCAAACCTTTATACACTTGGCACCAACCAGCAACCTAAGCAAGATTCACACCATCAAAGAATGAAAAGTATAGCTGTAGCTAAGAGAGAAGGGAATGAAACTGTCAGGGTGGCTGTAGTACTGTTGCTGACTAACCTCTTCCTCACCGTACCAAGGATACCAGTTAGTGAGGGTTGGTAGATAGAGTGCATCAATGGAGTATCTTGTTGCAGTGAGGGGGACTACAGAATCGGTATCGCCGCTGTCAAATTGTCCAATGTAAATGATTAAATCCTTGGGAGAATAGATGGGCTATTTCATATTACCGATCCATACAGTGTACAATGGTCATGATTCATAAATCTAGATCACCATTGACACCAGAGTCAAAGATTTATGATACAGTGCAGATCATGTTTTCAACAGAAATTTGGTGTACCTGAAGACCCATATTCTTAGGCCGGCTGCAATAAGTTCACGGTAAATAGGAAGCATGGACCTTGGTGAATCTTTCCAATGATCAAACAAGTCATCACTGTGAATTTGTGGCATAATTTTAGCACAAATTATCATGACCAAGCAGGCTTTACTGACACTAGTTTACTGACAGTGATGATGAACTAGTTAAGATTAGAACAAGATGAAACCAGTTGAACAGACCTGCAGGTGGCCCAGGCATACGGTATTCCAGTGACATTGGCATGAAAAGCTTTCTGCACCTCTGGTAGGTTATAGTACTTTGTGGAGTACCTTTCAGTGCAGGGATCATATCCTCTCGGCAACCAGGGCTATATTTGAACAAATTTGTTGTTAGGTGGCAACACATGAACTGTTATGCTTCATAAGGATTTCAGAAGTATCTGAATAACACAATAAACAGCTGCACAGTGGTCAAAAGAGCCAATATACCATACTAGTACCAGCTATCAACAAGCTTTATGGTTTAATAGTGAGCGAACTCACCCTATTGCCCTTTATTGGTCTCCGCTTAAGAAATGAGGTCTTCTTACAGGTAGGTGTGTAGATGCTGTATGCATCAATCGTCCCTTGCTCAGCCTCAGCTACATCATAAATCTGGTTGCAAGCCTTGGAAGCGTGCTCAGATGAATCGAACTCACAGGCCAACCGCAGCTTCTGATAGGTCTCATCAGAGATCAGCCCGTGCGTCCACCAGTACTCGAACGTTCCAATGAAGTCATGGTAATCGTCAATCACCGCATTTCCAACCTGGAGAGTTGGATGATTATTTGATCATTTGTAACAAGATAATGACCAGACCAATTAAGAGAGCAGTAAAAGAAGAGCTCAAGAAGTTCTGACCATGAACCCTTTGAAGTTCAGGATAGGCTTCTGAATTCCTTTGTTGTTTCTGTACACTAGCTGAGACAACTGAGGGACAAAGTGCCCTGAAAAGAAGTCATTGCAGAAAGAGTAAATTATGCTGCACAGAAAGCATATACATGTGATTGCTGGGTACCGCTAAATGCACAGCCTACATCCTAGAATTAACAATTTCTGATGGCAATTCACCTCCATAGCTCTCTCCAGAGATGTAGAAGTCGCGGTACTTATACTGAGGAAACCTCTCCAACCAATTCACCAAGAAAGTGTACGAATCATGAGCTACACAACAAGATAAGCAGAAGACATCCATAAGAGCAAGAACAGGTCAAGAAACATTGCAGTAGTAGAACTAGACAGGTAGCTAAATTAATTTCTCCCTATTCACCTGTCTTGTTGTCGCCGGGCTTGAACAGATCGGAGCTTGTGTTGGAGTAGGAGTACCCGACCCCGGCGGGCGAGTCCAGGAACAGCATGTTCGCAACTGCAACCCAACGAACCAATCCATCCCATGACGAAGAAGCCACACATTTCTCGATCAAGCTACCAAAAGAATCAAAATTTGACCTTTGTTCCAGGGGTACGGGTTCAAGAAGAGCGTCCTGCCGTCGGGGTTGATCCGGAAGGCGCCGAGCTCCTCGGAGGCGCCGTAGGCGACGGAGGAGCACCCAGGCCCGCCGTTGAGCCAGAGCACAAGCGGCGCCGACTCGGGGGCGGCGTCGGCGGCCTCGATGAGCCAGTAGAAGAGGGCCCGCCCCGCGCCGGCGTCGACGGTGACGTAGCCGGAGTACATGGAGAAGTTGACCGGCGGCTGGCCCGGCAGGCGCGTGATGCGGTCAGCCGCCGCCGCGGCGGTGTCACTAAAGGAAGCCCCATGGGAGTGGGACAAGGGGAGCGGGGACAGCACCAGGATGGCGGCCAGGAGCACGGCGGCCGCCATTGGCGCTTGCGACGGGTCGAAGGAGTACAGGTAGTCTACTCCGAGTGAGAGCCAAGAGCATGGCAGTCTGGGAGCATAGACTGGAGGCGGTTGGTTCCGTTTGGTTACAAGGAATTGGGGAAACGTGCAGGGCATGGAGTGCTTGTTTGACGTTTCCGGTTGGGTCTTGGCTCGTGTGGCCTCTACACTTCATTGGCTGAATTTTTTTTATTCCTTTATTCTCTGCTTGGCTGCAGTTCCAGGATGTGCGTTGATTTATCTCCTGTAAATGCTATATATAATGAAACAAGTAAAAAAAAAGTTCTGGACTGTCCCGCTGTTTCAGTTTCGACTCATGTCTTCTAGCTTATTTTTTATCATTCCTAAATTTCATCTTTTTCTGATTTTTTGGATTTTTTGAGCTTTTTTACCTGTTCTTTTTCTCGTATTCGTTTGCATTACATGTGATGGGCTAACACATTTTTCTATTTTAAAATTTTTTTAAATTTAATTATGCCAAATAAACCATATTCATATACAGTATAATTTCAGCTAGTTACAGTGAAATAAGTCATAAGTCACAGTCCAACCGAGCACCACCTGAATGTGCAGGTAACTTTGTGCTACCTTGTTACACTAGCACATCAGGATTGGGTACATTTTCATGGAAAGTTTTGTTGCCTTGTTCTTTGTTTTCTCCGGCATATTTTGGACTTGATCTCCATGTGGTTTCAATTTTACTCTTTTTTCAGGGGAAAAAACTGGTGTTTCCATAAGCTTTCTTCTCCAGTCTACGTCCAAATGTTCTTGTACTATTTTTATTTCCTCCAGAAAGATTGCAGATATATATAGTAGTACCATATATATAGCGCGACTGATGAGAAGGATCAGACGGCTCCCAAGCTATCCATAAAAGTCCTCGAAAAAGATCGTCATCGCTTCCTCGAAGCCAACCTTAGTCTACGCTCTCCACTCGACCGCTCCCCTGCTCTGCTCGAGACAGCTTCCACTCTCGCCTCCCATGGCGTCCCTCCTCTTCCTCGCGCACACCACCCCCACCCTACGACCAAAGCCCAGACCTAACGCTCGGCCCATGCCCAGGTCCATCACCTGCGGCCCGCGCGACAACCGCGGCCCGCTCCAGCGCGGCCGCTCCCTCTCCACGGAGGCCATCCACGCCGTCCAGTCCCTCAAGCGCCTCACCTCCGCCGACCGCTCCCCGGCAGCCGCCGTCGCCGCGGCCTCCTCCTCCCTCGGCCGCCTCCTCAAATCCGACCTCGTCGCCGCCATGGCCGAGCTCCAGCGCCAGGGCCATTGGTCCCTCGCCCTCGCCGCGCTGCACGTGGCGCGCGCCGAGCCCTGGTACCGGCCCGACCCGGCGCTCTACGCCACGTTCGTCTCCTCCTCGCCGCCCTCCGAGTCCGCCGCCAGCGCCGTGGACGCGCTCGTGGAGGCGTTCCTCGAGGAGAAGGAGAGGGGCGGCGGGTTCGTGGAGGGGGAGGAGGACGTGTACAAGCTGACGAGGCTCGTGCGCGCGCTGGTGGCGAAGGGGAGGGGCCGCGCGGCGTGGCGGGTGTACGAGGCGGCGGTGAGGAGGGGAGGCTGCGAGGCGGACGAGTACATGTACAGGGTGATGGCGAGGGGGTTGAAGCGGCTGGGGCTGGACGCGGAGGCGGCGGAGGTGGAGGCGGACTTCGCCGAGTGGGAGGTCAGGGTCTCGCCGCCGGCCAGGGACCTGCTCGACGAAATGCGCGCCAGCGAAAGGACCAAGACGACTGCATCCAACAAGTGATTTTTGTTTTCTTTTGTTGGTGCCGTAACTTTTTGTACTAGGAACTGCTCTGTTACTGTAACTATGGTCACAAATCTTGCAGATTACCAATAATTTAAAAGAGATGTTTACGAACTTGCAACATTACCAGATTACCTTGCTACAAGTGTTCACCAATCCGGATAATCTACATTTTTTTTCACATAACATCTTGTTCAAATTACTGCGGCAACTGGCCGGCCGTAAGAGCAGAATGTAAACAGGTCTACGATTTTTCAGCAATTCTCTAATATGTTCCCCTCGGCCTTTGCCAATGCAAAGGCAGGGGGTACGATTCCGATTTGATCGACATTTCACTTGTACTATCCAAAGCTACAACTCACTTCACACCTTCACATTTCTAGCAGTACCACCCATAACATCAATGTCAATGGCTAGATTATATGGCAACCAGGCTCCAATTTGCACATCCTTTATGTTCCAGTACATGATCCAGTATTGGCAGTATTGCATAAGACTGCAGTTTACTATTCGAATCCATTAGCAGCTGCAGTGAGTTCACCAAGGTGAACGAATGGCAGCAGCAACTCACTCGAGGCCATAATCCTCGCCGAAATATTTATCGACCAACCCATTGGCCATGTTCCTCATCACCTCGTTCTCGTGGAACTGAAACCTCTCCATGGCCTCGATGCCGTCCTCCCTCTCCACAAGCTTTGGACCTTGTCCATTGGGGTATCCCCTCATGACCTGCAAAATGGTATCCAGTTCTTAATGTAGCCTACATGCCACTTGAAGAAGATACAATTTACATTTTCAACGACGATGCTTGTAAAATGAATGGGGTTTCAGGAATGAAATAGAAGTAGCTAAGGCACTACGATTTCCTCACCAGTTCCAAGAACTGAAGCCCAAGTCTTGCGCTCTCTATATCAGCAGATCTGACCAAATTTATTATTCCTGGAAGGGCTCCACCGTTTATGATTGAGATTAAATGGTCGACAATTATATTTGGGGGTTCACCACTTCCTGCTGGGACAACACACAGGTTGCCCAGGGTGTAAGCCGCTTCCTTACGAATGTCAAATTGTGCACTTGTCAGGAGATGTATCAACAGAGGCGTGGCCTCACTGGCAAAAATCAATTTCTTGTGCTCGAAACTGCCTGCTGCTATATTTGACAGTGCCCACGACGCCTCCTACATAAGCAGTCCACAAATTTGATAGCATAAATCAGAGAACAGTATGCGTAGCCCAAGTCTAAGTAAAGTTGAACCAGCAAAGGAAACCAGACCTTTCTGAGAACCCTATTGTCACTCTTCAAACATTTTATAAGACTTGATAAAGCTTGATCTGAGAACAATATTTAGTTAGTACTTGCAAAAGTAACATCCTCTCCAGAAGACAAACCGTTAACTCATGATAAATATAATCACAAATGAAACATGGTGCTCTTATATAATTGGAGACTAAGGGTGGTGAGCTAACCTGTGATATTGTTTCCAACAATAAGGATTGAATCAACCATGTATCCATCACCGGCTACAAGATTTCCTAAACCACGAAGTACCTAATTTGAAGTAGAAGAATCAATTTGTCTGTGCTGCAAATCAGACATGCTGCTTACATGTTTAATACTAAGTGCAGAATTCTACAATAACTGAGAAGAAAATATCCTTAGAATAACTATACATCAATTGCAAATCATTATCAGCATCATTATTTGACATCTCCTAAAAAACTGATGCCTCTCTATAAGACATGACCTGCTCATATGTTGGATATCAATTTGACAACCAGACTCCACACAAGGTTATGGAAGTTTGAAGTTTGAACTAAGAGGTGTCCCTCTTAAAGATATAGGTCAGTTTGCTGGGCAATAGTTAAATACGAAATACAATGTTAAATAATAGGTGCTCAATTCATTTCAGGGAAAGCGCCAAAAGTGTGAATAAGCAAAAGGAACACTATGCGATAGAAAAAAACAGATAATACCGGAATGAGTAGCTGCAAGTTCTCAGATGCCAGCAGGCGTCCAATAAGCAACTGAGGCACAGAACTTCTTGTTATTAAGCTGATAGCTTTTTCTGAAAGTGCTGAAAGATAGACCACTACCCACGCCACCTCAGTTGCCAGCTCTTCATCCCTGAAGGATCCAAAATTAACTCGTCAATGGCAGTAATGAGCAAAAACCTGCACGTAACTTCGATAAAATTTTAGTTAAATGTTTTCCATGCCATTTATACCTTTTAGAAATACCTAAAACATATAACCAGGACTAAAGTAACTGCAAAAGAAAAACAGTACCAACTGCCCAGCAAATATAACATGCACATGATACTAACTAATGAAGATATTGAAAGGACGTACTACTGTTACAAGCCAACATTATGACCATACAGTGCAGGCAAATTACAAAGCACAGTCAGTGAATCTAAAGAATGTTCTGTATGGAACTGTAAGAAGTAAGAACAAATAATAGGTCCCTTTTGTAATGATTAAGAAGCCAATATCAGAACAAGCATGTCTGCTTGAATTTTCGAAATTCAACTAATTGAAGAGTAAAATAAAGAGTAAAATTGGTTAGTGCCATCGCAATAGCTCAAGACTTGCGAAATACCATCGGGAACGCCAAATTTGTTGGAGGCAAAGGAGAGTGAGCATGGGGTAGAGCCTGATGAGCCAGACCCATATTTGCGGCTTGAGTTGTAGCGGTCAGAGGTGGCCGGAACAGTTCGATGAAGGTGGCGGTGCACTGAAAATTGCTTCAGTGACGGAGCTGGTAGGTCGAAGGGTCAGAAAGCATCAGCACGTCAGGAATGGAATTGGTGACACGGTTGGTGAAGGAGGAAGATGGACATGGCAGCCAAGCATCAGCGGTGGCACATAGACGCCGTCGAGCTTGAAGGCGGCAAGGCTCCTTCGAAGACGGCGGCCAACGGCTGGGCTTGTGAGCATCAGTGGGTGAAGGGGATCTGATAGTGTGCTTGGTTTGGATGGTGGAGGTCAGCATTGTTCCGGCGCCGTGCATGGCGAGCTCGCAGGTGAGGAGCAGAGCAGAGCAGGCGAAGCCAGTGCTGTCGTGGCCACATCCCACCTCATCAGCACCCTGGTGCCCTATCCTCGCACCATCCGCTCCCTTGTGCCCCTACATGCCATCTGCATGCTCACCGCCCCTCACCGGGCTCGTGGACACGCTGCTCACCGCAGACAACCTCCCCAACCACGCGCCTGTGACCAGCACCGGTGACCATGAGTGGCGGCAACCCACGGATGGCAACGACCATTGACACAGCATGTATCCAATTCTCTACTTGATGCATACATACACTAACTAGTAATTAAGTTGCGGCTCATGCAAACTCCATCGTCCTCAAATTGTTTGTTGAAATGTCTGAACCGGCAGATAGATCGATAGGTAAGACTATGTA
Organism: Dendrocalamus latiflorus; assembly: GCA_017311315.1. NCBI lineage: Eukaryota > Viridiplantae > Streptophyta > Magnoliopsida > Poales > Poaceae > Dendrocalamus > Dendrocalamus latiflorus. The sequence continues at coordinate 2,495,985 of CM029647.1, read as the reverse complement.
GGGGAGGTATTTCTGGAGGTGGCAAGACCCCAATTCATCTTGACACAGTAGCTCACTGTACATGAATGGTGGTCGGCCTCCTCCCTCCTTGGTTCAGCAATTAGCAGAGAAATAATGGGAGAAGAGGAAGAAATGAGGAGGAGAAAGAGTTGCCGAGATTTAACCTCTTTTTGAGATGAATGGATGAGATTAGAGGATTGAGTGACAAGTGGGACCAACCTTATATGAAAGAAAAGAAAAGAAATAGAACGAGTGGGGGCTGAGGCAGGGCCGTATCTAAGATTTTGGAGGCCCTGTGCTAAAACTAAAAATAAACTCGTGCATCATGTTGTTTGTTCATGTGATATACTGACTTTTTTTTATATAATGACTTCAATATATTGGTAGTTACTTCTGCAAGTAAAATGATACCCCAAGAATCAAAGAAGAAAAAATGCAGCTAAAACAGTACGATAATGTTTTTGGTTAATTCCATTGCCCCCAAACCTTGAGAAATGTTAAAGGTTAGAGAATACATCTCACCTAATAGAAAGTTTTAGGCCAGGGGAAATAATGCAGTGGATAGGAAGAGTAGTCAAGAGTTGACGAGATATGAAGGTTAATTTGGAGGAGTTAACTTAAATAGATACATATGAATTAGTAATTATCATATGACAACTTGCAAATGTGGTTGGAATTTGTTCCCTCTCAGTGTTGTGCTGTATTGATTGATTCTCTCTCAAATCTTAACAGCAATTCAGATCACTTTATTACAGTTAACCAACTAAATCACATACTTCAAAAATGAGGCCCCCTAACTTGGTGGGGGCCCTGTGCAGCCGCCCGCCCTGCACATGCTTTTGGTACGGGCCTGGGCTAAGGGTAAAATGGTCATTTCGCACCCTTTGGACGGAACACATGACCACAATGGTATTTTCTAGATTTTGTGGTGTTCGTGATGGCATTTGGCAGTGCGTGGCTTTCGCGATAGTATTTCGCAAGTCATGAGTGATTGCGATGGCATTGACCAAATTTACTCAAAATAAATTGAAATGCAATGCAATAAAAAGTTGTCCATCAAGAGACATACGCCTTTTCCAAGTTTCTCGTGATCGCATCTAGCACACCCTGACCCTCGATGCTAATAAGCTCATTCACAGCCTTAGGATCAGGCCCCTGGGTTACAAGAGAAACAAATATTTTAGTAAAATGATGCTAGGTCAATAACTACATGGCTGCATGCATATGTATATGTATATGCATATGGGTATGCGTATGCATATGCATGTATGCATGTATGCATGTATGTATGTATATATATCTGTATGTATGTATACATGTGTACACACGCACGCGCACACACACACACATAAGTTTTTCAATAGAAATATGGCTCAAACTTTTGTTGAGGGAAAATATGGCTTAAACTTCAAGAAAACCCTTCATTAGCTTCATTAGTATCCTTCTCAGAAGGGCTTAAGCTTTATCACCACTTTGAGCTTATGCTTAAGCAGTTAAGCCCTCCTAATTCCTAAAAACCTATTGGTAAAAGGATAACTGTGACATAAGAAACTTGAGACACGCACAATCGGAACAAGAGATATAACCTTGATGAGATTTGACAATGCCCAAGCAGCAGTTCTTGCTGTAGAACCCTTGCTTGAAAGCATTAAGCGAGAAAGAGGCCTCAAAGCACCTTGTGCGAGTAATGTGCTTCTCAGCTCTGCTCCTTCACCAGCAACGTTACCAATGGCCCATGCACATTGCTCAGTAACAAGTGTGGAGCTCTTCTCTAACAAACATAGATTGATTAACATTTTTAATATAACCAAAGTTCCAACATCCAGCTGAACTGCAAAGAAATGTCTACCTACCCATCGTTCTTGAGAAATGTGTATTACAAAGGACTAAGACTAATATTTTCCTAATGGGAATGAAAATGAACATTGAAGAACAAAGGAGAGAACCAACCACCAAGGTGAGCAATAAGCAGAGGTAATGCGGGCAGCAAGGATTTTGTTTCTTCTAGTTCCCCAGTTGCTATGTTTGTAAGGCACCAAGCTGCCTCTAGCAACTGCAATAAAAGCATCCATAATCTCCATAAGAGAAAAATGTCCAAATGAGTATAGCAAAACAAATACAATGCGAACAATGAACACATCCATGTTTATAACAGCAAATATATAGCAAGGAAGTTATCCAGGTAAAATAGAAAAGTGGACTCAGTTTTGTTTTTCTTATTAGAACTATGGGCACAATTGGTGCAACATGATCAACCTGTTCATCTGGCGATCCAAAGGACAGATATTGCACTAAAAGAGGGACCGCTCCAGCTTTAATTGCTGCTTCAATCGGAGGTAATTCAGACTGTGACAACAACCGTCTCAAAGCACAAAGCGCCTCTGTCTTCTTCTTTTGAGCCCCTTTCCCCCTAAGAAGCAAGAAGCATCAAAAGGTTGTAGAATACACTCCAAAATCTGAGCACTTTCTATATGTGCTATCATTTTCTCATAGTAAAAATTTAAAAGTTAGAAGTGTTTGAAGCAAACCTTCTTCACCATACAACTTATAGATGTATATCTTCAGAGCGGGAAGAAACTAAAAGTCAGGTAAATAAAACAGGATCTCTAACAAACTAAGGTGCCATTTGGTTCATGTCTGTGAATCATAACGATGGCAGCATAGGTTTTTGGGATACAATAGAATGGGAGGTGTAAGAGATAATGCAAATTATTCTTCTCATGCACCATAACCAAACATTATATGATGAATTTTGATCTCCTGTAAATGGAATACAGGAAACTAATCACGAACCAAACAGTTAGTTATAGGTGGTGGCTTTCTCTGGATTGCAAAAAAAAAAGGAGATGGGTCTATAATGTTCAAGCTATTAAAAATGTCTCAAGAAAAATGGCTTACGTCAACACATATGGAAATTAAATAGAGGGCACATACTGGCTTGACAAAGCAGATTTCAATTCTTCAACAGCTTGAGCCGTTCTTGCTTCAAGACCTGCTCTCTCCTCGTCAATAACCATATCACCCTCTTCCATTGCAGTCTCATCACTGCCAGAAAGTGGGGCTCGGCACACACGCTTTGCACGGATCAAGGCTTCCCTTCTTTCCTTCCCTATTGCGATAGCCTGCTCCCGCCTCCGGCTAGCTGCTGAGTTGTGCACTGCAACAAGACATCCAACTAATTAAGGCTATAATGACTAGCACTCCAGCAGAAATCTCCCCCACAAGTATGATGCACCAGGAAACATTTTTTCTGTGTATTTTATGTTGTCTTTTTTTTTTGCTACAGATGATTAGTTTGTGATGGCACAGAATTAACCTATGCTTGCATCGGATAACTTGCTATGGTAGTTTGGTAAATCACATATGAAGTGCACTTGTATACTTAAAACTAGTTAATCACAAAAGAAGTGCACTTGTACACTCACAACAGTAGAAATTTACGGCACTTTCTAGTGGCAGCAAACATGACAATAGAATGGAACCGAGGTAACAGTTCTCTCTAATAAATAGCATTGAACGCCTATAATCTTTTAGATAAAACACTAAGCAGCTAGCTACGCTGCACATAAGTGCATTTCAACTTACTGCCTAGGTTTCAGCCACAATTCACTACATGTCAAGTCAATTGTTTGCTATCCCATGCTAACTTGCTAAGTTTCAGCCACTACTGGATAATCACTTAAGTGGTTCTATACCACCTAACGCCGACAGGCATAATAAGACACTCTCCGGTTACTATTTAACCTTCTAACCGGCTCGACCTAACACAGCTCGAACCTTGGCGGAGAGGTGGCTCCAAGAAAACAAGAACACTTCGCGCTCGTTGCTCCTAATCCCGCAAGAAAATCAACTGCTATGCCTACTTATTGAGGGGCGGTTGGGGTTTTCCGTTTTCACCACCGCCGAGCGCGCCAAGTGTTCGACGAAACTCCAAGGCCACGGCGAGGTGAGCAAAGAGGAGATACTAGGTGGGGTGCGGACCTGATGATTTGATGGCGTCGCGGTGGTGCTGGTGCGGCGAAGCGGAGGACGGCGAGGGGGAGGAGTTGCCGTCGGCCATCTTTTCCGGCGGCAGAGCGCGACGGCTGCGAGGTTTGGTGGTGGGAGGAATCAAACGGAACGGGAGGACTAAACGAGTAAGCAAGACCGGGACTGGGCCGGGCTCGAGATAGTTCGGGTTTGCCGTCCAACTGGTGATATCTGATCCATGGGCGATGGTCTGCCAGTCTATGGCCCAACGATTCTGTCCATTCCAGGTGCTGAATTATCGAGCCCATTCGCATGCCCCATTTGAAGCCGACGAATTCTGTGTGCTATTCTGCGAAAATTTTGGCAATATTTGAGCGTGTTGTTACCACGTATACATGGATGTCTATGTGCATCCTCTTCCGTTTGAATTCGTCTCCGAGATTCACGCCTTTCTCCTCCTCCTCCACTTCAGAGTAGGGGTGACAAAAAAACTCAAGACTCGTGAGCTGACTCGGCTCGACTCGTGGCATAAACGAGCCGAACCAAGCCAGAGTTTCAGCTCGGTCCGTTAACGAGCCGAGCTGAGCTGGCTCACAAGCCGCTCGTTAGGCTCGGTCGGCCCAGGTCGGCAGCGTCTTCGGCCCATCACAACATAAACGGTTCAGTACAGCAGTAGTAGTAATATGTATGCATGCCAATTTTTACACCTCTTTAGTCACTGAGAGGTATTATTAAAGTACATGTTACTCTTTTCTTTGTTAATTCACCTATGGAAAGAAACCATTAGATGCCATATTTGCTCATGCTAGAATGGGAGTTTTCTTGACAATTTTTTCTTACTTTGTTATGAACCTACTACATTAGATGTTCTTTCCTTTTTAATGTAATTTCAGTCAAAGGATTACTACTGTATAAGTTTCACTGTCACTCTAGATAATCAAAGAAATTATCATTCAGAAAAAACAAATATGAAACATAACGAGTCTAACGAGCTGAGCCTAACGAGTCATAGGATTGATGCAATTTGAATATTCCACATAACAAGCCTAATGAGCCGAGCTCGAGCTTTTCAACAAGCCGAGCCGAGCTTCTCTTTTAGCTCGTTAGCTTAACGAGCCGAGCCTCTTCCCTAATGAGCCTTCACGAGCCGAGCCGAGCCAGCTCGTTATCCACCCCTACTTCAGAGTGGGGGCACGAATCTCAACGCGAAAATAGGTGATGGGATTGGTAATGGACATCCATGTACAAGTGATTTGGCTTTTTTGAATATTTGATTCACATTTTACTGAACTGGTTTATGTTCCAACGTCCTACTGATCACTTGCTAATTCACAATCACAGTCACCATGCGGATCTTGGGATGTGTGTCTCAGCTTTTCGTTTTAACAATTAAAATCGATTAAGCGAACATATATTTTGCCATACCAAAACAAGAAGAAAGGCATTGAAATACTAGTCAAGGGTGCCCACTGAAACACACGTCGTATTGACAAGCCGATAGAGGAACAAGCACACAAGTGAAGTACTGTAATTCAGAATCCATACAGGATACAGCAGTCGATAGTTACCAGGCACGGTTCAAATGTTCAACACAAACTCGTAGACAACCAGCGGGGAGTTCCAAGGAACAACACACTCATACCACAAACCCGTACTGATGGACGAACAGACAAGACACCAAGGCGGCAGAACATCACATAGCACGATTCCAAGTTTCCAGCTAGAGCAGGACAGAAGCTGGAGCAGTTTACATGCCACGGCCCATAGTCTGCTCCACGGGTGGCATCATGACGAAGACAGACCGCGCGTTGAAGCCGGGGTGGGGGACCCTGCGGCGCAGCTCGCGACCCTCCTGGCAGAGGGCACAAGGGTGACAGAAGTAGTGAGTCGCAAAGTCGCAGGCAACCTCTAGGTGCTCGCGCCTTTCCTCATCCTCGACGAGACCGCGACAACACCCACATTGCCTAGTGAAAGCCTCAAAGCTACCCTGAAAGACAAACATGCAAAGCAACCATGTCAGTATATAGCTTGCAAAAGTGTTAGAAAAGGACGAATCCAAAACGCATAGAGCAAAAGTTCTAGGTCTAAGACCTTTCTTTCAGCATATTGCTTGCAACAGCGTTAGAAAAGGACAAGTCCAAAACGTACAAAACAGAAGTTCTGAGTCTAAGAACCAAGTAAAAGAACTCATACAAAACCAAGTGATAGAACTTAGAACTCATTATATATTATACAATATGCAAGTCCCGGCCCAGAATCATATTTTGTAATTTTTCAAGAGTGTCAACTACAAATAGATATTGTCTCACCACAGAATGAGAAAATCATCTACAGTCATAAACATGGGCAGCTGGAGAAAACTTGCCTCAAGATTGTATCTTCGACGAATAGCTGTACGAGTGGGACGTGAGAACCATGGGGCTAGGCTGTTCCACCCAAAGAGAGAGTTCCCAAGCATATAGAGGCCAGTGTAAGGTAAGCAGCTGTTTGCAAAAGTTCCCGGTCCTGCTGCAAGCCTCTCAACATTACTACCATACAGCACACATGGTGCTACGCTTCCAAGAAGACCTGATAACATCCAAGCACCATTTAGTTAGTTCATGGTTGAAGTTCCAATTAACAAAAAGGGCAAACTCAAAACATCCTCCACAACACATTTTGGAAGCACAAGGGTCACCCACAACTACAAAGCGTAAACAACAGACAGTATTGCCCTTGGGTCCCAAGTTAATTCTTATTCCCAAGTCACAATATGTCATGTTGTAAAGTGTCCACACTATGAGAAGGCCCAAGAATATGTGACATAAGGTTCAACAGTTTTTCATTGAGCAAGTGAAGACACCATCAGTAAGTTAACATACCATCAGTTCATTGTATTTGAACTCTATATGTGTTAAAACAACCTTGGATCAGTCTATGCACAAAGACTCAAAAGAGTCAAAAGATCATTAGTAGCCACAGAATTTATAGTGAGAATCCAGCCAATACAACATCACGTGGTTGTATCTGTATGTCCATGTTTATAGTCCAACTTAGGCCCTGTTTGGATCTCTCCATCTAAAGTTTAGTAACTAAAATTTAGATCTAAGGGGGTGTTTGGGACTGCTCCACTCCACGTTTTTCAGCTCCGCTCCACGTTTTTTAGCCAAACAGATTCAGCTCCACGCACTCTGTTCGAGGAAAAAAAAGGTGGAGTTGTGAGAGCACCTAAAGGGGTGCTCCACAAACTCCAGATTTTTTGTGGAGCTGCTCCACGGTAGAATTTGTGGAGCAGAGTTTGTGGAGCAGTCCCAAACACCCCCTAAAGTCTCCAAACAGGTGGTCTAAAGTTAGATCTAAACTTTAGCTAACCCCTAAAAAACACTTTAGACCATTAGTCCACCAAAGTGAACTAAAGTGGTCTAAAGTTTTGAGTTCTTAGGCACAAAGACGTGTTTACCCATGCATGTTGGTCTCTCATCTCTCATTTAATGGCTGACGCACGAAACGAGGAGAGATAGTATGGTCTTTTTGAAACTTTAGTCCTATCCATTAGTACAGGATCCAAACAGGATCTTCGACTAAAGTTTAGCCAACTAAAGTTTAGTCCAAAACTTTAGACAACTAAACTTTAGACCATGGGATCCAAACAGGGCCTTAGACTGATCAGTCAAAGCTAAAAGGAACAAGGTAAAAAGAAACAGTAGGTACATGAAGGGGTAAAAATGTCATAGCTTTGATAAGAATCAAAACAAGCCGATCACAATCAATCCAACTATTAATGGAGTAAATTAGTTGACTAGTTAGGAGAGCACTGTCAAGAAAAAATTCAGCTCGTCCCTCAATTGCACAGATCCATAATTAGAACTGAGACGTGCAAGTCGTCCAAAACCATTTGAACTGCCAATTTACGAATATCAACTTTGAGCCAGCCAACCATAATTCTCATGTTCCTAAAAATTTGCAGCAGGCGCATCGTAGTCAGGGGAAATCAGCTTAATCTTGACATTGTTAACACAAAAATTAGTACAAGTAACGCGTTAGAAGGAGCAATTTGCAAGCTATAAATGGTAATAATTCCTGTTGCGCTACAAGATATTACGCCCAAGAATCGAACAAGAAGTGGACAGATCTTATAACAGTTGCACATCAAATCTAACATCTCGTGGACCTCTCATTGCCAAAATTACCAAAAAGATTCATAATAACCCAATACTTTCTGCTAAAATCGAGCTCAATCGAAGCAACCGAAGCCACCTGTTCCTCTCTGAGATCCCGGACCACGGAACCAAGCACACGCGTAGCGACAAAATGCAGGCAACCTAACCCGAAACCGAGAGATCTGAGGGCGAGGGGCACGTACACACTTCGAGGTCGCTGCTGCAGAACTCGTCGTTGCGGCCGAGGCAGGAGAGGAGCCCCGAGTCCCAGCTCCCCCGCGGGACGCCGCCCCCAAGGGCGGCGAGCGGCTCGCCCATGACGACGGGGATCCCGTCGGCGCAGCACCTCGCGGCCTCCGGCGCCGGTGGAGCCGGCGGGAGCTTCTCCGCGGTGGCTACGGCGCCGGCCGGCGGGAGGAGGGGGCTGGCCTCCTCGTGGTTAGTGTCGGCGGCGCCCATGGCGAAAGGTGTGGAGGTGGATGCAGACGTAGGTGAGGAACGAGAGCGAGGTGGTCGCGAGATCAGGAGGAGAAGAAGGAGACTTGGCGCAGAGAAAGAGGGACGCGAGTAAAATAAGGCGGAGGAAGCGCGTGGCGTGGAGGTTGGAGACGATGGCTTCCTTCGCTCGCGGGTAAATGACAAGGCAAGACGACGACGAGGAAGAGGCGTGCATCACGAGTCTCGACTCCCGCCTTCGTACCTAGAACACAGCTTCTCAAAAGTGTACGAATGTGCTGGCTTGACGCATTCATGCACATCTACGCTTTCTCCGCGAGAAGACGCGGTGTTCGGTACGCATTTTTTTTGTGGCAGTGACAAGTGGGCCCCGTGCCATTTCTCCTTTCTTTAACTCAGGCGTTAGAAAGGCCCAGCCGAACTAGGGCTCCATCCCTCCGCGGCGGAGCCTCCGGCCGCTTCTCCACTGACGCCGACCTTCTCTCCGACGATCTCCGGAACCCTAGCAATATTTGAGACTCAGAGCAGTCAGAACTAAGGGATGCCCTTCCGCTTCTCCTGGTCGCCGATCGCCATTTGTCGTACAAACTGCATGAAGTCCTAAAGATCACCACAACCATGATCAGGTAAACTATCAAATTCTGGTTGCAATGTTGTGGATAAGTCATCGTTGTGGAACTCTGACAAACCTGAGTTGCCCCTGTTGATGAGTCATTCATGCGGATGAATCCCATAGCATTGAGCTCTTGAACCCGAGTCCAGAGATGTTGATTTCAGGCACGGTTGTGATAATCGGCCGATTATCGGATATATTGGCCGTATCGCCCCCTCCCGATAAAATTACAAAGCAGTTTTAAAAAACTTGGTTTACATGAATTTTATCAAGTCTAAAAGAAATTATTTGTGAATTTTGCTTTCGAAAATTTTGGCCCCGCCCTGCCTGCTCGGCTTCCAGTCGTGGCGTTGTACATTTTTAGGGATACTATTTGCTACTATTTATATAAATAGTATCATTTAAGTCCACGTGCGTAAGTAAATATGTTCGGTGGTTAAAGCACGTGCCTATGCTCTTAGAGATCTGGAACTCCGTCTCTAGTCTTAAGCATATACATTAGACCCACTCATGTAGATGTGTAGTATGCGCAATGTTAAATACGTGTGTAAGTATATTCTTATTATACTCATGATCTCTACAAAATCATCGTCGGCCTGACCACCTAATCCGGAGACGACGGCAACGAAAATTCCCTCATTTGGCATAAAACAGTCGAGTATATACTAAGATCCATATAGCAAAGCCACTACTAGTTGTAGGTGCAAGAAGAGGCTGCATCTATATAGCAAAGCCGCTGTACACTTCTCCCTCTGCTTCGTCATCGGCGCCTTCGCCTCCCTCGCGCCACTGATCGCCACCGGCGCCCTGTCGGTCAACATTCTCCGCGCCTCGTTTCTTCTGTCGAGCAGCGCTGGAGGAATGGCACCGCCGCCTCCTCTCCCCGACCTCGACCTCCTGCTGATCGTCACCGTCACACGGCCGGACGACGACGGCGTGTCACAGGAGGCGTCGCTGACGAGGCTCGGGCAACGCTGCGGCTCGTCGCGCTGCCGCTGCTCTGGATCGTGGTTGGAGTCAAGAACAGGACGGCCACGGCAAGGGCGGTCCAAGTGCTGCAGGGCACCGGAGTCGTCCGGCACCTCACCTATGCCGCTGAGAACGTCACCGGCACCAGCGACGAGGCGGATCACCAGAGGAACGTGGCGCTGAACCACATCGAGCGGCACCGGCTCGCCGGGGTCGTCCACTTCGCCGGCGCTTCCGGCGTCTATGACCTTCGGTTCTTTCAACAGCTCAGGCAAACTCGGTGTGTCCTGCTTCTCCCCTCTTGCAGTTTTTCAATATATTTTCTCTTGTTTCGCTGATTTTTTTCCCAACAGGGGCAAAGGACAGAAAATTTTAGGGCAATCAAAATGCAACATAATAACATCTGTTGTCCAATCCTTAATCCAGAGGCATTGCAGCATATGGCCAATAGCAAATGTGTCATCAGCAGACAAGAGAATAACAGTGGATTCAAGCACTAAAGAAACAAACAATACTAACCCTTATGGCTGAACAAGATACTGGTGCAAGCAACAAAAGCTCAAGCTCTAGACCTCCTGAAATCAGGGTTTTCAATATTGGTATGGATTTTTTTTACCGGACGTGACTGATACAAGCGATAATCAGAAATTTTGGACCAAAACTTTCAAATAAAATTTGAATTTCAAACTAATTTTGGCTGAAAATCATCGGAAATCAGCCTAGAAATTATTTGTGAATTTTGCGTTCAAATTAAGTGCATTCCTTGAAGATTGCTAACTCACTGAACATTACTGAACCCTTATTTGACTTCAGATTAATGTTCGAATTTCATGGATCAAACAACCACTCTACACAGCAATATTACCTGGGCAGCAGACTGCAGACTAGAGTGGGCTCTTTTCAGCTACAACTAATGAGTTTTAGCTCTAACGCGAGCACTTGTGCGAACAAAATTGAATACCAATAAATTGATAAGCTGCTTCGAGAAAGATATCTTGAGAAGTTGTTTAAAAAATAGCAAAGAAACCATCTCGCTTGTTTATTCAGAAAAATCAATAGCCTAGAACATATGTAAGAGAGAAAAAAAAGGCACTAAGAAAAGATTGCCTCACAAGGAAAATATTCCTAAAAAATGGAGAAACTATTCAATGAATCATCTGGGTGCTCCCAACATATGCAATGCAGTTTCGTACTATGGTAACAGATGATAAAAAAAGAGTAAAATATATTATGGGTCTTTAAACTTGTCAAGTTGAATCACTTAGGTTTTTAAACTTTAAAACTGTAGATTCATATACCTAAACTTGTTTAAGTAGATCATTGCAGGTTCTAAGAACGATTCACTAGCTTGACCACTGATGTGTAGCCTTTATAGACGTTAGCATGGCGTGGGGGTCACGTGACCAGCCGAGTGGGCGATAAAATTAGCATTTAACATCTGTAGTTGTGACCCTTTGCATTCCCTTACCTCGTGTTCCTCTACGTCAGTATCCCTGTCACTGCTGTCGTCGGATTTGGTTGTCCCCGACCCCTTGTCCACCATCTCTCTCATCCTAGGTGGGGCCGTCTTCGTCCACTCTAGAATCCTCGCCGTCGTTGTCACTAGATTCGCCCATCCCAACCCCTCTGCCACCATCTTTCTCCTCCTCGACAACGACCAGATCTGAGATGTGCAGTGGAAGTGCAACTGCTAGATATGGAGCTCGTCATCGTCGCTGATCACAACCAGCCATCTTTCTCGCATGCGACTACCGACAAGTGAGGAGATCCACTAGATTTGGTCGCCGCCACCAGCGCTCTTGGGCCATCATGTAGGTCGGCAGTGACAAGGACATGAGGGATGCGGCAGTGGAGGGGGTGGAGAGGTAGACGAGTAGCGGCTTGAAATCGTAGTGAAGGTGGAGCAGCTAGAGGTGGGAGGCAGAGGCGGTGGATAGGGAGGAGGGAGATGGGCATGGTGGCGGAGGAGGAGACGGAGAGACGAGCAGTGGAGACGCATGTGACCCCCACACCATACTAGCATCGATCAAGGCTGCACATTAGCGGTTAAGCCAATGAATTGTCATTAGAACCTGCAGTGACCCAACTTAAATAAATTTAGGTATATGAATCTGCTGTTTCAAAGTTTAAGAATCTAAGTGATACAGCATGACAAGTTTAGGTATCTACTTTACTAAAAAAATTACGAAGAACAATTGCAGGCAGAATCCAAACGACAGGCGAAGTTCAAAAAACCAGAAAGAGGCGTGTATTTATTGTACTAACGCAATGTAGCTAATTGATCCATCCGATCTCAAAAAACTTATTGACCAAGAGTAGACCAGTTCACTGCCACCGTGGCTGGTCAATGAGTCACATGTTCATCTACACACAAGAACGATTTCCTTCGTAGAACTGCCCAACTGCGAGCTAAAGTAAGCTTGGAAAAGCTGGGAAATGCAGAGCACAAGCAGGAACAAACAGAGGCGGTTGAGTTAGCGCCGCGCCCGCAGCAGCTAGGCGCGTTTCAGAATCATCCAGGTCTCGAAGAACTCGCGCGCCACGGCGTCGCACATCAGCTTCACCGCGTCCCGCGCCCCGTCGACGTCGCGCCTGGCGCCGTGCACGAGATGCATCGCCACCGACCACCAATCCTTCCGGCGCGGAGACTCGGCGGACCGCCAGCGGACGAAGTCGTCGGCCGCGGCGGCGGCCGACGCGGCGGAGCTCAGCCTCAGCAGCGCGTCGTGGGCGCGGGCGACGGCGGCGGCTCGGTGGTCCTTCAACCTCTGCCACGGCACGTCGTCCTGCTGGAGGCCGAGGCGCCCGGCGCAGTGGGCGAAGACGTGGCCGGCCTCGCCGTGGAGCGAGAGGAGGCGCGTGATCTCGCGGTGAGCGGCGGTGAGGGGCCCGTCGGGGGCGAACGCGCTGGCGAGGAGGTTGCCCCAGTACTCGACGCCGGGTTGGAGCTCCAAGTCGTCGGTGCGCTCGTCACCGCCGGTCTTGTCGTCCAAGGTGATCTCGGTGTCGTCGTCGTCGTCGATGAACTCGCCGGCGCCGGTGGTCTCCAAGTGGATCCCAAAGCCGAAGGTGCGCTTTCCGCCGCCGCCGGTGTCCAAGGGGAACTCAAAGCAGTAGCTGTGCTCCCCGCCGACGATGTTGTCCATGCGGACGCCGAAGCTGTGGTCGCCGCCACAGGTGGTTTTGAAGGGGACCCCAAAGCCGAAGCTGTGCTCGCTGCTACAGGTGGTGTCCAAGGGGACCTCGAGGCCGAAACTGTGCTCGCCGCCACCGGAGGTGTTCGAGGCCGACTCGACGTCGTAGGTGTCCTCGACGCCCCAGATGTCCTCACCGAGCAGGTCGCAGGCGTCGTTGATGCTGGTGAAGACTCCTTCCGAGGTGCCGACGAGCAGGAGGGTTTCCGGCACCACCAGCGCCAGCTCCATCCACCGCTTCGCCTTCTCCTCCATAGCCATGGGGCGCTCTCTCCCCTTCTATGCTGTGTCTAATGGCGGTGGACGAGCGCGATGCAGAAGAAGGGGGCTATTTATGAGGATGGGATATGCGACGGCATCGGGGGTAAATTACAGTGGCGGATTGGGTTCCTTGCGTGAGAAGCCGCATGTAATTACCGTAAAACCACAGTAATTAAACACAGATCCTCTTCTTCAAAACGCAAGGGCCAAGGCGTCTCAATTCTTTTACGCCGGCGAGGTAAAATCCGTTACGGGCATGGGGCCCAAAAAATCTGTTGCAAATAGACGCACTGTTTCGAACTCGACTAAATTACAGTGTAACCTCCCGCTGAAATGTGGGTCCACGTACGAACGTCCCCACTTGTCATTGGCAAGCTTCTGACGGTGTGCCTTAGTATTGCCTGTGCTGATATAATTTTTTAAATTTAATTACTTAGCAAAAGATAACCATTGCTACAGTGTTAAAAAAAGAGACAAAAACCGCGGTTTATAAGGCCAGTCTCAGTGGAGGTTTCATGGAGTTTCATGGGCATTAAATACGTTGACATGGTACTGTATTGATGAAGAGAGAGATGATAAAAGTTTCATGGGAGTAGAGAGAGTTTTATGGGAATGAAACTCTTCTGCACTGTTTTCAAAATATGTGTGTGTTGGAAACTGGGACATGAAACCTCCACTGAGACTGACCTAAGCTAGCAGCGCCTAAAATCTCGGTTCGATGCCTTAGAAACGAGCACGCACAGATCGAGAGTTCGAGACACGCACAAAGATGGAGATGGAAATGGAGACGGAACGCCGTCGGGCTCGCCAGCCGCGTGCACGACAGGGTGGAGAGCGCTCGCGGCCACCTGGGCGCCGCCGTGCTCCTGCTGGTGCTGGACGAGGACGACGGCGGCGGCGATGCTCCGTGGGTGCAGGCCCCCCTACAAAGCAGAGCAACTCAACGGCGTCATGGACCTCGGCGATGCGCTTTCGCGGGTGGTGGACCTCGTCTTCCTGACCGCCGTGGCACGGGATGCGGCGTTCGGCTTCGGCGACGATTGAGGCCTCCGCTCCTAAATCTGCAGGATTCGGTTCAGCGTCATGGACCTCGGCGATGCGCTTTCGCGGGCAATGTTACTATTAATCCAACAATTAGAACGGTCGATATTCCAGTGTAGTTGTCGTGGATGCGTTTGATCGATCTGATCGAGTAGTTTTATACGTCTGTTTCTGTAGTGTAGCAATGCGCGCATGAGTTGCAATTTGGAATCTCAGGTGAATGTTGCCATTAACAGCAGCTGGGTATGTAGGGCATCGTTAGTTAGTTGCAAACGGGAGGTTTTTACCACAAGTTGTTCACTGCTAACAAACGGGCAGGTTAAATTGCACTTGTCGATGAGGCTTGCTTGTCAGGAACTTCATAAAAATTTTGTAAAATAGCAGATGCAATCGGTATGGCATACCGACATTCATTGGACTTGAAATTGCAGCCCGCCAAAACGATCAATTTCACGTCATTTTACTATCGCTTACTCACTATTTGCTTCCTAAAAGTTGGGCCATCCATAGTGACTGTACATGATCACTGGGTTTGAAATGCGAACCTGTTGTCACGGAATCACTGTAACTACTTTTTTTTTGGGAACTCGTAACTACTTCTATGTAGTGTACACATGACTACATTTAAACAGCATTACAAGCTACTCATAACGTACGTACTTGTAGAACTTTGCAAGGCAATGAGAACCAAAGCGTTCGAATATCTGCAGCAGGCACATATCAATGGACAAAAGATTAAGCTGGAGAGTGTATAAAATGCCAGAACGCACACAAAATTAAGTAACAGCACTCAACGCATGGCGTCATAGTTGTAATCCTGCAATATGATTTATTCAGAAAACGACTTTCAGTTTATGAACAGACATTTCACACAAGTGAACAAACTACTACCAACTGGGTAACATTTCAGGGGGAGAAGCTAAGCACAGTGACTAGAACGAATAAGACAATGCTCGGCGATCGAATTTGATCGAATTTTCTCGTGCAGGAGATCGACTAGAATAGATAACGAAGCATCAACACATACCACCCAGCCCAAAGCATTTACGTCAAAAGCAAACAATTGGCAAAGTTCGGAAGTAGCAGAGATCGACATGTATGTAATTGATCGATCAAGAGTTTGAAATCGCTTATTTCCCCGCGCATGACAGAGCAACGGATGGCATGTTCGTTTATCTACAAACAGAAACTCAGTGATCACTACAAACGCAGAATCATTTGATCGATGAAAACGCATCACCTGCAGGGATGAACAGAGATTTATCGGTGAGCTCGTTGTTTGCCTCCGCCGCGCGTGCAGATGCGTGCTTATTCGAGACGCCACGCGCTTAGCAATTCAGAACCATCCAGGTGTCGAAGAACTCCAGAACAACGGCGTGGTGCATCCGTCGCAACGCCTCCCGCGCCATGGAGACCTCCTGGACGGCACGGCCCAGGAGCTGCAGGGCCTCCTGGGGCAGGGACCTGAGGAGCCTCCAGCCGCTGGCGGCGCGGAGGATGCCTTTGACCGCCTCCATAGCCGACGATGCGGAGCGGATCCACCACAGCGCGTCATTGGCGGCGCCGACGGCGTCGGTGCGGTGGTCGTCCCACCTCCGCCACAGCGCGTCGCCCTGGAGGCCAACGTGCGCGGCGCAGAGGGCGAAGACGTGGCCGGCCTCCGCGTGGAGCGCCTTGAGGCGCGTGGTCTCGCGGAGGGCGGCATCCATGAGCGACCATGGGGATGGGGGGCCTCCGGATTCGGCGGGGACGTTGGCGACCTTTCTGCCACAGGTGATCATGCGGATCCGATCGAAATGCTCGCTTAGCCACCCGTGGAAGGAGTCGACGTCTGTGAGGGCTTTCTCCGAGGTTCCGATGAGCATGAGGGTCCCCGGCACCGTCAGCGCCAGCTTCCTCCACTGCTCCTCCGTTGCCGGCGAGCTCTCCCTCTTTCTCTTTCTCGGGTTATGCGCGTGCGCCATGCCTGCGCCGCGCGTGACGGTGTGGATGTAGAAGAAGACGGGGAGGATATTTATACGATGCGACGGGGTGGGCCGAGGAGAAATGCAGCTTGTTACAGTGTCTGCTCGGGTAGCTTGCGCGAGAAGCCGCAGGAATCTACCGTCTCGCTCTGTCACTGACATCATGGGCCCTCTTGTTTGAACCGCGGGTCATTCCATTTGGCGAGCTAAATAATCCGTTGCCGCCGTGGGGTCCACTTCGCCAGGCTGGCTATTTCAGAACACGCCGCGAAGCGAAGCCTTCAGAAACAAATCGTCGAACACCCACCGGGAGATCGAGAGAGGGAGGGGGAGAGATGGCGGAGACGTACCCGTGGAAGCCACTGTTCTGGGAGCGGGTGGTCGCCGTGGACCGCAACCTCTGCGTCATCCGCGATCTGCTCGCCGCCGCGCAGGCGCAGCTCGCGTCGCCGGTGCGCACGGCCGAAGCGGAGGGCGGGCGCGCGCGGATCAAACTCGCGGAGGACAAGCTCGACATCGCGTCCAGGACCCTCGGCCCCGCCTTGTCCTCCATGGGGGCGGTCGAGATCATCGCGTTCTACCGCGGCGGACTCATCCAGATGGAGCGGCAGCTCTGCAACCGCCGCCTCCAGGACGACGACAGCGCGGAGCAGCGCGCTCTGACCAACCTCCGTGCGGCCAAAGCGCGCGCCAAGGACGCGTACGACGCCATCGAGAGATGCCGCGGCCACCTGGGGGCCGCCGCGCGGCTGCTGGGCCATCCTGGAGTTCCTGGCGTGGACGGCCACATCGACGCCGAGCGCCTCGCCGCCGTCGGCGACCTCGAGGATGCGCTGCAGCAGGCGCTGGACATCGACGCGCTGACCAGCGCCGCCCGCGGGGCTCCCGCCGTCAGCTGAGAGGATTATATGTTTGCTTGGTCGCTACTTGATCGCTTGCGTTTGCCGTAGCACGTGTTTCTGCGTTCGTGACCTCATCGACGAGTACTGAAACCGTGGTCGAACTCGTTGTTTTTGCTGTTACATGGATGCGTTATATGACGCAGTACTTTCTCGTGATGTGAGTCGTTCTAATTTGACTAGTTGCTATCATGGTGCATCATCATGCATGGGTTGCGAATTGGAGTCCATTGCAAGAATGTAGTTGCGAATTGGAATCCATTGCAAGAATGTAACTCGGGATTGGTAAATAACAGCATCTCGTTTTGTTTGCATTGGATTTTGCAATCAAGGAGCTGTTCATCCAGACCGTCATTGTATCTGCATGGGTGAGTGTGCGGGGAATGCTGCTTCTGCTATTTGTAGCGTGTACCTGAATATATAGTTGGGATCATTTTTAAGCACCAACACCGTTTCAGATCGAACGCTCAAGAGTACGTACTTTGAGTCGAAGTTTCCCACCGAGCATTACAGATCAACTTATCGCGTAATCAAAAAGTTCGTCTGCAAACTGAAACTCTCGTAGTAGCCGACCTCTCAGCGACATAACATTTGATCGATAAAATCCGGGAAAGCTCACGTCCCGATCGACCTGCAGGGATGAACAGAACAGAGACTTGGTGGTGAGTTCGTGTGCTTCGAAATGCCACACGCCGCACGCGCGCTCAGTGATACAGAAGCATCCAGGCGTCGGAGAACTCCAGAACAACGGCGGGGCGCATCCGCTCCACCGCATCGCCCGAGCGCACGCGAGCTACTGGCCTAAGCTCGCCCGAGCGATCGCTTGCAGCAAGCCGTGAAGCAACTTCAAAATTACCGGGTTCCACGTCCCTGAATCAAAATGGGGGCAAAGGGAAGCTCTCGATGAGATGCGAGCATCCCGATTTTACTCGTGCACTAATCATACGACTAGCTTTGGTACAGCTAAGCACTTTCTTTTAACAAATTTTTTAGAGGAGAAGGGCCATAGCCCCCTTGCCCCTAGAGAAGCTCTGTCCCTGCATGGCTACCTGCTCCGGTTGATTTGGGACCCTAACTATGCCATAAGGAGATGCGATCAGCGACGAACCAACCGAGATGAGTGCCATAAGCACAGCGAGGGGTGGATATCAAGCCGGCTCGGCTCGGCTCGTGAAGGCTCGTTAGAGAGGAGGCTCGGCTCAGCTCGTTAAACTAACGAGCTAAAAGAGAAGCTCGGCTCGCCTCGTTAAAAAAGCTCGGCTCGGCTCGTTAGGCTCGTTAGGTAGAATATGCAAATTAACTTTTCTGAAAAGCTCAAGCTCGGCTCGTTAGGCTCGTTAAGTGCAATATGCAAATGAACTTTTCTGAAAAGCTCGAGCTCGACTCGTTAGACTCGTTTTGACTTTTGAGTGTCTTTAACCTTTCTTTTTATGTTTTAGATTTGTTTTTCTGAATAATAAGTTCTATGGTTTCCTTTCCATATGTGAAATTAACAAAGAAAAGAGTAACGTATACTTTAATAATACCTCTCAGTGACAAGATATGTGCGAAAATTAGTATGCATACATACATACTACTACTGCCGTACTGAGCCGTTCACACGTGATGGGCTGGAGACGCTGCCGAGCTGGGCCGACTGAGCCTATCGAGCCAGCTCGGCTCGGCTCGTTAACGGACCGAGCTAAAGCCTTGGCTCGGCTCGGCTCATTTGTGCCACAAGCCGAGCCTTCAACGAGCCGAGTTAGCTCACGAGCCTCGAGCTTTTTTTCCACCCCTAAGCACAGCCCTGCCGCGTCCCTCAGTCTCGACACAGGCACGATCGTGCACATTTCTGAGCAAAGCAACAGATGACCATTCCAATTCGAGTTAGATTCAACAAGAGGCCGGGCGGGCCAACAGATTGAACACGCATGCGCATTCCATTCGTTAGCAAGGCAGCCTGGCGGCTAACGAATCAGATAGATGCCAGGGGTTCAGTTGAATTTGATCGACAAAACAGCAGCAGCAGCAACACCGCCCGCGTGGGAGAGAAAGGAAGAAGCATGCACACAGTATAGCATCACCAAATCACACCCCCAAAGCAACTGCGTCAGAAGCAAACAATAGGCATGCAGTGCAATGTACTACTAGAAGAAGCAGAGGTATATATGCGTGTCTAACATCCCAACTGATCAAGAGTTTGGAGTCCACCGATAGATTCACCGACAGATCTACAAATTAACAGAAGCTTTGGTAAAGTCTCTCGCGGCAAGCTCGATCGATCGGTAGCCTTTGATCGATAAAGCTGGGAAAACGAATGACCTGCAGGGATGAACAGAGGCTTACTGGCGAGTTCGTTGTTTGCCTCCGCGGCCCGCGCCGTGCAGATGCGTGCGTGCTTATTCGAGACGCCACGCGCTTAGCGATTCAGAATCATCCAGGCGTCGAAGAACTCCAGAACAGCGGCGTGGTGCATCCGGCGCACCAGGTGCGTCGCCACGATGGCCTCGTTGCTGGCACCATTCAGGAGCTGCTCGGCCGCCAACATCCACGCGCTCCAGATCGGGGACCCAGAGGGGAGCCCCCGGGCGATGGCGACGGCGTCCTGGGCCACCGCTGCAGACGACGCGGCGGTGCGAACCTTCTCCACCGCCTGGTCGACGAGGCGGATGGCGGCGGCGTGGTGCTCATCCCAGCTCTGGCACAGCGGGTCGTCGCCTTGGAGGCCGACGTGCGCGCCGTAGAGGACGAAGACGTGGCCGGACTTGGCGTGCAGAGCGCCGCGGTGTGAGATCTCGCGTCGGGCGTCTTCGAGGATCACGGTGGGGCAGACTCCGGCAGGGGCTGGGTCCGCGCAGTCGTCGTCTCCAGGCCTGGCCGCCCTGGCGCCCAAGCGGAGCCTGCGCATCACATTGGCGCGCGCGGCGAACTTCCTTTCGGCGACGTCGATCAATCTGAGGGCTTCTTCCGAGGTTCCGACGAGCATGAGGGTTCCTGGCACCGTCAGCCCCAGCTCCCTCCACTCCTCCGCCATTGCCGCCGAGCTCTCCCTCCCTCCCTCCCTCCCTCTCTCGATCGGGTTTGCGAGTGTGTGCCGTGCGCGCGCGCGTGTGACGGTGTGGATGGATGTGGAAGAAGACGGGGAGGGAATTTATAGGGCGGGGCGAGACGAGGAGAAATGCCGCCTGTTACAATGGCACGGTGGCGAAGCCACGGGAGTTCACCGTCCCTCTCTTGTCACCGACAACTTGTTCCCCTACGATTTCAAACTTTTAACTGCGAGTCATTCCGTTTTCACTTTGGGGGCGAGGTGAATAATCCGTTACGGCCGTGGGGTCCACTTGGCCAGGCTGGCCTATTTCAGAACACGCCGCGAAGCGAAGCCTTCACAGGCAAACGGTCGAACACCCACCGGGAGGGAGGGAGGGAGATGGCGGCGGAGACATGGAAGGCGCGGCTCCGGGAGCGGGTGATCGAGGGGAACGGCCGCTGCGGCAGCGTCGTCGGGCTTCTGGCAGACGCACCTCGCGTCGCCGATGCACACGAGCGACGCGGTGAGCGTGCGTGCCCGGATCCAGCTCGCGCAGGACACGCTCGGGAACGCGTCCAGCTACCTCGCCTTCGCCGCGTTCCTCATGGGGGCGGCGGCCAGGGAGCTCGCGCTCCGCAGCGGTACCCGCATCCCCGGCGGCGCCGCTGGCAAACCAAGTCCTACGGAACAAAGAGACCTCTCAGTTGGCGCCGGACACATCTTCGCCGGCGCCTCCGGCCAGCGCGGCGCTCTCCTCCGCCAGCTCCATCGCGTTCTCGACGGCGGGGGGCTTTTGCTCATTTGCCCCATGCATCAATATGCACTTTGCTCATTTGCCCCAGTTGTGTCACTGACACGTGGGTCCTAGACCCACGTGTCAGTGAGACATTACAGGGGCAAATGAGCAAACACACTTAAGAGTGGGGCAAATAAGCAATTTTCCCGTTTTTGCATGCGTTACTTGTCTGATCGATGAGTACTGAAACTATGATTGAACTCTTTGCAGTTTTGCTATTGCACAGGCAACTGAAATTTTTTTATGTTTCAGTCACTTGAAATTGCACTCTCAATGAATTAAAATTGCAGCCCCCCTCCAAAAAAAACAGCTGCAATTTTAGGTGATTCAGAGTGCAACTTCAGGTGACCTGAAATTGCACTCTCAATCAACTAAAATTGCAGCCCCCCTCCAAAAAACATGTGCAACTTCAGGTAATTCAAAGTGCAAATTTAGGTGACTGAAAGATAAAAAAAATTCAGTCGCCTGTGCAATAGTTAGGGGTGGAAAAAAAGCTCGAGGCTCGTGAGCTAGCTCGGCTCGTTGAAGGCTCGGCTCGTGGCACAAACGAGCCGAGCCGAGCCAGGGTTTTAGCTCGGTCCGTTAACGAGCCGAGCCGAGCCGGCTCGCAAGCCGCTCGCTAGGCTCGGTAGGCTCGGTCGGCCCAGCTCAGCAGCGGCTCTGGCCCATCACGTGTGAACGGCTCAGTATGGCAGTAGTAGTATGTATGTATGCATGCCAATTTTCGCACCTCTTTTGTCACTAAGAAATATTATTAAAGTACAGATTACTCTTTTTTTTTGTTAATTTCACATATGAAAAGGAAATCATAGAACTTATCATTCAGAAAAACAAATCTGAAACATAAAAAGAAAGGTTAAAGACACTCAAAAGTCAAAACGAGCCTAACGAGCCGAGCTCGAGCTTCTCAAAAAAGTCAATTTGCATATTCCACCTAACGAGCCTAATGAGCCTAACGAGCCGAGCTCGAGCTTTTCAGAAAAGTCAATTTGCATATTCCACCTAACGAGCCGAGCCGAGCTTCTCTTTTAGCTCGTTAGTTTAACGAGCCGAGCCGAGTCGAGCCTCCTCCCTAACGAGCTTTCACGAGTCGAGCCGAGCCGAGCCGGCTCGATATCCACCCCTAGCAATAGTCTATCCCAACTCTTTGTTGCTGCTGTTACCTAGATTCTATGAATGATGCAGTAGTTTTTGTTGGATTCGTGCCTTTTTTTTCTCATTGATGTGAGCTGTTCTGACTGGATAACTAGTTTTTATCCGGATGCGTGGGTTGCAACTTGGAATCGTTGCATGTTAATGTTCTTAGTGCAGGGGATATCAGTGCATGCAAAAATGGAAGGGTATTTTTTTTCTATCACTTTTGGGGATCGAGATATAAGAACAAGTTACTGTTCATAGCTGCTGCTGCATTGATACTAGCACTTCGTTTTGTTTGAGTTGGATTTGCAATTAATCGAAGGAGTTATTAATCTATTCCAGAATTAGGACACTGGAATTTGGTCTGGTTTAGTTTGTGGATGTGGTGCACAATTGCAGATAGGAAGCAGAGTACTGTTCTTGTCCAGCTGCATGCATGCAGTGTGTTGAAACTACAAGTGCCTTTTCTTTTCAGCTTCTAAAAACTGTTTTTTAGCTTTTTTTTATAGTAACTAGCTTTTAAATGGAGTATCTTTTCAAAATAGAGTCTACTAGTTAATTGTAATACATATTGTACCGACTATATTTATATCTACAAAAACCACACGTGAGTTTCTGTTACTATGTAATCTTTTGCACGAACAGCCCAAAAAACATAAACCGCAACCAAAAGTCATAAGTTTCAGCCAAAAAACAGGCCCAAAGTAGGAGTTTATTTGCAACGATGTGTTCTGAGATTGCAGACTTTGCAGTGGGTTGGTTTAGAAATTAGAACTGTTATCCCATCTCGCTTTCACTATATGTATACCTGGTTTGTCTTGTTGGTATTACCAGGATGTAAGTAGCAGTGGACATTCAGAATACTCAACGTGGATTGATCATTCTCTTTTTATCTGTTCCTTGTGCAGAATTTTTATGAACTGTTTTTATGTTTGTTACCATTTGCATACTTGCGCTGCAAGTGCAATTGCCCTGTTTAGTATACGTACCTAACCTTCCTCTATGGAAATTGTTTGTTACTGTTAGAAATGATGATTGCCATCATATTTGGCATCCAAATGAAAGTTCAGTCTTAAGTCTTAACATTAGAGGTGTAATCGGAACGGATATGGATAGATATCGCTCATACTGTATCATATTCCATATTTTTCTCGGAGTCAGAGTCGGACACGTATAATACTAGATACCCATTTCTCTATTCTGTATTCGTTCCATAAACCTTCGAACAATTGGTTAGATAAAAATTATCCGCTTTTTTACATAGGACAATAGACAATATGGTGTAATCAGAGTGAACACAAAGAGATTAATTACCGAGATATCAAAGGAAGAGCACTCAGTATTTTCTGCCTGTTTAGATATGGCAATCCACATATATAGGGCATGTTCTTTTGTAGCTTTTGACTTTTCTATAATAACTAGATTTTAAACGGAGTGTCTTTTTAAGATGGAGTCTACTAGTTAATTGTAGTACATATTGTACCGATTTTATTTATATCAGCAAAAGCCGCACGTGAATTTCAGTTACTCTGTAATCTCTCAACCAATAGCCAAAAGCTACAAGCCGCAGCCAAAAGTCATAAGCTACAGCCACAAAAGAACAGACCCATATTATTTTCTTTCTAAGTGAAATCACAACAGACTTACTCATATCACTTGACATACAGATATATACAGATGGATACCACTCATCTCGTATCTTGTTTTATATATTTTTTTTGGAGTCAGAGTCAGATACGGATAATATTGAATACTCATTTATCTCCTCTATATTTACTTTATAAACCTTAGATCTGTTGGTCGAACGGAAATTGTTTGCTTCCCTTGCACCTCTACTTAACAGGGCAGTGTAGGTGTGTAGAAATGCCAACATGTATCAACCGGCTGGGTCCTTTTGGGCCGACGTTAGCAATAAAGAGGCCGTTACATATCAACAGGCGCTTTTAAGCATCTAAATGTCTGGGCATGGGGCCCAGTTGACCAGAACTGGGCCGTGATTACACAATGTCATCCATGGATTGAGTGGGCAAAGTTTCCTCAAGGGGGAAAAAAATTGGGTAAACACATTTTTCTAAAGGGGGGGAAGGGGGGGGGGGGGGGGCTAAACAGATCATTTTATTAAAAAAATTTCTAAAAGATTAAAAGTGATTCGAATTTGTAAAGTAAAATGATTCCAAAAAATAAGTTTTGGATTTTGTCTTTTTTAAAAAGAAAAATACTACTAAACATGTATCATAGCTATCGAGAGTTGGTTTGATTCCATCTCTTTAGGTTTTTAGGTTAATTCTATCTAAACACGTATCACAGCACCAGGATTTAACATGTGCGTGCTCTGTTTTTCTTCTTCAATTCAATTCTTTTTTTTTAAGGGAAGCGTGTCCTGGACTCATGTTCACCCATGGTTCTAACAATGAACATATGCGCTACTTGTCGGCCGTATTTGGCCCACGTATAACACGTGCTGTTTCACCCAGGTCGATCAGGACATGGCATGCCGTGCCAGTGTACCACAAGTCCACAGACACAAACTCAAAACTGTATATATGCATGTTACATCACTTCAGTGTGGTACCGAAATATTCTTTTTTGTGGCAAATAGCTTTATCCAAAGAATGACGTAACCTCGACAACGAGTGGCGGATCTAAAATTTTTAGGATATATGTTCAGATTTTGGAGCTAAGTTGCTTGAATACATTGATACTGCAGCGCACCATCCCCTCCCCCAAAACACCGATACAACGATACGTGTATATAGATATAATAAAAAATACATAAATTATAGAAATTAATGATTTTTATGAGGAAATAGGCGACATAAGATGACTATAATTATATGAATTAAACAACAAATTATAGAGATAAATGAGAGTTGTATATCTTGTTGATCTTGCCTTTTTTGCTATTCTCCATCAGCAAGAACTGTCCATCTAAGAGAAAATTATATGTTCCTTCCATGGAGCCAAACAGACCAAGAAAGAAAATGAGTAGAGGGGTGGAGCACACCTAAATTTGAAGAGAGGACGATGACAATAAGTTAGATGTGCTACTTACTTTCCAATACCATGCTCCCTCCCGGCTACCGCGCTGCCTCCTTCCTGTCGCCCGCTCCCTACCTACGTGTTCGTTGTGCCACTGCCCGCTTGCCCGCGACACCTCTCGTTCGCCTGCACTGCCACATGCTCACTTTGCACCACGCGTCACCTCACGCATGATTGCCGTCACATCATGGCACCATGTCCGCATCCGCCGGTCGTCACTCGCCTCAAGCCTGCACCTCCGCCTGCTTGCCACTCAAAGACTGAAGCCGCATCTCATACAGACAACCACAAGATGAGAAATGGAACAAATGTTAGGATTTTGTTTATATCTTTACCTCTTTGAACGTGAGCAGGGCTGAGGTGGAATGAAAAATAGGTCTAATGTATTACATGGGCTGCGCGTGAGATACAGGAAGTGCGGACTGAATTTATTTGTAGATATAAAAACATAGTTTTAACACAACTAATAGTATATATATCTAATATACCTATTATATACCTGATATTTTATAAAAAAAATTAGATGTTCAGCTAAACACTCTTGATATTATGATATATAGTAGATCCGCCGGTGTCGACAACCTAAACGAACACCTACCAAAAGAAAAGGCCTTTTTTTCCTACATCGATAAAAAACGGCACGAACTATTTGCTAATTCCTACAAATTGGTACGATGAAGTGCACACGTATCCAACTTAATTAGCACCGAAGTTTTCGGAGATGCGTGAATATAAGCAGCGCTTTGTTGAAATGGAAGGATGTTTGAGCAATTGTTGGGTTTTCTTATTTTTAAATAATTTGTTTATGTTCCAAAAAAGACCCTAAAGTAATCTTAATCTACCATACAAGTTCGATAGCTCAATTGGCATGTGGTGCTCTGTAGTCTGTATTAGCATGTGTATAGGGTTTGATCCCCCGTGTTGAGTGGGTTTTCTATGTGTATTTTCCGCAATGATTTTTCAAGATTTGATCATGTGAACGGTAATCTGTGAGTCTTAGCATGACTACACTCAAATGTCCCAGCTTTAGAAAAAGCTTAAAATCGTGTATAGCATTTCTCCCCGAATACGACATGGCAGTCCAGGTGTACTGTATGCCCAACCCAACATATCCGAAGTTCCGAACCAAGCCCGTTCCATACAGTTTTTTTAAAAGATAAATCATTTTTAAAATATTTTACACAAATAACCATGTTTGATTTTTTTTGCAAAAATAACCTACAATCGTTGGACCATCACACGACTGGACCCAATTGCTCGGTGACCCAACGATTAGATGATAGTTAAGCTAGCAACGACGCTGCAACTAGAGCTGTCATCATGAAATGAGCAGACGACAAGGTGCCACGTCGCCTGTCGTGGTAATGTCTCATGACTTACCACATAGTCGTGGACATGTAGAGCGATTGTGACCAGTCGTAGTATGGAGGCGCGATTGAGGGCGATATAAGCCCGATTGGTCGATCCAGATGCCATTCCAATCGGGAAAAGGGAAGAGAGGGGAGGGGAGAGTAGAGGAGAGGGGAAGAGAAGAGCATGGAGGAGAGGAGAAGATAGGAAGGGAGAGTAGAGGGACAGAGGAGGAGATTCTCTTCGAGTTCTTTGTTATTCGGTGAGTTTCTTGTGCTCATGTGGTTTATTGTTCATTTCAGTAAAAACATGCTAGGTTAGCGACAATAAACATAGGTTAGTGGTAGTAGCTATAGATCGACATTTTTAGGATTTATAGTTGTAGATCGATATTTTTAGGTTTATAGCTGTAAGTTGACATTATTAGGGTTTATGTCGAGTTTAGTGCTGGAATTCGTGCTATTTATTTAAATATTTTAGCGTAAAAACGATTGGCTACCACCACTAGTAGATCAATTAGTGGAAGACCTAGCCTACTTAACTTTAGATCTGCATGACATAGAGATCCCGATTTTAGGATATTTATAATTTTTAAATTTAATTGAACATTTGTAGTCATAATTTTTTTAAGTTACTTGAAATAGAGAGAGTATTTCGATATGCATGATAGGATTTGGTTTTTGTTAGACTCGTGTGGCAGGTCTGTTAGGTCAATATTTTTTCAGAGTGTTTTACAAACAGGGAGAAGTTCGTGTGAGGTTGATTTGAGCAGTTTTCTGCAGACAACAATGTATCACCTGAACTTGGATAATCTTAAAATCTAGGAGGTGTTGCATCGGTTGACATGTAGCATCTCACCGGACCCAACACTATATGGTGTCATTGTGAGATGCTTGTGGAGCCGTTTGCTGGAAGTGGTTCATTGGGAGTTGAGGCTGATGGAGCTAACAAAGTCATGCAGACCTGGTTGAAAGCATGCAGGCGTCATGGCCATGAATGAGTGTTGTTGGTGCAGGCATGTTCGATTACATCTGGCAATGCACGTGGAATAGGGGTGTAGTGCGGGTGTGCATGTGGAGTTGAGGATGGTGCGACAGAGGATAGTGGTGCAGATGTAGTTGTGGCAGTAGACAAGCATGTCGATCCCAGTGTGACAGGCAGGTGAAGGGGAGGACATTGAATTCATAGTGGATGACCTGGAGCAGGAAGACCGGAGGGCCAGGGCCGAAGTATAAGCATTAGAAGAGGGCGAGGAGGATGACAATTGTTCAGATGATTATGATGTCCCTGGTGCACCAGTGCCTGATGGTTGGAATAGGCATGACAAAGGGGGCTTGGTTGTGAGTGATGGCGACTATTCTGAGTGGGAGTGTGGGTAGAATGTGGTTTGTGTTAATGCCATGTTTGCAAATAAGTCAATTCTGCAAGATGCTGTCAAATCTCTGGTGTTCCATTCGCAATGTTTCGTTGTCCTTTCTCTAACTTTTAGATTGATTTGTTCTTATTTATCTTGTTGTCGAAATCAATTCGTGTTTAGTTTATTTAGTGCAGACTAGTGTTTACTCTGGTTGAATTAGTATGTCTACTGTTTGTTGTAGACTAAATCTAGTTAGTATTTGAGAGTTTCAGTTTCTCTATTTTTAGTAGGTTAATTTTATTTTTAGTCAGTGATTCACCCCCTCTTAGTTGATTTGTAATCCACGATATTACTACTAGACATTCTCCCCTACTCAATGAGAATCGACGACAACATGTTGCCTCCATTTCATGCCAAATAGACACCAGTCCGACCAGTGCTTTTTAGACTGAAGTGACAACACTCTACCATCTATTTTTCAGACCAAAATGACCAGTCCCAGGTTCTAGCACTATGTTTATCCGTCGAGTGCATCGCTCACATCCTAGCGGGCCTATCAATTGTGCCTCTAGGCTTTCAGGTCGAAGTGACCATATCATGCCACATTTTTAGTTTGACTTGACAACACACACCGGCTTTTCTCTGTAAATTGATAACTTGCCGAGCTATCCTGTACCCAAAGATTCATTCTAGTGGAAGTGAGAGCACTTTTATTCTCCATAATTTGCTCCCTCAACGCTACACTCTAACCGCCTATAAAATCAGGGCATACTCCACCACTGGAGGCAGGACTCTATTTGAGCTAGTTTGGAAAATAGGGAGAGAAGAGGGAAAAGAAAGGTATAGGAGGTCACTCCACCCGATTTGGGGATGTTGAACTATGGGGAGATGCTTCGAAAACAAAAATGAGCTGCCAACAAGGCACGAACGTACCCTGATAGTTCTTACAAGAATGCTCCTTTACCACCAGAGTTTCCATGCCCACAGAACAACCGCGGTAATCGGTATGGATCATTTAATCTACAAATCCTAGTACCATTGCTCGGGCTTACTACATGTGCAGGGACGTCCGCGTAAGTGAATGCCAAACATCTATATTTCATATTGCATGTTGCATTTTAAATATCACCGACTTTATCCATGCATGGCATCCATTGGAGTATTGCTACTTTTTCCAATGAATTGATGGCCTAGAGAAGTGCGACAAGGCATTCATTTAGCAGAAATACATTGTGAACTACATAGTTGTGCCCAAGGTCTTTACCTATTGGAAACCTTACTCAACCAGGAGCAGGGAGGACAAGGGAAAGGCATTGATGATCCCTGATGCCCCTATTGCACCAAATATTATTTCTGGTTAGGATAGGCCCAAAGAAAAACTTATAGCTGAGTACTAGGAGGCACGTAAGAAGACCCACATTCGCAAGGGAGAGTTGGATGCAACCCTACCTTAAGCCTGACTTGATTTCCATCTGCCAATTATTTTTCTTTCCAAAAGATGTGTTTGTATCATAGTTGTAGTTTAGGTCGAAGGTTTGTGTATGTAGCCATTTGTACCGTAGGAATAGTCAGTCAAATACATGCACCTAACTAGACCCTACGCGCCATGTAATTTAGACCTTCATGGTCAAGTGTTATGCCGGGCGTGCAATCTTATCTTTGTTACTTCATTCTCGTCTCGCCGAAGCTGACAAAATATTTTACCAAATTTTGGGTTATTTGTGTAAAAACCCCACATAAAATGATTAAAATATGATTTATTTACAAAAAATTCTAGTAAGCAAACTCACGCTTTTTTTCCCAATAACAATTATTCACAAATAACTCTTCCAACCATTTAATTATGTTAAAAATGATTTATTTTTAACAATTATTCACAAATAATTCACAAATAACGGTTGTGATTTATTTTTGTAAAAAATTGAAACGTGATTTGTTTGTGGAAAAAATTAAAAATGATTTATTAAAAAAAACTCTTCCACGCACGCGGAGAAAACGTACCGACTTTCCACAAACGGAAAGCGCTCGAGAGACAAGCATTGCCGTACTCGTACCATCCAGGCATCCACACACGCGCGCACATGTTCCTTTTCCCCCTACGAGGACACGTCTCGCTCCGACCGAAGCAACAAGTGTCGCCGCTTGCTTTGCTTTGCACAAAACCCGACGCCTGCCTCGTTCGAGCAGTGGCTAGTGGCTACTGCATGCAAGTGCCAACTGTACCTTGCCTTAGGCCTCGCCTAATTCTTTGGCCCCTTCGAACTCGACCTCGCATCGTCAGATCGTCGATTCGTTGTCGCGCTCACGGCTGAAATTGCTGCTGATCCGTGCAGAGACTGAGAGAGGGATGCATCCTGGATCCATCCTTAACTAGCTGTCCAAACTCCAAACTACAAAAGTACAAATGGATCCTTTCTTGCTTGCTTGCTTGCTACTCATGTACCATATATGTGTGTGTGTGGACATGGCATTTGGGCATCAAGGAGGAGTTGATGGATAGGAACAGCGAGATGCCGGGGAAGAAGGCGAGGAAGCCGTACACCATCACCAAGCCCCGGGAGAGGTGGGGCGCCGAGGAGCACGAGCGCTTCCTTGACGCGCTGCTGATGTGAGTTGTGAGAACATTATTCTGCTCTGTTCGGTTCTCTGAATAAGTCTGAATCTTTTTTATAGTACTGAAAGATAATACTGATCATGCGTTTTTCAGGTTTGGCCGTGACTGGAAGAAGATTGAAGAGCATGTCGGCACCAAGACGACGATACAGGTAACTGGATCGTGGTCAAGGAGTGTTGTTACTTGCATTTGGAAGATTCAACAAGCGCAATGGTTGTAAACCTGTAATTCTGATGACAACTTGGTGTGCAGATCCGCAGCCATGCCCAGAAGTACTTCCTCAAGGTTCAGAAGTTCGGCTTGGCCGCCGGGCTGCCGCCGCAGTACCCGAGGCGCAGGTTCGTCATGCAGCAGCCGCAGAGCTCGCTGGCCGGAAGCAGTGTGGCTGCCACGACAGTACTCCACGGGCAGCCGCAGTGCGCGCCGATCGCTATGCCGGATCCTACCAACGGTGTTGTTCACGGTTCCATCGGTTGGAATTGTCCTGGAGTTCTTCCGGCAGCCAATGGCAAGTAACTGTATCCAATCTACATTTGCAAACCTTCATATTTTAATCATGTGCTTTTCTTTTTAATTAGTGAAATAATGTTACAGTGTTTCAGAGTGTTTTTCAGACATGCAAAACTTCGATTGGGCAGGCGCTTCAGGTACTTCAGCCTGGGGTAACCATGGTGCAGAAAGCCAGGCTGAACAAGCTGCAACGTATCCAGGTAATTAAGTCTGTCATCAAATTGCCCTTTCTAGTCACATTGCAATCAAAATGCCATGAGAATAACTTTTCTTTTCAATTATTTAGGCGGCAATTCATTCATGGGGACACCGAGCTTCAGCAATATGAACATGGACTGGACTGGCAGCACAACTGAAGCTTCAGCAATTGGTGATGTGCAGGATGAAACGATTCAGCTTCCACTGTCGCCGGGTAATAATTCTTCTTTTCTTGTAAGATCAAATTTGTTCTCTACTGGAGCAATCTTGTGCTACTACAAAAGCTGAGGATAGATGTAACAACATAACCGTTACTGAAACTTTTTTGTGCAGATGATCTGCATTTTGCGCAAGTATACAGGTTCATTGGCGACATATTCGATCCAAACACGCCATGCCCAATTGAAGCCCATCTTCAGAAACTGAAGGACACGGATGATATCACCGTGAAGACGGTAAGTACTTCAGTACTAGTTTCTTTTTTGCACCTTATCGTTCGCAATTCTCTGCAAGTTCGCTCCTATGAACAATGAACTCAAAGAGATTGCGATTACCTCGCTTCGCGCAGGTCTTGCTAGTGCTAAGGAATCTCGAAGCCAACCTATCAACCCCTCAATTTGATCCCTTTGTAAGTACCGTTCACTAAATTGTTCCTTTTTTCTCCTTGCATTCTCTGAATTACCTTACCGTGTGTATCAGTGTATCCTAATTTCCCTGGGTTTGTTCTGATCTTTCTAACAGAGAAGGTTGCTGTCGACGTATGATCCGAAGCAAGGATTGTTTGGCCAATTGTAGAGTGATGTACAGCCTGAAAACTACAGCTGACACATGGATGGAAAGTTCAACTGCAACCTGTGTGACTGAAGGATTGATTGGAAGTTCTAGCAGGCATGGCCTACTACTAGAGTTATGCCTGGTTGGCATATATGGGCATGTTTTTTTTATCGGTTTATGACTCTGGCTTATAGCGTTTGGCTATTCTTGAGAGAGTACGGAGATACAAATAACTCGCTTGCAGTTTTGGCCGATATAAATGAAGTCACTAAAGTGTGTACTACAATTAATTTGTAGACCCCGTCTTAAAAAGACACTAAACCGTAAAATATCTTTTAGAAGCTGAAAAGAAGAGGCCTTATGATCTCATGATTCTTTGAAGAGCTAGATATAGGTTGATGTTTCCTCACATAATGTTTCAGAGCGTCTAGCACTATACTTTTTTTTTCATGTTTGTGAAGTGCATACTGATTGTAACATGTACTGAAGGATGTCTTTACTGGAAATAGGAATTACACTAGATTCTTTAATTTTGTTTTGGCAAGGATCCATGCCTGAACTTATTATATCTCAAGCTTGGGATCATGATGCGTGGATGTCAATCGAGCATAGACAAATATATACCTGGCAAATCATTTATTTGTCAGTAAGGAAGAACAGATGTTTGTAAATGGAACGAAGTGAGACGGCCGGGCTTATAGCGATCGGCAGCGTGTGATGCATGCTATCGATTGCCGAGCTCGATGTTTGGCGAAAACATGTGCCAGAACAACCATTGAATTGCGCATGATTCCCTCATGAAACTTGTGTGCCCTACTTGCCTGGATTTGGCCGTATACATCATGTTCTCTATTGAAAGTGGCCAGAATTACGCACGCGTAAAGGAAGCGTTCTGCGCGATTCGTTCAATACTGCTTGTTCATGCAGAAAAAGTCATGCTTTGTCACTTTCCCAATCAGGGATACGTAAAGAAGTTACTTTACGTATTACGTCGCTGACGTGAGAAGATCTGGACCGGATCGGGCTCTGCGTTTGGCACGGATTTTATCTTGGGCCGAATTAATTGGGTAGACCGACTGGGCCGCCGAAATATCCACCTCCCGGCCGGCCTCAATGAACAGATAGCCCTTTGCATTACTAGGGCCTGTTCGGCCGGCTTTTCGCAGTCGCTACAGTACCTATAACTTTTAAATAGAATATTTTCTTAAGACGGAGTCTACAAGTTAAATATAGTACACGTTAAAAGCCCAACATCTGTACCAGTCAAAATCGCAAGTGAGTATCGACCTCTCCGTAATCTGTACCGTAAACAGCAAAAATTCAAAAATTTCAGCCATAAGCCGCAGCCAAAAAGAACACCCCTAGTTATGTACCCGAGTGTTGCAACAGAATTCATTGAATATATAGAGAATCGTGCTATAGAAGAGGGTTGCTCTGATCGATTGAAAAGTGGAGAATGATGAGAAGTTGAGAAAATGGAGTGGTTAGAGGAGAATAGACGTACAACCTCCAATTTGTATTTTTTTATCTACCCTACTCTATAATACACCAAAATTTTCTTTACTAAATCCACCCCTCAACCACCCCCACAGTCATGCCTAATTTAAGTCCACCCAGATTTGTGTACCAAGTAATCCAACTTCATACAAAATGAATGGCCTGGATCTCTCCTCAAACCTTATTCTCTTACTCATTGAAGATCCTAAGGCCAAAATCATCCAGATCATGCACATTCTCCACCGCCTCCTCCTGCCCATCGCCGCGTGGCCCACCCGCTCTCTCTGATCCCCCCAGCTCGCGAAAATTCCGCCCGATACGCTGCTCACCCCGGCCCCAACCCCCCGCACCACGCCGCCGCCTCCCACTCCTCCGCTGCACTCCGCCCTCGCTCCTCCTCCTCCGCTCCGCCGCCGTCTCCTCCTCCCCCCACCCGTCCGCTCCGCCGCCGCCTCCTCCCCTCCCTCCCACCCCGCGCTGCCTCCCACCTCCCACCCCGCGCTCCAGGCCGCCGCCTCCTCCCCTCCCCCCCACCCCGCGCCGCCTCCCACCTCCCCCCTCACACTCGAGTGTCCAATACTGGAGTGTTGTACTTCAGTATAATGCTAGCATAGACAACCCTAATCTCCGCCTCCATCACTGTTCCTCCACTCATGCATCCGGCGATCGGGAGGCTGTAGCGGCGGCGGCGGCGCCGGGGGGGGGGGATCTCCCGGGCACAACACCAAAGACCCTATCTCGCATCTTCTCCTTCCCGTCCTCCCTCGCGCCGTCCTTCCAAGAGCTCTTCCTGCCCACCGCGCCGCCGAGCGCCGAACACCGAGCAGCCATGGCGAACCGTAAGCGACGCGCAAGCCCTTGCCTCCCCTCGTTTGCCCCGCTTCACGCCCCATCTGATTATACTCTTAACCCTGGATGCCTTCGGGCGGTTGGTTGGTTGATTTGCAGCAGCTCCGGCGGCGGGAGGGAGGTCGTTTCTGCAGGCCGTGGCGACGGTCACCGAGGAGCCGCCGCCGCCTCTCCGCGTCGTCCAGATGGAGGACCTGGTGAATTGCTCTCAATCCCCTTCTGCGTCCGCTTGTGTTTAGAGTCTCGCGTGCGTCTGCTTCGTTTGTTAGCTCGTTTGATTTTGTCGCTGACGCGTGAGAGGAAGTAGGGGAAGCTCTTGCTTTTTGGTGGATCTGTTTGTGTGGTGAAGAGCGCGCTATTTGCGTTTTAGGTTCTCCTACGGTTTTGTTTAGCCTTTAGATTGAGGTGATTATTGCTCCTTGGAATTGAAAGGATGTGCTAAGGCCTTTAGGGGATGGACAGTAAAGAAAAGTGCCTCCCCCCCCCCTTCTCCCAGAGACGTAAAGCGAGATTCTTCCGTGATTTGTAGTGCATAGAGTGCCTAGAACAGTTCTGTGTTGGTAGCGTCGTTGTCCACCACAGGGATGCTTGAGATTGCCTCAAATCTTCCCTTGATGTGCGTGGTAGATCAGTATTATTGCAGCTTTTGAACAGAATTTTCTTTTTCAAAATAAACCTTTGAACATACTGTGAACATCAATCTGTTTAGGCACTAATATTTGCACATATAAAAAGGGGAATGGTGCTACATTATCTTGGATATGTATATGATGATTGAACACACTGATATGATGTGTGGCATTATCTGGGGTGTTTAGAAATATGATTGACAAATGTTTTTCTTTCACTCCAGTTAACTCATCTGGTTTCCAATGTTGTTCTAACTGTTAGCATTAAACCTAATACATCCTGTTAAACCAAAATATTGACACAGCAAAAAAAAGGTGCACCAAGGGTTGAGATCAAACAAATCTTTCACCTGGTTTAAGCCAGTTTCATCAGTTGCAGTATGCTAGATAAATTTTTGCTGCATTGCTGGATCAGATGGTTTTCCCATGACTAGCAACAATTTTGTTTTGGCCTCTATTTTGCAGAAAACAGCTAGGGTAGGGTAATTTCTTCTCACTGTCATTTTGGCTGTCTCTATTATGCAGGCTGTTCTGAAGATCATTAAGCATTGTGAAGAGTTTGCGCCTGCTCTGGTTACAGGTCAACTGCTTGGTTTGGATGTTGGCAGTGTTCTGGAAATGACCAACTGTTTTCCTTTCCCTGTGAGTCTTTCATTCTTTGTAGTAGTTTATGTATTTTACTGTGATAAAATTACTTCCAGGATATGTGTAGTTTATCCATTTTATAGGCTAGGCTAATGGCTACCTTAAATTTCACTGCAGATCAGAGAAGACGACGAGGAAGCAGATGCAGATGGTGCGAATTATCAGCTTGAGATGATGAGGTGCTTGAGGGAGGTTAATGTTGACAATAACACTGTTGGATGGTATGAGAAGCTTTTTCACCTGATTCCATGTCGATATTCAATTCATTTAGAAATAATTAGTGGCATGTTGAGATGTCTTAACATGTGCCTTGACAAACAATGCGTACTTTGCAGATGTTCATGTGTTTATATTCCATGATCTTGCATAACTAAGAAACATTGACTATAGAAGTGCACTGACATGCTCTGATACATTTGTGATATTTTTTCGGTCCATGATCTACGTCAACCTTGGCTTTAGTTTTGTGCGATAAGAGTTTTCCGTAGTTCTTTTGTACTGATCATTTGTACATTTTGTTGGGGTCTTTCTAATGTTGGGGGAATTGTAGGCCTGTAGGAAATACCGCAGCCAAACAAAATTGAGATATGTTCATTTGCCAGTATAATATGGTACTGATGTTGGTACTGAGAACATAGTAGTGTTGGGCATAGCTTCTAGGTATGAATCTTGCTGGGGCTGACAGTATTGCATGCATCCAAATGCTGTTCGCTTCATGGAGTTTAGCTATGTCATTGTATCTTTACTAGAATCATTGGAACTTTTTTTGCTCAAATTGACAATTGTATTTATTCATCTTTTGGAAACACTAGCTTGTGGGATTTGCGCTTGATTTCACAATTGTATTTATTCATCTTTTGGAAACACTAGCTTGTGGGATTTGCGCTTGATTTCAGGGCTGGAGAGTTTCCTTTCCTGGTGGT
Source organism: Dendrocalamus latiflorus (assembly GCA_017311315.1). Classification (NCBI taxonomy): domain Eukaryota; kingdom Viridiplantae; phylum Streptophyta; class Magnoliopsida; order Poales; family Poaceae; genus Dendrocalamus; species Dendrocalamus latiflorus. Next base: position 2,459,152 of record CM029647.1, on the reverse strand, counting down.
CGGGAAGGTGTTTAAATCACGCGATAAACGGTCGTCGCTTCTGTTAACCGGTCGTATGGTCTCGCGAAGCGGTCGCAAGACCTGAAAATCGGTCGTAGGCTTTTGAGCATTGCGTGTTGGGTGGTTCCGACCGGTCACGTATTTATGTGACATTCATTATGTGACAAAACTATTTGGTTATACAATATATGATACGTGAATCTTAATAAATCTGATTGTTCATTTTATTTTTTACAAATTTTATCTTGTTTTGTATTTTATCGTAGCGTTAGCACGGGCACACTACTTAATAGTAATATACTACGGTATGTCATGTAAGCCAAATCTAGCACGTACCGTAGGAGAGCATTGTTGTGCAACCTGTATACGCATTACTCTCAGCTTATACATACGACCGATAGAACACAAGATTGCTCGGTACACAGCACACAAGCCGAGTATCGAGAACGGTATCTATACCTCCTAGCTTGTCTTTTATCAGCACACGTCACACTTTATTCTGTACTACGCCACACTCGCGGCACGACAGGCCTAATTGCCAGCTCAAGCTAGCAAACACGCACGCCTCTGCCTAGCACTTTTATTTAGGTTATTACACATGTATGGAGCATGCATGGTTAACTCAGGCAGGTACGCGAGTGTAGCTGGGTACGTACGTACGTACGTACGTACGTCGCATCGCTACTTTACTTCCACTTCCTGGAGTGCTTGCCACCGAACATGCCGCCCTTGTGCTTGCCGCCGAACATGCCGCCGTGCCCGCCGCCGTGCCCGGTGTGGTACGACCCCATGTGCCCTGCACGGAATTAACTCATCAGTCATGCGCGCATCACGGACACCGCCGCCGCCGATTTTGCGATCAGACGCGGCGAAGCTTATTGCCGACGCCGTGCGTGCTTACCGTGCTGCGCCGAGTGCGCAGGGTAGGCGGCCGGCGCGTAGCCGTGCGGAGGGTAAGCCCCGGCGGCGGGAGGGGGGTAGTAACCGTGCTCCTGCCCATGGCCGTGTCCATGCTCGTATCCATGGCCGTGGCCGTGGCCTTGGCCGCCGTGGATGAGGTTGGATGCGAACCCCTTCACGCCGCCGCTGTGCCCGTGCATGTCGTGCCCGCCTCCCATGATTCCTGGCTTTTCTTGGTACGTTCTGCGCGCTGCCTCGGTGCAGTATGCCTAGCCATGTACACGCATGGGAAAGAAACAAAGAGTACCACAAGTTATCAACGACCGACCGAAGGTAACAGTTGTTATCATGCACGTAGAGACATAGCGATAGCTCAGCGGGAGGGAGCGAGGTTAATTTGTATTAAGAAAAAACACATGTACGGGAAGGACTTACGATCAGTTGCGAGGAAGACGGGCGAGTCGCTGCGTTTGGTCTCGTCGACGCTGCCCTGGCTGGCTGTGTGATGTCGAGCGTGCGTCCCGTTTATATAGCTGCGCGGTCGCGCCTTTTGAGCTATCCGGCCGGCCCCTTTCGACGTGTCTCGCGTCAACCATCCGTGGTGAAACCACGTCGGACGCCGAATCTGCTCGCCTACCTCGCCTGCTCTACCATGTAATATATTCTTCCGGGAGCTTCCAGCTGCTGTTAGTGGTTGATGATAGAGAGATTAGATTCCTATTCTCTTGGCAAAATTGAAAGACGAGATGCTTGCTACACTTGACGGCTAAAACGGATGCATGCATGCCACAGCCACACTTGGCACGTCGAACGACCGTGCTGAACGCACCTTATTCCGTGCTTTCCCCGTGCGCCTGCGTATGTTTGTTTGCTTCTTCGTTTGTTCCCTGTGTTGATTTGGGCCTTATGTTATCTTATAGTGGGCCTGTACTAATTACTAATTCCATTTAGGCCTAATTGTTCTAATGGGCCCCTATTAATCACTCCCTGCACACATGCCTCGTGTTCTGATGGGCCTCCAGAGCACGACTAGTCCCGATTCGAGTACAGCACGGAACGCTCCTCCCCATGATTCCATCGCAGCCGCCGATGCAATCACCGCCGTCAAAACCCGCGGCGTGTGTCCCTATAAACTTGCCGCCGTCGCATCCCGGCACCCATCGAAGTCAACTCTTGCCCCCTTCTCGTGGCTAGGGTTTCTTCTGCTTCGCTCGCAGGTCCCCCCCCCCCCCCCCCCAAAATCCCGATCCGATCTCGTTTTCGTCAATTATTTCGCTCGATTTGCCCCTGATTCTCTCGCTGGGTTGATTCGATGCGTGATATATGCTCTTTAGGTTCAATTTTTTTGCCCGGCTTGTTGCGGAATTTTTTTCTTTGCTGGGGGATGCGGTTGCTAAGGAGTGCTCGAGTACTTCCTCACCTTGGGGTACTCGAATTTTGGTCCGTCCGATTTTGTCTCACGATTCGTGCTCCATTTGGCTCCGACGACCGGCGGCGAAACTCCGGCGACGCTCCGGTGAGGTTAGGGTTAGGGTTGGGTTCACCGGAGCCCCGGTATAGAGGGAGGTCGGGACAGGTGGCGGCCCGGCGGTTCGGAGGAGGGCGGTGGCTAGGGTTAGGGAGAGGGAATATATATGGTGTGGAGGAGGGATGAGATCCTTTGGATCTAGATCCATTGCTCAAAATTCGAGTACCCACTAGCAAAAAAAAAAAAACTCACATACCCCTAGACACCTCCTACAAGTATTAGGGCGATAACTCGATTGATTTGTGACTCGTTTGTTTTATGTGCCTGCTTCGATTCACATCCATGGCCTGTTTGAATCAGAATTATTCTATGTTATGAAGAAATACCGATGGATTTCTCGATTTGAAGCGATTTTCGTGTTGATGATGTGGAAAGGGGATCTATTATCGTTACTAGGTTGCTGAGGACTTACACTCGCTTGGTTGGCTTCGCTGTTTTAGATTGCGTGATGAGATGTTAGTATACGCCATTGTTTATGTAGGAGTAGCACCAGATGGATGCATGCTACTCTTGTTAGGTTCGGGCTAGGTCAGCTGCATTTGGATGGGCAGGGGCAGGGGCTTGCTCTGCTTTGCTTTGCTGTTTATCTGCTTGATATTATTGATTTAAAGTGTTTTAACATTTTGAATTTGAATTTTGTGTTGCAGTGCAAAATGCCTCGCTATGATGATCGTTATGGTGGTAACACAAGGCTGTACGTGGGTCGTCTTTCCTCGCGTACCCGGACACGGGACCTTGAAGATCTTTTTGGCAGATATGGGAGGTGAGCAAGTTGGGTCTTAATTTCAGGCGTTTCATGAAGCAGAGTTCTTCCTTTGAGTCAAAAACTACCTTTTGCTTTATAGTTATATGTACGTTCTGACCAACTTACCGCATAACTTGTTGTGTAACTTGGAGGTGGGAAAAAGATGAGTTGTCATTTTAACCCCTTTTTTTTCTGATGCAATATGTGGAGCTATTTTAATCTCATTTTCTGATGCAACTATCATGACAAATAGCTTCTGTTATAGAGTAAATAGCTTCTGTTATAGTGGAATGGAGCCTATGGTCATAGCATTAGCAGTTTTCATGAAGTGCGGATAAAATATTTTACTTAACGAAACAATTTTAATCGTGATATTAGCATAAGACATGACCTATGCATCTGATTGATTTGATACCGTTTTGGACATGTGCCAACCTAATACAATGTTTTTCATAGACCTCATGATAGTCATATGGCCTTCTAAGTGGGAAGGCCCTGGTCAAATGTATATCCACTTGTTTCTTCTGCAATTGGATGAAATTTGAAGGGTTTGATATAGTGTAATGCAAATTATTTGTGTTGAACTAATTGAATAGTTTTGTACTTTGCTTCTCTTGTCTAAAACATAGTACAAAAACTTAGAGGTGCCTCCGCAATATCTTGTACCTAATGGCATTGCCATCCACAGTTCTTGAGGCAATGCCTTTCCATACAAGATGTCTAAGCCAGCAGCATGCTGCTCTGCTCAGCACTGTTTTCCCCCATTGCTTTTCTTACCATCAAATATCCACAAACCCTTCATGTTTTAACTTGGATGATCTTGTTGAAGGTTTTGGGGATTTACCCAACCTCGGTGTCCATGGTGGGAGGGTGCCCTTGGTGGAATTGGTGGCTGTTCTTCCAAAGTTTCTAGCAGACTTTGGCGATTCTTTTGATAAATTATATTGCCTGTTTTAATGGAAATCACAATCATGACTGGTGTTTAGTTCCTTCTGACTGGTGATACATTTCTCTGCTTACATCTTGATGGTGTTACTGTTTCTGGAAACCATTTCCGCAGAGTGCGATATGTGGATATGAAGCATGAGTTTGCATTTGTTGTAAGTAATTTTTTTTTGTTCTACTCCTATAATTTTTCAGTCCATTAGTTATCTAATCAACTGGATAGTTCCTTTGCATTGTTCACATATGAGGCCACCCTTTTTTGTTGAATCATATTGCAGGAGTTTAGCGATCCCCGGGATGCTGATGATGCAAGGTACAACCTTGATGGTCGGGATTTTGACGGAAGCCGCATGATTGTTGAATTTGCTAAAGGGGTAATCCTATTTGTTTTTACTACAAGAATTCTCTGTATATACTATGTATTTTACTGTTTTCCTTTTGTTGATCTATGCTTTGATACCCCACTTTGTTATTTTACCCTATCTAAATATGATGTTCATTTCAATTTTAGGTTCCACGTGGCCCAGGAGGATCCCGTGACAATATGGGCAGGGGACCCCCTCCTGGTTCTGGCCGCTGCTTTAATTGTGGGATTGATGGACACTGGGCTCGTGACTGCAAAGCTGGTGACTGGAAAAACAGGTGCTATCGTTGCGGAGATAGGGGCCATATAGAAAGGGACTGTCAGAACAGCCCTAAGAATCTCAGGTATTTCCTTTTGAGGTTTCTTCTTTGTTATACCTAGAGCATATCTGAATATAAGCCGCCTTGATGAAAACAGGCGTGGAAAAAGCTACTCAAGATCCCCATCCCCTCGCCGCGGAAGGGGCCGTGATAGGAGTTACAGCAGGAGTCACAGTAGGAGCTACAGGTATTTAGAGCATTTCCTTGATTTGACAAATTGGTTACTATGAAAATCTTCTGGTGATTCTATGGCATGATTCATTTGTTGTGATGGTCCTGTGGAGTCTGAAGTCTGAACACAGTTCTGACAGCAATTCATACATTGTATTTCTATTTTGAAACTTAAGACCTTTCAATGCATCTATTTGTCTTAGTATTTCTGTTATGCATGTATTGTTTTCCTATTAGCATATCCTGACCGCCTACCAAATCAGGTCTTGTTCCATCTTCTACCATTTATCGGTCATGGTTTGGATTTGATTACATTTTACTCTGAATATATGTTGATTAATTTGATATGAATTAAAAAGTCGTGTTTGTTTGGGCAGAACTTGTTAATAGATGCTCCCAGCAAAAACTGATCTACCTGATGTGGACCAGAAGTTCTCTAGATCTCACTTTTAAACATATGAACTTGCTTTGATAGATCTTACTGATAGTGTATTCTTTGCTTTACATAGTCGCTCGCGGTCTCCAAGAAGGGATAGCCGTGATGAAAGGCGATCGAGGAGCCCTCATGATAGCCGCAGCCCTAGGAGGAGTCCTCGTGACAGCCGCAGCCCTAGGAGGAGTCCTCGTGACAGCCGCAGCCCTAGGAGGAGCCCTTCACCAGCCAAGGAGAGAAACCGCAGCCCCACTCCTAATGGCAGCAGGAGCCCTGCACCAAGGGAACGCAATGGCTCGGATCACAGCAGGAGCCCAAGGAGAGTTGACAGCCATAGCCCAGCTGCCCGCGAGCGCCATGACATCAGTCCAGCTGCCGATGGTCGTAGCCCAAGTGACTACGAAGACAATGGGAACCATCGCGATTCGCCCAAAGGAAGTGCGTCCCCCTGAATGAGGTTATGGGATGGATCAAATTCTTCCTATGTTCAAGAAGCATTCCAAACATGAAGATTAAGACTAATCTCTATGAATTTGATTGAATTTGTACTCTATTTTGGTATTGATGCTTTGGATAGACCATACCATCTGTGTTGTACTTTGAAGTGCACATGGAATCATTTTGCTTGCTCTGTATTCTATAAGATCATAATGTGAGCATCTTGCGAAGATTGCCTTTTGTGTGCTAATGCATGGTTGCAGCATCGCAGGAACCTGTACAGCTCTCAACCTTGCTGTCGGCTGTTCTATCCTATTTCGCCTTCCATGCACCTTGCTTTTTAGTTTTCACTAGTACTGGTAAGGAGTTTTTTCTTCTCAAATCAAAATTCCGAGTGGTTGCCCGCCATGCATGTCCTTCTGGTTAATAGTCACTAGTCTATGTTTAAACTCCAAACATGTGGTGCCTGTATGCAAGACTTTTGACAGGTTACATCTTAAAATTAGACTTGTGCTTTGCAAGTTTTGAACGTGAAAATCACATGCCTTAAATCTCCATCGCACCTTGACTAGCGGTACATCCACGCCCTCTTAGACTAACAAGTTGGGCACCGTCATTCTGCATGTTCACTCGTGTTAACCTTTTGCATCTTGGGGTTCTATCGCTCTTTGATGGCCAAGCCATGGCTATGCTGGTTGAGTCGAGCTTAGTATTTCTATGCATACCTTCACCTCGCGAAGGCCATGAGTTAAGAATTCACTTAACGAGACACTTCTTTGGGCTAGGTATAAGCTCTACACCTCCACGTAACTTTAGTATCTAGGTGGTTGACACTGACTCCATAGTTATTTGTGACCCCACGTCCTTTTGTGCGACGATGAACTTTCTGATATGACCCAAAAGCGGCTTGGCGGAGTAAGGGCCCTTTGATGAACACTAAGAAAACCTAACTCAGGGGGTGCGTGCATGACCTATCACTTGGGATTCACACGAGGACTAAGGTATTTTAATACGTTGTCGGAGTGCCCTGTGGGTTACCAGTGGAATTATTGAGCCAAGGCCGCATGTCGACACCTTTTACAAGTCGGTATGCTGGCCCGGGCGGGTGGTTGATGACCACCCGAATCAACGAGGAGCTACTATTGTAGGAGGGTTCCTGCACTACCTTGGGCTAACAATAACCTCGACGAGGCATGAAAAATGGTAGGATCCACTCAGATAAGGCCTGGGGATCAACCCCTGATGAGGTTCAAGGACCATGCTCGGCAAGACGTGACACATTAGGGGATTCACCCCGGATGAGGTCTAGGGACCAACATCGGTGAGACATGAAACATCGAGGGATTCACCGGGACTTGTCGACCTCGGCAAGTGGAAGTCCGTTGGGGGGATTCACCCCGGACCCACTCCGGGGTAGGCACAAAACGAACCTTGGACAACTCCCGCATGGAAGGAAGACCGGGGGCCTCATAGGTCCTGGACATAGCGGCGGGTCTCCCTTGATGTAACGGAAGAAATTGCCCTTAAGAGTAAACTAGACTCTGGAGACGATCTTGTAACTTCATGTACCTCCCCTAACTACTATATAAATGGGGCTGTTGCTCATTTGCCCCATGCATCAATATGCACTTTGCTCATTTGCCCCAGTTGTGGCATTGACATCAGTGAGACATCACAGGGGCAAATGAGCAAACGCACTCAAGAGTGGGGCAAATGAGCAATTATTCCCTATATAAATAGGATCACTTGTGAAACAGGAGGGAGAGACCACTTATAACACTCACAACTCATATACAATACATTCGTGCGATCCCTGATTGTAACTCTCATTGAGTCTCCCTCTTGCATCCTTGGTAGTCGGTGGCCCTGACCGGTTTGTGTGAATGAACCGAATATCGATAAGCTGTTTTGAAAAGACTACCTTAATAAATCCTTTTTAAAAAAATAAAAAAATCACTCTGTTTTGTTGAAAAAAAGTCGTAAGTTATAAGCTAAAAAAGATGACCTTTACTATAGAGGAGAACACCGAAGTACCAACTTAGAAACCAGAACCTTACAAGTAGTACATTAATGTCTGCATGCAACTCGTTTCAACAACATACAACTCAAGACATCGCCAAGACATCAACAACTTCACATGTACGTGCCTGGTACTCCTCAACCATAGACCACAATACCACATTACGTGCATGGTTGCACACTGCTATATAGCTAGCTCGACCACACTAGTACATGAGGAACACGGTGAACTGGAGCACGGTCTCGACGCCGTCGGTCTCGTGCGCCGCGCCGGACGCTGCCACTCCTCCGGGCCTCACGACGGCCACCTTGGCGAAGCCCTTCGCCCCGACGTACTTCCCCGTGCCGCCGACGATGGCGAGGTGCGACTCCGAGTCCGCCGTGCGGTGTACGCCGAAGAAGCTGATGGTGTCCGCGAACTCGCCTTCCTTGAACATGGCCGTGACCGCCACCGTCTGGCTCACGCCCTCCTCCGAGCTGGCGATGTAGAAGCCCTGCGCCCTGCCCAACGCCGCCGACCCCAGCTCCGGCGCCTCCGTCAGCTCGTCGTCGACCACCGTCATGGTCCCGAAGAGGAGCTTCTGGAGCGTGGTCCCCTGCGGGAGGCTGCCGCCGGCGAAGACCGGGACGCCGTTGTTGTTGTTGGACGTGGCGGCGTTGGTTGCGCCGCCGAGGCCTGTAAGGAAGGGGATGTTGTTGTTGTCGATGGCGCCGGCCGCGCCGGAGTTGATGTTGACGCCGCTGTTGAGCGGCAGCACGGCGCCGTTGGGGCGCGCGAAGGGGATCTGGCCGGTGACCGCGGTGTTGTCGACGATGCCCGCCACGATGCGCGCCGACGGGTTCGTGCCGCCGAGGATGTCGTGCATGAAGAAGATCAGCGGGTGGTCGCCGCCGGCGGGGTTTGCCCCCTCCCCCGCCGCCACCGGGATGGTGCTGGCGGCGATTGGTGCGCCGGCAGCACCACCGGATGCCACCGCACCGTCCGCAGGGTCCGTAGCTGCCGCAACCGGGACGGCATTGGCAGCCAGCGGTGCGTCAGCAGCCCCGGACGACGCCGCCGCCGGTGCGGCGGCCGGCGCAGCAACGTCGTCGTCGTCGGACGTCAGCACGCGCGTCGGCCGTGTCGCGGCGGCGCCGGATGCGAGTAGGAGCAGGAGGAGGAGGGGCGAGAGGGCGATGGTTGGTTTCATGATTGCCTTTTGAGTAGCAGGCTTCGTCTCCCTGTCTGGACTCTGCAGCCGTACTCGACTACCAGCGACTGTGATGGTTTCAGGAGTTCCAGGAGGGCGCTCTCTCTATATATAACGAGGTGCGTATGATATGATACGCGGAGACGTACGTGCTGATTGTTGAGTGGTTAGTGCTGTGGTCTCGTGGAGTCGTTCGTTCGTTTGTTTTTCTTCTTCTTCTTCTCGATCCCGAGCGAGCTTGCGTGGAGTCGTTCGTTTCTTCTTCTTCTTCTTCTTCTTCTTCTCCCGATCGAGCTTGCGTGGAGTCGTTCGTTTGGTTTAGTTGCGCACGCTTGCAATTGCAATTGCATGCTGCACTGTCACGCGGGACGGCACAGGCTGCAAACTGCTCCACCTCGCCTCGGTGCGAAGCCAGTTTAATTCCTGGCGTATGAAGAGGCAGGCGGCACGGAAAGCAGCTCGCCTCCGTGCCAGCGGCGGTCTGGCCGCGAAGAAAGCGGACCATGATGTCCAGTACTCCACGTTGAAGGAAGAATCAAAGATTGGAGAAGCGTTCTCACCTCCATGTCAGTGTATTTATCTTAGCCAAGAATAGCACTTGGCGTTGCATTACAATCGGATACATATCTGTGGTTGCCTTTCTGTTAAAACCGAATCTAAACATACTATGTTAAGTTAGAACTCCTAACCGAACATGGTACAAGAGATAGAACCTAATTGATAGCATTAAACAGATGGCAATCATCAGAATATGTAACGGATTCAGTTACAAATATATCCTTTCTAACAGCCCCCTTCAATCACAACTTTCTCAAGTTGAGATTGTGCTTGAATTCTTCGAGTCGTCGCAACGGAAGTGGCTTGGTGAATCCATCTGCAACCTAATCACCTGTGGGAACAAATCTGATATCTAATAACTTTTGATTAACTCTTTCTCTTACAAAATGATAGTCAACCTCAATGTGTTTGGTTCGTGCATGAAATATCGGATTTGCTGATAAATATGTAGCCCCTATATTGTCACACCATAATCTTGCGGCAGGAGGACTTTTAACACCAAGTTCTTATAGAAGCGTTTGTATCCACATTACCTCAGCTGTAGCTTTAGCTAGTGACTTGTATTCTGCCTCAGTACTTGATCTAGAGACTGTTGCTTGTTTTCGAGCACTCCATGACACAAGATTTGTTCCTAGGAATACAGCAAATCCACCAGTTGATCTTCTGTCATCAGAACAGCCTGCTCAATCTGCATATGAAAAAGCACTAACAAGTGTGACAAGGATTTATTAATGTGTAAACCAATTCCCATAGTGTGTTTTAAGTATCTCAGAATTCTCTTGACAGCTGTCCAGTGAAGGTCAGTAGGAGAGTGTAAGTACTGACAGACCTTATTTACTGAAAAGGCAATATCTGGTCTAGTCAATGTTAAGTATTGTAAGGCACCAACAACACTCCTATACCTTGTAGAATATTCAGGACCGAGTAGTTCACCTTGAGCTGATAGTTTTTCAGATGTAGACATGGGTGTATTCATAGGTTTGCAGCTTGTCATATTTACCCTCTTGAGTATATCTGAAGTATATTTTTCTTGTGTCAAGAGAATACCTTCCCGTGTCTTCCTCACTTCAATTCCTAGGAAATAATGAAGGTCACCTAGATCCTTGAGTGCAAACTCAGTTTGTAGTGCTCGTAGGAGACCCATTGTTGCATCTATGGAAGAGCTCGCAACAATTATATCATCTACATATATAAGCATAAATATAGTGATATCTCCCTTGCTGAAATAGAACAAAGAGGTGTCAGCTTTAGATGGGTGAAATCCAAGGTTCTGCAACTTCTCACTAAGCTTTGAATACCAAGCTCGTGGGGCTTGCTTTAACCCATACAGAGACTTATCCAATTTACATACATAATTTTGTAGTGCTTTATCCTCATAACCAGGGGGTTGTTTCATGTACACATCTTTCTCTAGAACACCATGAAGAAACACGTTCTGCATATCTAATTGGTGAACACTCCAATCTTTTGAAATAGCAATAGATAGAACAAGTCTAACAGTGGCTGCTTTGATTACAGGACTGAAGGTGTCTTCATAATCTATGTCATATCTATGTTTAAATCCTTTAGCTACCAATCTAGCCTTATATCTATCTATTAATCCATCTGTCCTCCTTTTAATCTTATAGACCCATTTGCAGTTAATGATGTTCATCCCTTGTTTTATAGGAACTAAATGCCAGGTGTTATTCCTAATTAATGCTGAGTACTCTACATCCATTGCATCTTTCCAATTTTTATTACTTAAAGCTTCTTGTAGACATTGAGGTTCACCCGTAGAAGATAAGAATCCATATCTAATTCTTCCATCAGTAATAATTTTTGGTTTGGTAATACCTTTTTGGAGTCTAGTCACTGGTCGGTGCACTACTGGTGTATGGTGATCAGTTGCCACAGGCGATCCTTCTGAAGCAGCCACAGACGATCCCTCGGAGACAATCGGCATTAATGCGTACAAAGGTGACCCCGATGCAGTGGCCGATACTGCCGTGACCGAGGCTCCAAAGGCGGGAGAAGCAACTGCAGACCCATCAGCCGCTACGGACACGTCTGCCTCAATGTTACCCGTCACTTCAAGGTCGCCCGTCACAGGTAAATGCACCTCAGGACCGACCCCATGCAGACCGGAGCCATGCACACCATGCACGTCAGTATTGCTTGTGCCTACAATATTTTCTGCAACAAGATTTTCAACAGAATTTTCAATTGAGTCAGTTGGTGTTGGGTCATTAACAGATTGATCATCTATGTGTTCCCCCCTTTGATCAATAGGATTTAACAGGACTGATGGGAGTAGAAGAATTTCAGATCTAAGTCGGGCTCTAGCATTTGGATGAAGTTTTGAGAAGGGAAAGATTTCTTCATCAAAGACAACATCTCGAGAAATATAAACTCTGCCAGTTGAGATATCTAGACATTTGAAACCTTTGTGCATATCACTATATCCAAGAAAGGTACACTGTTTGGAGTGAAACTGAAGTTTGAGTTTGTTATAGGGACGGAGGTTTGGCAAGCAGGCACATCCAAAAATATGAAGAGAAGAATAATTTGGTTTGATTCGGAAAATACGTTCCAAGGGAGTCGACTGAATTATCTTACTAGGTGTTCGATTGATTAGGTATGTTGCCGCAAGGAAGGCTTCATCCCAGAATTTTAGTGGCATAGATGCATGAGCAAGAAGAGCTAAACCAACTTCTACGATATTGCGATGTTTTCTTTAGAGGATCCATTTTGTTGATGAGCATAAGGGCAAGACACTTGATGAGAGATACCAACTTTTCTAAAGAAGGAGTTCACTTTTTCATATTCACCAACCCAATCACTTTTTCATACCAACTTGTCGTAGCTTTCCCGCCGCTTACGCTGTCCGGCCGATCGCTGTCGAGGGGCGTCTTCATAGGACCAACCGCGCTGTCCTGGCGATAAATTTCGGTCCGGCTCCACAGCATCTGCACGCCGCCCGTCATCCCAACCACCCTCCTTTACCCGCGCCTTCATTTCCTCTGCACCTTAAGTTCGCCATGCCTCTTCTCTCCACCCTCGTTGGGCTCCTCGTCTCCCTCCGTTATATCGGCGCTCCGACATGTTCTGCCGCGACGGACACCGTCTCGGTCGGACAAGTTCTCGCCGGTGGCGACAGGCTCGTTTCCAACAACAGCAAGTTCGCTCTCAGCTTCTTCCAAGCCCCCGACACAAACGGTGAGTCCAGAGCCAACAACTCCGTCCCAAAGAAGTGGTACCTGGGATATGGTTCAACACGGTGCCCAGCCTCACCACGGTATGGGTAGCCAACGGCGCATATCCAATCATGGACGCCGTCGTCGGCGCCTCGCCGGAGTTCACCATCTCCAACGACGGCGACCTTGTTGTCATAAACCGAGCCACCAAGTCCATAACCTGGTCTACTCAATCACCAAACGGCACGACCAAGAACAACAAGAACCACAGCACTGTCGCTTTGCTCTTGAATAGCGGAAACCTCGTCCTTCTAGACACCTCAAACCTGTCTGAATCTCGTATTCTGTGGCAGAGCTTTGACCACCCGACTGACACTCTGCTACCCAGCGTGAAGCTCGGACGTGACAAGGCCACCGGTCTGAATCACCGTCTCGTTTCCAAGAAGAGTCTGGCCAGTCCATCCCCTGGAGCTTACTGCTTCAAGGTCGACCCTGACGCTCCACAGCTCGTCCGGAAGCTATGCAACTCGTCCATAACCTACTGGTTGAAAGAACCCTAATAATAATTAACTCTAAACAGTGTAATTGGCAGTAATTAAGAAGATAATTAAAATTATTACCACTCGATAATTACAAAAATGAATTACAAATTTTAACTCTAGACCTCAAAAATGAATTAAAACTAATTATTACAACTCTTTTCCAATTACAAGAATTGTGCATGCATGAAAAAAACTAATTTCTAATTACAATTGCAATTAACTAAAGGCTAAATTAATTATTGCATTGCATTTCCTTTCCCTGTCTCGGCATGTGCCAAAGTTAGCGTCCCAAGCCATCCACCCCTTCTTTTCTTTTGTAAATGGAGAGCAAATCAAATAACAATCCAAAGGAGAATAAAAAGAAAAGGGGAAAAAAGCCATCGTCAATACCCTCGGACTCTTAGAGTCAAATAGAGCGATGTTCATCGAGATTCCCAGACCGTTCCAGACCGATTGGCATCTCTCATCATAGGTGAGCCTCATCATCCGGCATTTTTAAAATCCCACACCCACATTTTCCAACTTACCTCAGCCCCAAAGGATCCCAAAAGTAGTAAACAACCCACACTTAGGACCTTCAGTCCGCCAACGTCACAGGAGTGCAAGACTCAAGAGAGAATAAGCTCGGGCATTCCCAGCTGTGCACAGCCGAGCTAGAGAGAGGGAGGTTGAAACCTCCCATATAAAAGCCAGCATTCCAGCCCTGATGGTATTGCCCACGACATTGTCAAACCACTGAGGACACAAACCAACTCACAGAGCCAACGGAAAGCACCCACTCTTTTCTCTCCCCCTCCCTCTCGCTTCAAGAACAATCAAGAACATCTGAGCACACTGAGCCAAACCAAAACCAAATCCACCCATCATCGATCATGGCCGAAGCCTGAGAGTCACCATCCCACTCAAAGCCAGCAGCCCACCAGTGAGAAGAGAGGAGTATCAGAGAAAGGAAGGCAGAAAGTAGAGGAAGACGAAGGAGAGCGTGGACCAAAGGACAAGGAGACCGACCGAGTGGACCACCACAAGACGACGTCCCTGACAGCGGCAAAAGCCTTGGTCACACCTTCGTCCATGTCTACCACCGCGTGGGGACCATACCACAACCGTAACCGCAACCAACCAGTAAGCTTTCCATTCCCAGCCCGACACAAGTAGACCCACTTCCCCTCCCATCTTTCTTTCTTTCTTTTTTCCTTTTCAGATTCATTTCGCTTAAAGCACACAAACGCTCAGCACCACTCCACCTCGGCTAGGCCGGTTTAGCCAGGGCAGCTGAAAAGGAGAAAGAGGCAACCCAATCTAACTGGTGGCTACCACAGTGGCCGACGGCTCACTCTAGCACCGTGAGCGTCCTCGGAATCATGTGCATAGCCCATGCATTCGCGTGAGTGCACATCCCTTTGCCCAGGCAAGTCCATTGCTAAAGAGTGCAGCTTCTTTATTTGCTCATGCATGTATATGCACATACTAGTATGCTATGCCTTCAAATCTCTACTGTAGGTCAGAGGAAGACAACAGTTGCAGAAGCCTACAAACAACCGGACATGGCGGTGTCATCACATGGCAGTCGGCGGCGGCGACGGCCACTTGGATGGCCCGGCCGTGGACCTTAAAGGTGTAGAACAGAGTGAGGGTTGCCGAGGTAGATAGGAAATGGTGGAGATAGACGGTTGTTAACGACGTCACGATGTCACCGGCCGGCGCCGTGCAGCGCTTTCTACGTCTGGAGCGGCCGCAAGCTGCATGGGTATGTGAAAACGCGAGTTTTTTGTACGGATAATCCATTTTTTATTCGAAATTACATAAATATACCCGCGGGAAAATTTTTTACAAAAATAGGCTCCAGTCGCCGAATGGTTGGGCGACTGGAGCCTATCGCCCAACCAGACCGCGGCAGCTGAAGAGTCTGCGAACCGTTGGGCGATTAACTCCAGTCGCCCAACGGTTCGGCGATTGCAAAGCAGTCGCTCAACCGTTGGGCGACTGCATATCAGTCGCCCAACCGTTGGGCGACTGAGGGTGGATATAAGGCCGCGCTCGGCCGCCCCCGACGTCCACTTCTTCGGCGCGCAGAGAAGGAGAAAGAGAGGGAGAGGAGGAGAAGAGGGAGGGGAGAGAAAGAGAGGGAGAGGAGGAGAAGAGGAGAGGGCGTGCGCGATTTTCAGGTAAGTTTTTGTGTTATATTTTTTGTTAGTTTAGAAATATTGTTAGTGTAGATAATTTAGTTTAGAAACATAGTTAGTGTAGATAATTAGTTTAGAAAATTAGTTAGTTTAGATAGTTAGTGTAGATAATTAGTGTGGATAATTTAGTTTAGACATATAGTTAGTGTAGATAAATTAGTTTAGAAAGATAATTAGTGTAGATAATTAGTTTAGAAAAATAGTTAGTGTAGATAATTAGTTTAGATAATTTAGTTTAGATAATTTAGTGTAGAAAGATAGTTAGTGTAGATAATTTAGTGTAGAAAGATAGTTAGTGTACATAATTAGTGTAGATAATTAGTTTAGAAAATTAGTGTAGAAATATAGTTAGTGTAGATAATTAGTTTAGAAATATAGTTAGTGTAGATAATTAGTGTCGATAATTTAGTGTAGAAAGATAGTTAGTGTAGATAATTAGTGTCGATAATTTAGTGTAGAAAGATAGTTAGTGTACATAATTAGTGTAGATAATTAGTTTAGAAAATTAGTGTAGAAATATAGTTAGTGTAGATAATTAGTTTAGAAATATAGTTAGTGTAGATAATTAGTGTCGATAATTTAGTGTAGAAAGACAATTAGTGTAGATAATTAGTGTCGATAATTTAGTGTAGAAAGATAGTTAGTGTACATAATTAGTGTAGATAATTAGTTTAGAAAATTAGTGTAGAAATATAGTTAGTGTAGATAATTAGTTTAGAAATATAGTTAGTGTAGATAATTAGTGTCGATAATTTAGTGTAGAAAGATAGTTAGTTTAGATAATTAGTGTACATAATTTAATATTGAAATTATTGTATAAATTTAGATGTAGAAAATTTAATGTAGAAATTATTGTACAAATTTTGCAGGTATGACTCGTGCTGGACGTGCCTCCGAGTGGCAGTACGAGCTGTTGGACGAGCACGTGGACCGCTCTCATCGCGCTTCCCGTCTAGTGCCGACACCGGGGAGCACGGACGAGCCGCCTCAGCTGGGAGTGATCCGGACACGCACACCTCGCGTGGCCTGGAGACTCGACCCTCGTTGGACTGCCAGGTTTGCACTACTCCAGCGTTTAGTGTGACCGTAAGTTCATTCCGTGCTGACCTTCACTTTGTTTGCAGGCTTCGGGATGCCAGGCTACTCTCTCTTGCCCGGATGGTGCAGGCCACGGACGAGGATGCAGGCGCTGGCGGGGACGAGGGCGGGGACGAGGCGGGCGGGGAGCGATCACGACGCTTCCCGTTCGACCGTTCTCTGCTGACGGCTTTGGTGGACCGTTGGCGGCCCGAGACGCACACTTTCCACCTCCCATTCGGGGAGATGACGCCGACCCTGGAGGACGTGTTCCTGCTCCTTGGCCTTCCGATCGCGGGAGACGCTGCCTTCCTACCGGAGGCCCCACACGACTGGCGCGCTGACCTGCTTGGCAGATTCGAGGGTGTCGTTCCACCGGGCCCTCAGCACCACGTGTTCACAGAGGCGCAGACCCATGGGCCGACGCTGAGGTGGCTCACACAGTACCGGGTACGTGGTTTTTTACATTCGATCGTGTCGTCCAACCGTTTATTTGTGGTATCACGTACTAATAACAACTTGTTTGAATTCAGCTGGAGCGCATGGTTCCACAGGCAGACGATCACCAGGTGGCGCGCCACCTGGAGGCGTACGTGCTGTGGCTGTTTGGTTGGGTGCTTTTCACCACCAGCCACGGCAACACGGTGGATGCGCGCCTTATCGCTTATGCGAGGGCGATCGCTGACGGCGAGCCCCACCAGGTCAGCTGGGGATCGGCCGTGCTTGCCGCGACGTACCGCGCCCTATGCGATGCGTGCACGAGGGTCAAGGCGAACTCGATCCTCACGGGCTGTCCGCTGCTACTGCAGTTGTGGTCGTTCGAGCGCTTAAGCCTCGGGCGACCTGTGCTGGACGACATGGGCCCGTACGGGCCCGAGATGTATCCAGCGGGAGATGTCGACCGGCCGACGATGGGTTCTATCTGGTGCCGTCGTCGAGTAAGTATTATCACAGTCAACTATTTCTGTCTTATTGACGATCGTCATTCTAAACAGCTTATATTTCTTGCAGGTACAGTTCGCGCACGTGCAGGTCACGCGGGCGTACCGGGCCTTTGTGGAGCAGCTCGACCGCATCACAGCGGACGACGTGCGCTGGGAGCCGTACGCAGATACGGCAGTTCAGGCCCGTGCTCCTGGCGGGCTGTCCTCACTTTGCTGGCGTGACCGGGCTTTCTGGCTCACCCGCCGGAAGCTCGTGTACCTCATCTACGTGGAGGACTACGCACCCCAGCGGGTGATGCGGCAGTTCGGGCTACGGCAGCCGGTTCCTGCACCATTCGGACCATCGATTCCGCGCCACGTGCACGGGTGAGTGATCGTTTCTGGTAAATATTTACATACTTACTACTGCGTTCGCAAGTATCTCACATCCAGTAATGGTTCTATACACAGGCAAAGCGCGAAGGGAGTGAAAAGAGGCACCGACTGGTCGTTGAGGATGCAGCATGGGTCGAGCAGTGGCAGGGTGCGCTCGACGACCGCGTGGAGGAGGACAGCCCGTACGACAGCAGGGAGTACGCCAAGTACCTGCGCTGGTACCAGCCGCGGACCCGTACCAGGCTCGTATATGTGGTAGACCCGCCTGCCACACACGTTGCCGCTCCGACGGACACGTACCCCTCACACTTCGCGCGCGACGCTCACATCGCGGTACGTTTCATGTCATTTCAAAGATTCCCAAATGGTAATGTCGTTTCGATAATCAACCATTTCATGTCTTTGTGTCCAGGCTGACGTCGGTTCTGCCCTATGCCTCGACTCCGGGACACTACTGGAGAGGCTCTCCAGTGGTGCGCACCTGACCCATGAGGAGGGCATCAGCTTTGCGCGTCGGGTGTACGACGGGTGTAGACGTATCGTTAGCCTACTCTCCTGCACGAGGCTACCCGCGGTCTCCACGCCCACCGCTTCGACACCCCGACCAGCGTGGCACCACTCTGGTGCACCTACGTGGATACGTCCTCCACCACCTCACCCGGAGCAGCCAGGGGGTTCAGCCTGTGCAAGGCCTCCTACACCGGTTCACTTCACGCCTTCTACGCAGGGGGTGTACGCCCCTCCTCCTGCGTGGATGGCACCAGGCACGGGTACGCAGAGGTTCTTATATCGTGTTTATCCGAAGACGATATGCAACGAACTAACGTTATTAATATTGCAGGTGCTTACCAGCAGCACGGCGTCTCCGGCATCTCCCCAGGCCAGGAGGAAGTGGACCAGTTTTTCGCGTCTACACCGGAGTGGCATGGACACTACTCCGACGTAGCACCGGAGGTTATCTCTGCGCCCGGTGCACCGGAGAGCACACAACCAGAGGTGCAGCTTACTCCGCCCCCGCCCCCGCGGGATAGACACCCTCCTCCTCGTTTTACTTTTTCGGATCGTCCTAACCCGTTGCACCGGAGGAGGGCCAAGCGAGGCCGTATGGGAGGACGCGGGCGCGGTGACGGGGCACACCAGGGTGACTAGTGAGGCGACGCTGCAGATGTATTTATGCATGTACTGAAAAAACATGCGGCATGTTACTCACAGTTATAATATGAAGTTTATTTAAATTTACATAAGTCTATTATCTCTCTCCGCACATAAACTATCTCACTTAACAGTGTATGTATCGATCGTTCTGTACTCAATCTTTCATGAAAAAAAAATTTTAAAACTTTTTGCACACCTACAATATACAATGAACATAAACTTTTATTACAATTTCACCGTATTTTTTACCCGTTCAACGTTACAAAATTCACAAAATCTAAACAAAACACGGGGGCTACATGCAGTCGCCATCCCGTATGGCGACTGCATGCTAGTCGCTTAACGGAAGAGCGACTGCATGCCAGTCGCTTAACGGAAGAGCGACTGGATGTAGTCGCTCTACTGTGCAGCGAGACAAATTGTGTCGCGGTCTGGTTGGGCGATAGGCTCCAGTCGCCCAACCATTTGGCGACTGGAGCCTATTTTTGTAAAAAATTTTCCCGCGGGTATATTTATGTAATTTCGAATAAAAAATAGATTATCCGTACAAAAAATTCGTGAAAACGCGCGCGAGACCATCTACAAGTCGAGGAGGGGTTTCTGACGAGCGCGTGGCATCTTCGGTGGCATCCGCGTAACGGCTCCATTGGGCACGTCAATATTGAGAGTGCAGGGCCAGTGTGTTAATAAAGTAGTCACGGCCATGACGCCAAGGCATAGAGGCCATGTGGGTAACGCCATCCGCAAGCTAGCTAGCACCAGAGAGGATGCAACTTTACATGCATGCATAGCTCGTTAATGCATCCACGTCCTAGTTTCTATTAACATTTCCTATCGATCACTAATATTTATCAATTCTGCTTTTTATTTTTTTATATATTGTAACGCATTTTTTATTATATTATATCATAATTTCGTAAGCTGTATGACGGTCTGAATAGTATAGCGTCTTTCATTGCACCATCTTTCTTACATAATATACTATTATTTTTCAGTTATAACCAAAATCTATTAGCAAAAACTAGTACAAACGGACCATATATCCCGTGAAGACTTACTGCTGTCTTTTATATTAAATTAATCCCATTTGGTCGCCGATGATGTTACAGTAAGAACTATTGGTGCTGCAATGAGTTAATGAGGAAATTTGCTGAGTAGTTCAGGTCCACAACGATAAGGAATTTACTTTTTTAACCTAGATGAATGAGAGGCAATGTCGCCGACGATGTTACATGCGGTGTTCGGCAAGTGTTGGGCTGGCTGCGAGCCTGCGCTGCGACGGGGAAGGAGGGGCTCTGTCCCGTACGAGCCCGAAGCGTCTCCAATCCATAGAACAATGGCACCGCCAAGACTTATACGTCACACTATAATTCTGTTCTACCACTGATGATTTTTAGTTGTAGTTTTTTAGCTGTGACTGATAGATTTGATAAATAGTCCTAATTAATAGAAACTAAAGTTAAAAATCAACAAAAAAAAGGGGGGAAAAGGACCACGTAGATACACTCGTAAGACGATGTTAGCGTACCAACTATTGCTGCAACAAGCTAATGAGAAAATTTCAAATTTGTTAGTTCTGAGCCAGCACCGGACGAGGAGGAAATTTATATTCTCGCAGTGTGGAAAAATGAGAAAGCAACGTTCTGCGTCATACTAGTTGACAAAATTGGCTAGTTTAATTTGAGACAGCATTAATTCTAACGAAGTTTCCACCAGCACCAAATTAAATAGTTTAGGCTTGTCACTCAAGTCACCAGCATTGACGCCCCAAGCCTATCATAGCTGCGCTCTCGACTTGGCGAGCAAGACGACGACTACAACTACGAAGCTTCATGTCTTCAGCTAGCATTAGACATATTAACTAGTTTATCTGTTTATAAATAGATCAGCTGCTAATTTAGCACCAAACATTGGTCACTGAAGCCTACCATTGCAGTCGAGCTAGCAGCATGTCCGGGCACACGGCACCGCACGTCGTCGAGGACTACCGCGGCGTCATCCAGCTCCTCAGCGACGGCACCGTCGTCCGCCACGAGGCCGCCGTCCTCCGGCCGCCCGAGCGCTTTCCCGACGTCCCGGGCGTACAGTGGAAGGACGTCGTTTACGACGCCACGCACGGGCTCAAGCTCCGCATGTACAGGCCAGCCGCGGCCACGTCCACCGCCGGCGGCGACGCCGAGAAGCTGCCGGTGCTCGTGTACTTCCACGGCGGGGGCTTCTGCCTCGGCACACTCGAGCAGCCCAACTTTCACTCCTGCTGCCTCCGCCTCGCGTCGGAGCTCCCCGCCGTTGTGCTCCCCGCGGACTACCGCCTCGGCCCCGAGCACCGCCTCCCCGCCGCCATGGACGACGCCGCAGCTGTCTTGTCCTGGCTGCGTGGCCAGGCTATGCTCGGCACGGGCGCCGATTCCTGGGTCGCCGAATCCGCCGATTTCGCCCGCGTGTTCATAGCCGGCGAGTCAGCTGGCGCAAACATAGCCCATCACGTCGCAGTGCGGTTCGGCTTAGAGCAACTCGCCCTTGGCCCATTGTGCATCGCCGGGTACGTTCTGCTGACACCGTTCTTTGGCGGGGCCGAGCGCACTGCAACGGAGGGATGTCCGACAAGCTGTGGCGCCTGTCACAGCCGGTGGGGGCAACCAGGGACCATCCGTTGGCGAACCCGTTTGGCCCGGACAGCCCCAGCCTGGAGCCGGTGGCTTTCCCGCCGGTGCTCGTCGTGGTGGCCGGGCGTGACATTCTCCGTGACCGCGTTTTGTGCTACGAGGCGAGGCTGAGGGAGATGGGGAAGCCGGTGGAGCTCGCCGCCTTCGAGGGGGAGCAGCATGCGTTCTTCGCGCTCCAACCATGGGGCGAGGCAGCCAACGAGTTGATCCGAGTCGTGAAGCAGTTTGTCCACAAAGGCAACGGTGCCGATTGAAACTAAGAGGAATAATCGGTACAGATGCATGATTGATGCTTGGTATGAATATGTGTGCTCTTTGATTTTTTGCTTGTCCTAGGTGTTACTTGGTACGACATGCATCGATCCCGCCTGTGGCCAAAATAAGACGTACAACGTCACTGAATAAGAGAGCATTGTTAAGACAGCCCTTATACCTGGTTAGCCTATAGGAGTATTTGCTATATTACTGAGACAAATCGTGTTTTCTGAAAATTAATAGGTGGACTCTACCGGCTGGAGTTCTTCAGTTTATCAAACGAAGACGCCGAATTGTCCTCAACACTGTTCTAAGTTCTAACTAATTGGATAAAATAAGACCTACCCTAGCCTTCACTCATGATGTCAACCAAGCTACATTCGGTCCACTCATTTTGGAGAATGTTCAAGCAATGCAAATTGAAGCTTAACACTAGGGGAAGGCCCTAATAATACTGGTAAGCCACCTGGTGCCGACGATGAGCGCTTTGTGAGTACCTTTCTGAATAACTAGCAGTGGTAATTTCTACATGAGATGCCTGCTCATGCACAAGTACAACTAAGCGGCAGTTTCCTTCTAGCGACCAACTTCTTGTGGAGAAGGACATCAGTCAGGACTCAGGACGGTCTTGGACTCGAGGGAAGCTCCTTGCTCTGATGTGAGAATACATACGAGGTATCCACCTTCTCCACGCAGTCAAGCACACATCCCCAATATTATGGAAGTACATTTCGAAACTAATTTAAACAAATATTTAAACAGATATCAATAGCCAAAGTTTGATTGCATGCATTTCAAAACAACTTGTTTTTATGAACTAGAGGAAGTAATTGCTGTAGAAGTTTAATGTTTACTTATGCATTAACCGGTCTGGCAGTGATATCGCCATTCCTAGTGTTGAAAGTGGCAACTGGTTGCTGCTAGGTCTCTGGATGGTCAAAACTCAAAAGTTTCTTAGAAGTGTTCTCTGAATTATCCTGGCATTGCCATTCCAAGTAGCACGTTTTTAGAATAATCACACGCTAGATTATCCTCATCGCTAGTAGACAAGATTGGTGCAATGTGTGACTCAATGGAACGGTTTCCAGTAACTGGCACAAAACTTATATGAATGGAGCTGTTCTACCAAACCGGTTTCCAAGCACGCTATGCAAGAAAAAATCTCAGTTACAGAAAAATCAATGAGGTATGCCAAAAGAGAAGGCAAACCCAAGTCTACAATAAAGTGGGTTCGTGTTGGCAGGTCCAAATCTCTCAACAGATTAATGTTGCTATAAACATTGTATGTGATTGATGTTGGCATGTCTAGCGACATCCGGAGGATGACCAGTCATCTTATATAATCCATGGTCAAAAATTTCTCACGAGCAAAAGCACGTTCCCTACCGTGCAAAAAGAGAATGTGCCCCAACAATTCGAGATCCAGGTGTATACTATAGCTGTTCCTAAATTATTCAAACCCTTGAGTTATGAACAGTACCTCATGAAGTACGGAAGCCAATATCCTTCAATTGCTGAGGATCCACAGGTGATGGCGCTTTGGTGAGCGAACATTGGGCAGTCGTGGTCTTTGGGAAAGCTATCACATCCCTGATCGAACTTTCACCAGCCAAAAGCATCACCAACCGATCCAACCCATAGGCAATGCCTCCTGCGATAAGATAATGGTTAAGGCCATATTCCTGTTCAATGTTCTAGAAGTAAAAGCAAAAGAAAACAAAACAAGAATACTGCACATGGCAACACACAATACATGTAGGTCTAACTACTGAGCATGAGCCTTAGCCTTTATTCAAGCACCTTAGAAATTAGAATCAAGAAATTGCCTGATAGTATGTATGTAGCAGGAAACTAGTAGAATTGCTCCAAAGGGCAGTTCTAATTAGAGGAATGTAGGTTAATGAAATATAGAAGCATCTCCAAAAAGGAGCATTTCTACAAGCTTAGCCAAAATATATAACTGATTAACTGAAGCACACGATACATGGAGCTTCATGTGGTTGAACATAGTATACCATGCGGAGGAGCACCCATCTCGAAACACTCCAAAAGATATCCAAATTTTTCCTCAGCCTGCGTTTTAAATTTGGAATATGAAGTTTACCAATAAAAAAGATGTGCAGAACTAAATACACCATGGCCTCCAGACTTACGATCTTTAACAGAATGCGGATAAAATATGGTACTTTATCGAAAATGGCCAGTTCGCATATTATAATACCCTACAATGCTGTCATTTCTATAATATAAACATGGCATTGTTTCTTCAGAATTATGTCCTGCCAAGCACTGAATGAGCAGAAATGTGCAAAATCTAGCAGCCTAAGACAAAAACATTTTTCTCAACAAAAAATTAATTATTACTTTTCAATTATACTATAGGCCTATGCGACAGATTGAAGACTCCAAGAAGTAAGCTCAATACTGTAATGAGAGTACTATTAAATCATTTGATAAGTCGACACTAAAGTAATACCTGCTCAGGTGAGATGCCAATGATCTCGAAAATCCTTTGTTGTATATCACTTTTGTAGATTATTAAATCATTTGATAAGTCGACACTAAAGTAATACCTGCTCAGGTGAGATGCCAATGATCTCGAAAATCCTTTGATGTATATCACTTTTGTAGATTCTCAAACTGCCTCCTCCAATCTATTAATAACAGGACAGAGGACAGAACATAAGATGCACGGTACGATTTTCAACTGTCTACATCATTAGCACCATTGCTATTTGCACAGATTGCAGTAACACTCACAGGTATGTGTAGCTAAACTTATTATCAATGTATCAGATCAACATTTGCACAACTTGCTTCATTAGTCATTATAAAAGAAAAGGTCATCAACTCAAGCAGTCAGGTTTATGGAAGTAATTTTAGCGTCCAAATCTGGCAGGGTCAATGTGGTAAGAGCATTTAGCATCTGGAATTCTGAACCATATGTCAATACAAATGCAATGCTAAGAAGCAAATATGGATAGTGCTTGTACCAAGGGATACAATATTTTCCTAATCTGCACAAAACTACTAAATGATTTATTGAATATTGATGGAGATCAGTGTATCCCATGTTTTGTTCTGCTGTCCGAGGTGTGGATACAGTCCACAAGCATCATGAAGCCTCACCCGAGACATGATTAAGATTCTTGCTTCAATGTTTATGTAAAATTATGTCTAAATGAAAATTATAGTTGTATCTTTGGTTTAAAAATGAAGGTTATTCAATTAGATGCAATAATGACAATTCTGGAGTATAATGCTTAACTCTCTATTTTGCAAAACGAAATATGTAAAAGAACATGTGCGCCCTTTGTCCATTTTTTGCGTTATGTGCTGGAAAACAACACGCATCTGT
The DNA here is from genome assembly GCA_017311315.1 of Dendrocalamus latiflorus. Classification (NCBI taxonomy): domain Eukaryota; kingdom Viridiplantae; phylum Streptophyta; class Magnoliopsida; order Poales; family Poaceae; genus Dendrocalamus; species Dendrocalamus latiflorus. The sequence continues at coordinate 2,433,810 of CM029647.1, read as the reverse complement.
GTGAAGGTATGGTTTTCATAAATAGGCTTGAACTCTAGAATGTATTATAAGATTCGAACAGATTAAAACAACAAATCAAGTTAAACTCACGTACACACTCAAGAAAAACAGGAATAAGAAATGAAGGGAGAGAACATTGCAAGTAATAAACTAAGAAAGGAGTTCTTAGCATATGTCTGCATGTATGCTGCATGGCAAAAGCAGCATCAGAATATACATAACGTGCCACTAACAAAATATAAAGCAATAACAGTACTACTAATAGTACTTGTGATTTGTGAATTTATGATAGTAGTTCACTATTTAAGTAATTATCACAATTAAAAAACTCGACCCACGGGGGTTAAGACGACCCCCGGGCGTTAATTGTTAAGAAGAAGATCTTCTCACGCAGATCGAGAAAACCCCCGAACCCCTGCTCCACCCTAACACAGCGGCATCATTGCCCGTGAGAACGACCCAACGACCTGGCAACAGCCTTTAGACCTGTGCTTTGGTTTATGGTAGCAAGCGAGGGGGTTTTTTTCCCCAGCCTGAAATTCGCTCCCACTGGCAGTCGAACCCAGGACCTGGGGGGTGCTACTAGAGCGCTCTAACCGTCAGGCTAGAGGCCCGTTCGCGTAATTATCACAATTACACAGGATATTCTACGGAAAGGTTAGAGATCCTCACATCTTTCAGCTCCCAATCAAACCGAAGGTCAGGCCTATCTGTCCCATAGCGATTCATTGCCTCTGTATAGGTTAACTTTGGAAAAGGATTTGGCAGCTTGATATCTCCTACCTATTGAAATATCTGTGATATGAATGGCCCATCATTCAATCAACCATGAACAGCAGTAGTAGCTCAAGAATGAAAGACACATTTCTGAACAGTGAACTAACTAACTAAGAGCTTGAATACTAACTAAAGATCTAATGTTCAATAGCTAAATGACACAATCAGTGATTAGTCACAGTCTGCAAGACCTCTTTAGAGTTTAAAAGATAAACAACATGTGTTAAATATTAACACTGTGAGCAGTTACCTTTTACACTTGGCATTCACTAACAGATGGGACTGAGAAGGGATGCGTACTCAAATATATTTTGAACAGAAAAAAAGGTGGACAAAAGTAAAATAGGTCAAAACCAACATACATGTCTCATCAATTCCTCATTCAACTTCAACATATCCTCCATTGATGTAAAGGCGATCTCCATATCAAGTTGTGTAAACTCCGGTTGTCTGTCTGCACGTAGATCTTCATCTCGGAAGCACCTGTTTTCAAGCAGCTCAGTGAACCAAGACAATCATGCAAAGCAATTTTTTAGCGAAGTGGTTAATTGGTTCAATAATACTAAATGCCAACAGGACATAATGTACATGCCTTTGCCCTGAGCAATTTATACTACGTATATTCAGATCAAAGTAGAAATAAAATTCAAGAATTCGGCTAAGAAGTCTACAAAAGTGAACATGAATTATTATTGGTAAGAGGAAAAGGAAGTCACATCAGAGAAGATAAAGCAATCCATGCAGAGTTTTTTTTCTCGAATACGCAGGAGAGCTGCGTATCTTTGCATTAAAGAGAGAAAACAATCGGCCCCTTACAAACATTACCACCTCATTCCGGGCCGGGCCATGAGGGGTTGTTTAACAAAAGATGAATAAAAACTGCAAGTGAGGCCTGACCGAAAAAGAACAAACTAGTCTAGACTAGCTCATCGCCTTGACCTAGATCCAGCGTGCGCAAACCTCGCGCACCCGCCATGCGCCATAGCTGATGCTCGACTCTAAATTCCCGGATAAGTTTGTTGATGCATGGCTGAGTTCCCTCAAAAACACATGAATTGCGATGTTTCCAAATGATCCAAGCACCCAAGATGATTATTGAGTTCAAACCTTTTTTCTTTTCTTTCTGAACTCTCTTTGAAGCTTTCCGCCACCATTCAGAAAAAGATTTCTCGCGGCAATTTGGTACTCGATCCTGCATGCCCAATGCGGTTAGAATCCGAAACCAAAATTCTCGGGTGATCACACATGTGGTAAGGAGGTGTTGGACATTTTCGTCTTCTTGATCACACAAAGGACATTGGCTCGGGTGGGGCAGTCCTCTCTTGGCAAGCCGATCCGCCGTCCAGCATCTGTTGCGTATTGCTAGCCAAAGAAAAAGTTTGCACTTTGCTGGAGCCCATGATTTCCACAAGCGCCTCCAAGGCTCGAAAGTGATTGAGCCAATAAATAATGCTCGATATGCTGATTTTGAAGAAAACTGACCTGACCCATCCAATCTCCAAATGTGTTTGTCAGCTTCTTGAGAGAGAATTGTCTCATGGAGGATATCCCATAACTGAAAGTATTCAAAAAGGCCGATCATTGACAGTCCACTTCTGATGTCGGAGGGCCAATTGTGCTCATGTAGTGCATCTGCTACCGTGCGCCGGCTACGGGCGCAAAGTGGTACAGCAGCAACCACCGTCAGTGCCAGCTCATCTAAGGAGCATCCCATGAGCCATTTATCAGCCCAAAAGAGAGTATTATTTCCATCTCCAACCTGAGACTGAAGGGCAATGTTGAATAAGGCAATCGCATTTGGATGAATATGTATATCGAGACCAGCCCAAGCTCGATTGGGGTCATTTTTTTTGAACCACAACCATCGGATTTGGAGTGCCCAACTCATAAACTCGAGCTTAAGCACCCCTAGGCCACCAAGATCAAGAGGCCGTTGAACCTTATCCCAAGCAACCAGACAAGAGCCACCATTCACTTGCTCTCTGCCCTTCCAAATGAAAGCTCTTCGGATCTTGTCGACGGCTCGAATGAACCATTTGGGGACGTTGATGGCTATCAACACATAAATAGGTATAGCTGAGAGAACAAACCGCACCCACGTAACTCTTCCCGCCAAGTTCATGAGAGCGGCATTCCAGCCAGATAGCTTGTCACTAATCTTTTCAATCCACTTGAGGAGTTCTGCCTTCCCTAGCCTCTTGTTTGAAACTGGTAAACCCAAATAGGTGCATGGGAAATCTGCTGGAGCACAAGGCATGGTACAGGCTACAATCTCCATTTGGGTCGGATCACATCTTATAGGGATAACACAACTTTTTTGCAAATTTGATTGGAGGCCTGAGGCCTCACCAAACTTGTCCAAGATTCTCATAGTAAGGCTCATCTCTTCCTCCACCAGTCGGATGAATAGGACCACATCATCGGCATAAAGCGAGATTCGCTGACCAGGAATCCCTCTAGACAATGGTTGTAAGAGCTCCAATTCACCGGCCTTGGCAATTAGACTATTAAGCACATCCATTACGAGAATAAAGAGCATCGGGGAGAGAGGATCTCCTTGACGGAGGCCTCTTTGATGTCTAATTTCTTCGCCCGGTTCGCCATTCAGCAGCACTCGAGTCAATGCCGTGGTGAGCAAAATAGATACAAGATTACACCAAGCTTGACCAAAACCCAGATGCGTTAGGACTTCTAAAAGAAATGACCAAGACACCGAATCAAAAGCCTTAGAAATATCCAGTTTCAAAAACAGGCTTGGGACTTGCCGTCGATGAAGGAGTTTGATTGTCTGCTGCACCAGAATGTAATTATCATGAATACATCGTCCTCGGATGAATGCACTCTGATTAGTCGCCACCAATCCATTTAAAAGGGGACCCAAACGAATAGCCATGATCTTCGTTACTAGCTTTGCAAAGCTATGAATGAGACTTATCGGTCGAAAGTCCTTGGGCAGCAGCGCCTCAGCTTTTTTAGGAATAAGGGTGAGAAAAGCTGAATTGAGGAGCCACAGCTTCCTCGAATCTCCTTGCTGTAACAAGATTATGGCTGCCATGAACTCTGACTTGATCAACTGCCAACAAGATTTATAAAACCGACCTGTATAGCCATCCGGTCCAGGAGATCTATCTGCCGGTAACAATTTGATCGTTTCCCACACTTCCTCCTCTGTAATGGGCGCGTCCAGGACAGAGAGATCTATGCCCGCTCTATGAAAAAAAGCGAGATCGAGGGTGCTGGAACGGGGCATGGCAGTGCCTAGTAATGCATCGAAGTAATCAAACAAGACTTCATGTTTATCTTCTTGACTAGTGACTACTTGGCCATCTCGCAGTAACTTTGGTACAAAATTCTTCCGTTTACGAAAACCTGCCTGTCTATGAAATAGGGCTGTATTGGCATCCCCTTCTTTCAAAAACCTGATGCGCGACCGAAGACAGGCTATCGTCCTTTCTAATGAGGCCAGCACCAAACAATGCTTCTTCAAGGCGCTTCTCAACCATTTTTCTTCTATGTTTAATTGACGCTGATCTTGTGCGATCTCAAGACGATGGAGAATTTCCCGAGCAATAGCATGCTCAGTTTTAATGTGCCCCACTTGTCGTTGGCTCCACGATTGAAGAGCCCTTGTAAGGCGCTTGAGTTTGAGGGATACACGCTCAAAAGCACAGGTAGATGAAACCGCTGCAATCCAAGAAGGGGCCACTGCATCATGAAAACCCGGGAGCTTTGTCCAATAGCTCTCAAAGTGAAATCTCCGTTTACCATGAATTCCTTCTCTGAGCCCGAGAACTAAGGGGCAATGATCTGAAATCTCAGTAGCTTGACCCTGTAAGATACACTCCGGAAAGAGTGCTTCCCAATCTGATGTACATAAGACCCGGTCGAGCTTGACTAGAGTCGGGGCCTCCCTCTCATTAGACCAAGTAAAGCGCCTTCCAATTAATGGAATCTCCTTGAGCTCAGAATCATTGACAAAGCGTCGAAAACGACCCATCATGGCCCTATTTAAATTTCCATTGTTCTTGTCTTCTGAAGAGTAGATCATATTGAAATCACCTGCAAGCAACCAAGGTCCTGTGCACAGAGATCTTATTTCTCGGAGTTCATCAAGGAAAGCAACCTTTTCAGCATCTTGCTGCGGACCATATACTCCTGTGAACCACCAAGTAGTATCATCCTCTGCCGAGAAATGAATAGACACAGAATGACGGTGGACTCTCCATTGGTCAGCTACTAGAGAACCCTCACGCCAAGCTACCAAAATTCCTCCTCGAGAACCTTGTGCCGGAAGGTAAACAAACTGCCGGAAAACGCGACCAAGGAAAGAAAGCACATCCCGTTCCGAGATCACGGAAAGTTTAGTTTCTTGAAGACATATCAGGGATGGTCGACAGATATCAACCACCCTACGAACATTATCACGCCGACCCCTGTCGTTGAGCCCTCTCACATTCCATATCAACACATTTGAAGGAATGCAGAGTTTTAAAACAAGCAAAAGAACAGTTATATCTAAGAAACAACACCCAGTCTTCATGTTACACACTTGCCTTGCAATCTGATAATATTTTTCAAAGCCAGAGACCATCAACATTTGCTTGAACAGCTGCGGACTTTGAGGGAGAGCATAAAATGTTCCTGGCTTCAACAACCATATTGGAGAAAATCAGGGGAACATGCAGAGCTTATTTGGAAAAGTTATAAACCTTCATTGCACAGCTATTACACCTACCACTAACAAGCATTCACAATATAATTCTGATGCATAATAAGGTTGTACTTTCATAAACATCATTGCTATACAAAAAGGGAACACAACTGAGTTACGAATGTAAGAACAAAACTGTTGAGCATTGCATCAGAGTATCTGCACGCACAAAAAAAGAGGCACAAGGGAAGTCCTAAAAAATTGTTCTCGCTAAAAGCTAACTCAACTCAAAAGTAATTTTCTTGATCAGAAAAATCAACCAGCATCAAAAAGGAAAGAACAAACTAACTGCATTCATCTACTCGAAGAAAATTGGGCTTAACAGTGGTAAGAGCATTGACATTGGAAAGTTACTATTACAGTAAAGCACCCAAATATGACACGAGGCATTAGATCTTTCAAGGTTGCAAAGAATAAGAGAAGAGCAGAGAATCATGTGTTTTCCAACACACGAAACAAGCATGATATATAGTTGTGTGTGAAGAAAAAAATAATACACAGGTTATTCACCTGAACTCTCGATGGTACAAGATAATGCCGAGCACCTTCTGGTGTAGACATGGATAAAACTGGAGTCTCAATCTACCTTGGAACATGTAGTAACTTTAGATCAGACATAACGGAAAAGGGAAATTGAACAGTAAGTTAACAGGTGTAGACATTCTAGGCATTGAGGGAAGATATACTAGCCATTGTGATGCCTTAAATTCAATTGACTAGCCATTGTGATGCCTTAAATTCAATTGACTCATTGTTACGGAGATATAATAGCATACAGTGCATGCATGACGCATCTATTTTCACCGATCCACACAAATTTCATCGAGAAATTGTACTGCTGGTGACCAAACAAGAATCATCTTTATGCACCCAGTAAAACAGATTTTAAAAGATGTGTTAAAATAGGTGCTATTAGGCAAGTGATTGGAGAATTAGAGCCTGGAGTTGGAGGTACAAGTTGACCTCTTGGCAGTACATCACAAGAGCAAACATCTTCTTTCTGTTGTAATTCAACTTAAGAATAGGACTGTTGGATATAATACATTCCAAAACGAAGGTGGGTATTTTGGCCTGGGCACTCATACTCAAGATTTTCCAAATTATACAAAAGATTTTTCTGAAGATATTTTTTAGAACAAAAGGTGGGTATTTTGGCCTGGGCACTCATAGCCTAGATTTTGTTAACCCATAAACCTAAGTGCCCAGCACACTCTTTTAGGGTTCTTAGAAGCAAAATCTGCTGATGAACTATTTATGAACATGGAATAGTCTTGATAGTGGATCCAGTTTTAGATTCTTCCCTGCCAAACTTGGAGATTGATTTTCTGTGGCAGGCGCGCCTTTCTTCATATGTATTGCTTTCACCAATATCCTGGTTCTTGGTTCTGGAATCATCCCTCTCGATTTCATTGTCGTGTAATATTGCAAGGCCTCATCCAACATTCCTTGGGAATGAAGTCCATGAACCATAATAGTAAATGATCTTTGATCTGGACCTGATCCACTACTCTCCATCTCATCCCATACTTGTTGCACCCCCTTCTCATATTTCCAACTGACATAAAGGTTCAATATCAAGTTATATGTGTCAGAGTCCAATTTACAACCTGATTTTTCCATCCTCTGCAGCAAAATAATAACATCCTTGGGTTTCTGAGTCGTCTTCAGAATGTATGAGTATGTCATGTTGTTTGGAGAACAGCCCTTCTCCTCCATAGCATCCACAAGCTCATAAACTTTGTCCATCCGCTTTATCTTACATAAGTATTTTATTAAAGTGTTGTAGGTAGCCACATCTGCTTGACAGCCACGGTCATTCATCTCTCCAAAAATATTAAGTGCTTCTGGAATCCTTTTCTTGAAGCATAATTGATCAATTATACAGTTGCAAATTGCCACATCAGGATTGATCCCTTTCTCCCACATGCTGGTAAATAGTTTAACGGCAGTACTAAGTTTGCCGGCTTTGGCTAGTGAATTTATGAATGTACCATAGGTGAACAGGTCCGGCTTAAGCTTAGATGCAATGATCTCATTCCAAACCCTTTTAGCATCTACCAGGCTTCCCTTGACACACCAACCATTAAGAATGATGTTCCAGCTCTTTATGACAGGAGGGAACTCATCTTTCTTTTGGAGAAAGAGGGCCTCTGCCTCCTCAACATGCTTGTACCGACAAAGCGACATCAGAAGTATCTGGAACCCGACCAAGTCGAGCTCAAACCCATAATCCTTCCTCTTGTGGAACATCTCTATCGCCTCCTGCACCTTGTGCGCACCAGCATACCGATTCAACAGGACGGCAAACATCCTGTTTGTTACCACCGACCTGCGGCGCTCCTCAGGAATCTCATCGAACAGCTGCCGCATGAGCCTGACCTTCTTCATCCGCCCAAGAATGTCTAGCATCTCCGTGTAGGCCCTTGAATCATGAGCGTACCCAGGCAGCCCAGCTGCCCAGTTGAAGAACGACAGCGCAGCCTGCCAATTGGACCGCTGCTTCTGGAGGACCTTCAGGACGACATCCTCATCCATATCATTTGCAAAGTGACGGAGAGCTTCACCGAGCTCAGTATCGCCATCACTGGACTTGAGAATTTTCAAAACTTCACTGACACAGACATCCCTGGAACCCTCTGAAACGCCGGCATGGCAATATCTAAGTGAGCCAAGAACATATCCGCCTGGAAGAACACTGCGGTGAAAGAGTGGAGGCAAGCGTGCGCTAGGCATCCCGTCTGAGGCATTGCATCGAACAGCTGGTGGGCACGATCCCAGAACACCGAGCAAACACTTGCAAAAAAAAGCCCAACAAAACAGTAGCTAGTGTTAGTGCTACGATTGTCAATATGCCATTCGCTTGTCAACGCAACAAATCATTCCAGATGACGCAAAATCGAGCAATGAAATCTGTAGTGAAAATGTGAAACCACCGGCTATTACAATGTATTCTCAACAGCATTAGCAATTAGATTATATAATCAAGTCTAAGAGATCGATCACACAATACCATACCTGCGTGTAACAATTACAATCACATCTACCACTAGCGTAACTACAATTCTACAACAGCCGCAGACCATCAATCTATCACTGAATCCTCTAACACTAGCAATGACTCACCTGGACCATGCCGCAGCAGTCGCGGAGCGTGAGGAAGGTGAGGCCGGCGTGTGTGCGGCGGAGGGCGACCCAGCCGCAGAGCCGCACGCGGCGCCCAGCGTCGCCTGCGCCGAGATTGCCGCACAGCGCGTCCCGCGGCGGCCACTGCAGCGGCTGCATCCTCTCCAGCTTCGCCTCCGCCGCGGGCGCCGCCTCCTCCGGCGAGGTCGCCGCATCGGTGGCCGCCGCGGCCGCTAGGGTTCGGAGCGGAGACGGGGAGCATGAGGCGGAGGTGCAGAGAAGGAGACGGCGCAGGTGCGAAGCGGGAGGGCTAGGGTTGAGGGGTTTTAGGCGGGAGAGCAGGGAGAGAGGCGAGGCGCGGAGGAGGGAGGAAGCCATCGGGGACGGACGGGAAGGAAGGAGAGGAAGGGTTTGGGATTGGGAGAAGAGATGGGCCATGGGAGGAGGGATGGGCTTCTGTTCTGATGGCCTGCGCGCCGAAATTTTCAAGCGGCGCCAAAACAGAATGGCACTCGCAGATGTCCAAATCTGAATCGAAATCCCGCCCAAACATCTCGTGCGCGAGCCTTCCTTTCCCCAAATTTAAATCCGAACTAACTGCACCGCCACCGCAAGTCACGAAAATTGTAGTGATTTGACTCACCAACTGCGCCTCAAAATTCAGATGCCACCAAAAGGGATGCAAATTTTGAAACCACGAGATGCAGAACTAGTTACGAAAAAAGTTAGCGTGAGGCTGCGGCGATTTTTTTGACAGAAAGCGCGCTCAAAATCGAACGACAAAACGGACTGCAAAAGCAATCCCTTCCACGCGCGAACCATTGGAGTTTGGAACAGAATTAAACTCAAGATAAATTCACCAATCCAAAGTATGAACTCCAAAACATTACTAGCTTCAACCAAAAAAGAGTAACACGATAGACTGCGACTTCACAAGAACTGGTGTACCACAACCACCCCTGTATCAGTTCCAAAAATGAACAATTAACTGAGCAATCCGCAAATCGCCAAAAACGCATAAAACAAAACCAGCACAGGAAGTTTCTCTTAGAAATTTCATCAAGCACAAACCAGGCGCGCCAAAAAATACTTCCAAGGTTATCACATCAAAATCACCAGGGAAACAAGAACTGAAGAACAAGCATGTACTAGCAGATTAATGCTTCACCATTACTATTTCACCAGATACAGATAACAATATTGTCGCAAACCAACCAGCATACTGCTTCTTACAAGATCCCATAGTCAGAAACCACCCCCAACACCTAACTACACCATACTAGCCTAATCTCCAAACTACCGCAAGCAGAGAGGCAGGGAAGACTAGAAGAGCCTAAGAGGAGGTGAACTTGGTTACGGCCTTGGTGCCCTCGGAGACGGCGTGCTTGGCGAGCTCGCCGGGGAGGACGAGGCGGACGGAGGTCTGGATCTCGCGGGAGGTGATGGTGGGCTTCTTGTTGTAGCGGGCGAGCTTGGCAGCCTCCCCGGCGAACTTCTCGAAGATGTCGTTGATGAAGGAGTTCATGATGGACATGGCCTTGGAGGAGATGCCGATGTCGGGGTGCACCTGCTTCAGCACCTTGAAGATGTAGATCTTGTACGTCTCCACGCTCTTCGCCTTCTTCTTCCTCCCGGCCCGGTCCTTCTTCCCCTCGCCGGTGCTCTTCTCGCCCTTCCCCGCCGGCAGCCGCTTCTCCGCCTTGGGCTTCTTCCCAGCAGGGGCCTTCTCCGCGGGCTCCTCCTCCGCGGGCTTCTTCGCCGCCGGCTTCTTCTCCGCCTTGGGAGCCATCGGCTTTGGGGGGAAAGGGTGGTTGGGGGTCGGCTTTGCTTGGCGGTGAACCGGAGAGATTGGAGAAGTTGCGAAGGCAATGTGGGGAGAGGAGGTGGCGGCGGGGGCGATGTCTTTATAGGGGGAGGAGCTGGGAGCTGATTGGTGGAGGACTATGTGCCGTGGATCGGTGATGTGGAGGGGTACGAGGCGTTCGGCGCTGTTTGCGTTGGACGGGTGGGATGCGTTTCGGTGTGGATCGCTGACGTGGCCGGAATGTGGCGGGAACCGGAAAGAGTGGGTTGTTTTCGACGCGGCGGTGGTGGGGCCTCCCTGTCATAGAGTGAAGAGTTTGGTTTTCCTTTTCGCGGTTGGTTTTGGCAAGGGGAAAAAACGCTGATTCGTGATCCAACGGCCAGTCGGGAGTCATTTTACTAACGACCTGCTCGTTTACATTAAAAAAATAGACGAACCGTAATGCAAATCTACGCTATCAATCATAAGAATATCAGAGAGATCAATCACCACGGAATAATTAAAAGAACACCATAACGTAGTCTTTATTAATTTCAGATCTATTCTCATGTTATATAGCTCTCTCTATTAGATTATCACAAGACTTAGTTTTCGATATCTTTATGTCTCCGTTCTTATGGAGTTCGTGATGATAAAAGAATTTAGGAGCAATGTGTTTTGTGATATTACTTTTAATATAGCTCGTTTGCATTTGTGCCGCATAAACTGTATTATCTTTATAGATAATAATGGTTTTATCAATGATGTTTATGCCACATGACTTCTTGATGTGGCTAATCATTTTCTTGAGCCAAGCATATTCTTATGAGGCTTCATACCACGATATGCATATGCCTCGTTAAAACTCCTTTCAAAATCCAGTGTATGCATCATTTGTGTATGCAGCTCTGAAACAGCATGATACGGAAAAATTATGTGTGCTATTTAGGGAGATGAAAGAAAAAGGTGTTAGGCCAGACAATGTGTTGCATACATGCATTATTAACACGCACTCAAAAGAAGGAAATATGATTCAAGCTTTAAACTGTTGGGATTAGATGGTTTCTGATGGCTGCTTTCCAAATACTGTCACATATACGGTTTTAGTAATTAATCTCTGCAAGTCAGGGTATTTGAGCGGTGCAGAGCTCCCTTGTAAAGAAATGTTGGTCAGTCACTTTCTTCCTAACAATTATACTTATAATTGTTTTCTTCCGGGGAGGCCGCCAAGCTCGCCCACTACAACAAGAAGCCCATCATCTCCTCTTGCGAGATCCAGACCTCCGTCCGCCTCGTACTCCCCGGTGAGCTCGCCAAGCACGCCGTCTCCGAGGGCACCAAGGCCGTCACCAAATTCACCTCTTCTTAGGTTGCATCTAGTCATGGTAGTAGTACTTGGCTGGTGTTAGTGGTTGTTTACCCTGGTTATCTGGTAGTGATAGTAGTAGTAGTTATTGGAAATGGTTGGTTGGTGGTTAGCGTGTAGTTGGGTGGTTGCAAGAAGAATTATGTGGTAATGCTTTTGGGAATATGTTGCCTCATGGATCTTGTATAGTAATGATGCCTTTCTATACTATGTGATTTCTGCTGTGATGGTTTAATTGTGTGATTCTGGTGTTCTTGATAGTGGAATTTTGTGGAACTATGCTGTTATATGCTCGCTTGTTGCGTTGGCTGCTATATTCATCTATAGTGATTGGAAATGCGAAATTTGTGGAGTAATTACAGTTCCTATTGCATAGTGGCTCCTGCATCTTAAATTTGTATTTTTTTACAAATGGACTATTTTGTGTGGTGTCTTATTTTTTACTACTGATTTGCTTGAAGGGGATAAATTCGTGTTGCTTGCAGTTGTACTGGTTTGGGAATGTGCAAGCTAAATTCAGGGATCATTTGGATTCAGATACCTTCAGAATTTGTAAGAGCTAAGAAGCTATGTATATGGTATGAGCACTGCTTAGTGCTATTGTGATTCTTCAAACTGACAATCTGAGTCTAAGGTGGAATTTGCTTTACATCTTACATTTGTCTAAGACTGTTGCAAAGAAACATAGTTCTGAGAACAAATTCTAACGGAAACACCATATATGGCTTCTGGTATTTCAGGATTATGTCATACCAGCTTGTTTGTTCAGTGCTGTTCTGATTTCTGAATGTCTGGGTGATGGCTTCTCTTTCTGTTCCATAGTCCCCAATAAGCTAATTGGCAAACAAGAGGTACGCGTCTCTAATTGCATGCATCTCTATCGCTGCATCTCTTATCAACGTTCGCTCTCGAGGCTGTTGCTTTGAGCAGGATATGCCAAGCCTGAAGACAGAAACCAAGCACTCCTGGATTCTACTTGTAATGTTATCCTGTGGTTCTGTGTGCAGCCAGATTGTCGAGTCAGCTATCTCCAAGGTTCTATCTGGAAGAGCGTCCTCGGTAAACTTATGCAGATCCAGGGAATCTCTGAACATGTCGTCTGTCGGGCTCCTTCCGGTAAACGTCTCAAGCAGCAATATGCCAAGACTATAAATATCACCAGGAGCTGAGACTGCAGAGCCTTCCCCATACTCTACAATTTTGCAAAATTAGTGGTTTGCACGTCATATTTGTGTGAAAAGTGGAAGATAAAAATAGAAGAATTTCAGTCACCTGGAGCAACATAGCCTATGGAACCTCTTATCCCAATTGAGCTATATGAATTTTGCATTATATTGCTTGTATTTCCTGGAAGTATTTTTGATATGCCAAAGTCTCCAACCCGGGCGCTCATGTCTTCAGCAAGAAGAATGTTGCTTGGCTTAAGATCGCAATGGATTACCAGCGGTTGACAGTGGTCATGAAGATATTCTACTGCATCCACGATATCTACAGCAATATCCAGCCTCTGGGCAAGGCTGAGTGTGTTGCTTGTAGTGAGCTTTTCAGATTTTGGATGAAGCCAACCATCTAAACTACCATTGGGCATGAACTCAAAAACCAATGCCTTAAACTCTTGACCTTGGAGGTCGATACTCGAGCAACAAGTGATGATCTTTGTGAGACAACGGTGTCGTATCGTTTTCATGGCCTCACATTCAGCCTCAAAACTCTTGGAGGATCCAGATTGCCAAAGGTTAAACACCTTGACAGCCAATGTTCTATCCTCATTGTCCATAATGCATTTATAAACCGCACCATATCGTCCTCTCCCAAGCAAGTTAGCTTCTGAAAACCCGTTAGTTCCTCTGAACAATGCATGATATGACATTCTTTCGTATTGCTCCTCAGCAATCGGAGATTGCACTCTTCCCTTCTGCCTTTGTTTGAGCTTCTTGTGCAGCATCCAAACAAGAAGAATAACTGAAACTGACAACAGGATTGCCCCAGTTGTTGCTAGAGAAATTATAAGAGACTTCAACTTCTTTTTCTTGTTCTTGCTTAAGGGGCGTGTAGAGCAGGGAGACAAGTGAAGTTGAAGTGTTCTGCCGCACAACTTGCTATTCCCAGCAACTGATATGTAAGATAGGTTTCTGAAAGCGCCTCCATCTGGCACCTCGCCTTGCAAATTATTGAAAGATAAATCCAATTTGGACAATGATGTCAAATTCTGCAGAACTGCTGGGATTGACCCTGACAAGTTGTTGTGTGCCAGGTACAACTGTTGTAGGGATCCAATGCTACCAATGGCATCAGGAATCCTACCAGACAAATTGTTCATGGTCAGATTCAATACACTGAGTCCTTTTATGTTGTTCAGAGATTGAGGTATGCTTCCTTCAAAAGAGTTCTTATCCAGTAGTAGTTTTTCTAGAACTTGGCAATTTCCGATACTACTAGGTATTTGGCCAGACAACTGGTTTCCTGACAGAATCAATTGATTGAGGTTAGTCATGGTACCAACTTCTGATGGAAGGGGTCCGGAAAGAGAATTGTAGGATAAATCCAAGTACCATGAAAGTGAAGGCAGCGTCAAAATTTCCTTGGGTATTGAACCATTGAGGCGGTAATTTGTCGACAAATCAAGAAGAAATAGTTTCTTGAGCTTCCCAATACTTGCTGGTATTGGTCCTTCCAGGTTGTTGTAGTATGCAGCCAACCTAGTTAACTTTGTGAGATTTCCAATAGATGGTGGTATGAGGCCTGACAAGCCACTACTATACAGGCCGAGGTCAAGCAAGTTCTCTAGTTTTCCGATGCTCTCTGGAATCACTCCCGACATGGAAGTATTCACTATCAGTAGTATGTTCAGACCGACCAGATTGCCGATGTCTGCAGGGATACTCCCAGAGATCCTATTGTCATTTAAATATAGCTTCTCGAGAGTCGTTGAGAGGTTTGCAATTGAACCCGGTAGGTGTCCTCTGAAAGAGTTGTGGTCGAGTAACAAATTACGCAGTTGGCTGCAGTTCGCCAAAGAAGTGATGAATTCCCACCCTTCCTTGTCATGTGCTTCGAGGCTGTTTTCATGCAAGTACAGATCTTGGAGAGCTTGCAACCTCCCCAAATTGTTAGGAACATACCCGCTCAATCTATTCCCAGAGAGGATAAGTGTTGTGAGATCGGAGAGATTGGATAGTGAAGAAGGGATTGTTCCGGTGAACTGGTTATTAGACAAGCTAAGGATTTTCATGCCGGGGAACTTGCTGCCGATATCAGCAGGAATGCTTCCCTGCAGCATATTTCCCCCTACCTGAAAGCTTGCCAGTGACGACAAGTTGTAGAGAGAGAGTGGAAGCATACCAGAGAGGTTGTTGGTGTAGAGATGGAATTTCCACATGCTCTGGATGCTGCCGAGCCCTAGTGGGATTGAGCCCTCGAGCTGGTTGTTGGAGAGATCGAGGTATTGCAGATTGGAAAGATTGGCCAGTGATGCCGGGATGGACCCTGTGAAGCTGTTGTTCTTCAGCGAGATCGCTGCCAGGGCCGTCAGCGTGTTGCCGAGCTCAGCCGGGATGCGCCCGCCAAGTTTATTGCCATGTAGTACCATGATGGTCATACTTATGCAGGAGCTCAGGTTCACAGGGAACGTGCCGGAGAACGAGTTGTAGCTCAGGTCGAGCGTCTGCAGGCGGCGGAGACGGCCGAGGCTCGCCGGGATCTCCCCGTGTAGCCCGTTGGAGCTCAGGTTGAGCGTATGCAGGAAGGTGAGATTCCCGACGACCGGGGAGAGTGCTCCGGTGAGTCCGCTGCCGTACAAGCTCAGAGCCACCACCCGCGTCGGCCTCCGGCGGCTGCACGTCACGCCCTCCCAGCTGCAGAAGTTGGTGCTGCCGTTCCATGAGGCTAGAGTGCCAGGGCCGCCGTCGCTGACCTGTGCTCTGAAAGCAAGCAGCGCCGCCTTGTCGTCACTGTTGCCAGCGCTCACCGTGGCAATCGTCAGGATGGCGATGAGGGATGATAGCAAGCTCATGATCCCCATTGCCATGCCCATATCGTTTCTTGGTTTCATGGTTTGGTACGTGAACGGTATTTACCAAGTAGCAATTGCTTCAGATGTAACTTGGTCATGTGCTTTTCTTGTCTTTGAGGGTTTCAACTTGTCAAATTTGGAGCAGTGCATTATTTCTGACTTAGTTTAGCTCCACGTGGTATCTCCAAGTCTGAGCCGGTGGATCACCCTTGCCGATATCACTATCTTGCAGCTGGCGAGCACTGACGAATAGTCGCCAACTCCTGAAGTGTAGAAAATTCTGCAGGTTGGAGATTTGATTTTGTCAAAAGACGAATGCCGTGGCAAACAGTTACACTAAATCATGGCTGACAAAGTGATATAGCATTCAGAAATGTTTGTGTGTATCCGAAACAAAGAAAGTAAGGCCTTAACAAAGGAATGTTGACTGCGGCGCATGAACCGTGGCATTTGTTTCGAACTTTCAGGTAATTGCGTTCCTCTGCAGCATACATTGTCTAATCTTCAGCTCTGACGATTCTTTGCTGTTGTTGCAGATCACCGCGAAGTGGTAGCAGACCTGAGGTATGTGAAACAACCCGATTTCAAATTTCACTTGAATTTTGTCAATTCTTGATTTCCTTTGAATCCTTATCCATTTGATCACCTCCTCTACCTGTTGACGCTTCACTCCCCTAATCCTACCGCCTCCACAGCTCGCCTATGCCAAGTCATGATCACCGTTACTATAAACAGTCCGACAAAGCCGCAAAATGTAAATTACCGCCGCAACCTTCAGTCAGCTGCTGCCACGCCACTGCACCTTGGTCATACGCTGTACGCAGGGTCATTCCTGTAATTTAGGGGGCCCTAGGGCGTAATAAAAACAGAGGCCCCATCGTTCTGATGTAAATATGTAATAATACCTGTTTTCTCCTCGTCCCGATCGAGCACGTAGGTGAAGATGCTCAATGGCACTGCAGGCCGGTTATCCCGATGAACTGTGCCTTCCCGCTCTCCTTGATCTTCTGGAGCGCTGGAATCGTCTCGTTCACAATCTCTCGGTGACTCGGTCTCCCGGCGCTAGCCGTTCGATTCTCTCGGGTCTCTGGTCCCTCAGCGGCTCAGCGCTAGTCTGATTGGGCCAATGGGTCGTTATTGTCTTCAGATGGCCCAATCGTTATCAAACATACGCGCCGGCTGAACGACAGAACCCCAAATCCAATATTCCAATACGTAGACATGTATAGCAGTATATATACATGGGCTTGAGCTAGGGGCCCCTAGTTCTCATGGGCCCTAGGCAGTTGCCCCTGCTGCCCAGGCCCAGGGCCGGCCCTGGCCGTACGCCTCACATGCGATCCCTGACACGTCTTTAATTGCCCTCTGGCTGCGTGTCAGAGCAGCCGAGTCAAAACTCACCACCACCACCCGACCTCTTTCACGACCGACCTCCCCTGTGCCCCGAAATTTTTGACCTCACCTCGCTCACCCCTGCTGGCGCCAGTATTTGTACCTTGCACCATAAATGCCACCATTCCGTTAGGGCGCGTGCCATCGCCACCTCGTCACTGCCTTGCATCTTTGCTCTCTCACTATGCCCCGCACTCACAACCGACTTAACATCCCTCTGCCATTTGGACCCTGCAATGTGAAGTCTAAGAGAGAGCAAAGATCATCACATCGTTGCCACCTGAGCTCTCTTGCGCCTTCTGGCCACGGCCACGCGTCAGGACCCAAGTGGAACCTTCCTTGTAGCCAACTGTCTTAGGCCACCTATAAGAACCCCCAAACCCCTTCTAATGAACCATAGAACCTCCAAGGTAAGTCACTACCACCCAATCGACACCGATGACCATCGCATCGTTAGCGATCACCGGAATTCCCCAAGTAAGGACAAAACTCAAATCTTCTCGTATAATCTATTTCCTTTCAATTCTTTTGGTCTGTAGCTTCCTTGCACTCACAGAAGTCATACCGTAGCATTTCCCAAGTTTATCTTGCCCATTCTTCTCCGACACCTATCACTGCCACCCGGCCATGCCCCTACGCCGTGGATAGCTCAACTCATTGATTCTCTACCCAAGCCACCACTCCCCTAAGCCTTCTCTACCCTTAGTGATACTCAAATACTTATGCTATTGTCCAATTAGCCTGGCTACACTCCCTGTGTCATTCAAATAACCTGAAAGGGAACCTCCTCTCCGTCGGCCAACCATAGCCCGCTGACCACCACCGAGCCCCAAAATGGAACCCGGTTAGCTCCAAGAACCCGTCCATAGCCTCAAATCCCATCGTTGACCACCACAGCCACGGGAAATGCCATTGCAAGTCTCCCCTGTTTTCTAGCTTACTGTAGCACTACGAGGAAGAAGATGGACAGTGTCGGGCTGGGCCAAACACTGTTCATTCATATTTTCACTGTAGCAACCCTACCCGCCATGAACAGTGACAGACCTAGCATGAACAGTAAAAATCCACGATGAATAGTAGGTACCTGTTACTATTTACACAAACCCTAAAATATACATGTATGTCCATTTCATTCGTTTCGAGCTCGTCTACTCATTTTCCAGCTCCGTCTTCGTATATTAGACACCAATAAAACCCAAAACTATTAAAACACCGCTTCAAACCCTAAACCCGATACGAGTCCAAACCAATACCATTCATCCATACCCAAAAATACAAAATATACCCATTTAATCTATTTCGAGCCCATCTATCCTATTATCAGCTCCATTTTCCCATGTCAGACCCTGATAAAAACCTAGCAAGCCAGATGTCATTCCAAACTTACGTCTAGCACTATTTTGGCCATTTTTATTAATTGAAAACCTAAAAATATATATACCTATTCTGATAGTCTTAAACCTGTCTACACCTTTCCCAGCCCTGTTTCATCATCCTAAACTTCGACAAAGCTATAAACCACCCAGATGATATTCTGATTTCAACTCAATACCTCCATACCCACAGCTATTCGCAGAAACCCAAATAACATCTATATACTTCCCGACCATCTCGGACCTATTTCCCAATTCCAACTCCATTCAGCCAATCAAGCACCACCTAAAACCTGGCCATCCAAACCTTTTTTCTTTGTGTCTTTTGGTTATTTTATTGTATTTTGTTCCCAGCTTGCATTCCACAAAACAGAAACTCATTTGCATTCGTTTTCTCACATTAGTATTCGGACCCTAGCGAGTTGGTTAACTGAAGAACTACAAGAGCAATTGAAATAAGCCTGAAGCCTAAGAAAAAAGACCAAAGATATCGGAAAAGGAGGCAAGTCCTTATATTGATCACATTGAGCCTAGTTTTCAAATGCAATATTTTGATTTCAAATACAAATACATGCTCGCCTTTATTGTGTGTATAGATTGCCTAGCTACACCATACACTGATATCTCTTATATTCCCTTATGATATTACCTTACTTTTGTCACCATAGGATTATCACAATAGTAACATTGCCAAATAATAGTTGTGCTTAGATATGCTTTAGAGATAATAGTAAATACAACACAAACGTTGCCAACTAAAATTTGAAACATGATAATAGTAGTGGTAACATGGGTTACCATTGGAAATAGGGAATTTTTATAAAATGATGGGAGATCTGGGCGAGAGGTTCACTTGAGACCGGTGCAGGTACTGCCCAAGGTCTGGATTATTGGATTTGTCTCGCCTGAGTCGATTAAGGGCCGAATCCGTGTGCGCTCATTTCTACACCCACCGTACAACCATAAGTCTAGTATGGGACGGACCTGGCCGACTAATTTGTTTTGTTTCAATATAGTCTCCTGCGCCAGTTGGGAGTGATCTACGGAGTCACTGTCTGGGGAAGAATATGTTTGGAGGTGAACCTATAGGGATCACTGCCTGGGAGAGACTCGAAAGGTCTCTGCCCTGAGAGAGTGCACTCGCAATAAGCTAATAACGGAGTCCCTTAGCGCTGAGGTGGTAGAACTCCGGAGCAGGAGAAAATACCAAAACAAACATAGTAAAGGCCTTATTATGATTACTCAGTTCCACGCCTACGAAAACGTGTAGTGGTCGACATTACGAGAGAATCATATCTTGTGGGTAAAGTTGTACACCTCTGCAGAGTGTTAATAATCTATTCAAATAATCGTACCCTCGATCATAGGCAACGTGTTGAAATACCACAGTGTATAGTTTTCGCAAAATGGATATTAGTATGGAAATATGGTGAGGTCCATGGACTGGATGTGAAATACCTGTGAGGAGAGTTGCTCCCACGTAGTCATATGCTTATGGACATTTTTTACTTATTTATTTCAATTAAAGTGGCTAAGTCATAGGTTTGAAAACTAATTACGATATGATATTGATAATCTAGCTTCACACAAAAGAAACATAAAACTATCATTTGATTTAACCTTGCATTTAGATGATAGTCTTATAAATGCATTCTGCTATAGAGACTTCTGAGTACCGTTGGTTGTACTCAATCTTGCTATATTTCCACCACAACAGATATCAAAGAAGAAAGAATACTTCAAATTTACATGTTAGAGTTATGACTGCACTCAAGCGTTTTTGTAGGGATTTTCTTCAATTCTTCTGTATATAAGTTGAATTTTTGGGCTTGGACGCCCATAAAGTTATTAAAGTTGACCGTCAAGTCCTATTTTAATCAAGTTAACCCTGTTTAAATGTTCGTGAGTAGGCATGATACTTCTTCTATTCGTAACTGAACTCCTGGACTGTTACGGAAGGTAATGGCGACCCTGTTCCCAAAAAGGGGGCGTTATAGAGTGGTATCAGACCAGGTTTGGCTGTAGGTTGTAACCCTAGGTATAGACTTAGTTACAATAAGAATACGAGTTTTATAAAACCCTATTTTCAATATAAAAGAATTTCAAAAACTATAAGTATTATTGCTATCTCACCTTTCCTATTGCTATCTCATCTCCCTTAGACATGCATTAAAAAGCTTTTCTTTTGAGTTTGTTAAAAATCTTAAAAACACATGTAGTCGTTTAGACTAATTTCTTGTTGTAGGTATTTGACCAAATAGAACCAAAGCTAACCCTAGTTGAAGTATTAAGGATTGTGTTAAGAAGAATAGTGCGAACATCTTGACCAAATCTTTTCCTTTTGAGGAGTTATAAGGTCACCGCTCGAGTAGTGTTAGTAAACAATACCCGCTTGATATCCTTGATGCAACGGGTAAAAACCATTTGAGTTGATGAAATTTTCTAATTGTATTAATAGCCACATTGCACTATTAGCCTGTAGGTGGCTATATAAGTAATTTATGCAAAACTAATTTCTGATTTTAAATAAAGATTATGTTAAAAACTTTCCATTTCTATCCCATTCAAAAGGTGATTTGTTGGTAGGTCAAGAAGATTTATATATAAAGGAAAATGCTTCACACACAAAGCCGGTTACACGAAGCCTGTACGAAGATTCCATTTCACCTGACTGACTCCCTCCTTCCCATCGCTTTCCCGATCTTGAGGTTGTCGTCCTCCCCCACCTACTCCTCTTCTCTCCCTCGCTCGCTGGGGACAAGTACTTGCCCGCCACCACCCCGGCGGTGTCCACCCGAAGCACTACGGCCAGCTCTGGGAGTAGCTGGAACGGCGCGACGACAAGGTTGCTGGGTGCGGAGAAGATGGGCAAGGCGATGGCGGGGTCTGGCCGGTTAGAGGCGAAGTTAACGCGCGCATCGCATGTTCCCGATGGTGGAGGTTCCATTTTGGTGGTCGAGAGTAATGGGGGAGGCGCCGAGAGCACTGCCAATGACGGCGGCTATGGCGGCTCGGTGGTGGCCATCCACAGTGGACAGAGAGGTCGAAGATGGTGTGTGTGTTGGGGGGTTAGCTCCAGCACGATAAGGCGCACCTCACGATACGGTTGTCTCGGGGAGGAGACGGTTGATCGTCAGGAGTAGAGAATGGGGCGGCAGCGTGGCTTGATGCCGGTGGCTTTCCGGCGAACTTACGAGGCGAGGAAGGCACCGCTAAGAGAGCGCAGCGCCGCCCTCTTCCTCCATATGCCGATCTTGTCTCCAGCGCGCGCGAGACAGGGGGGGAGCTACGTGGTCTTCGTGCGAGTGTTGTCCAAGGCTCTTCTTGTGTATAGCAGCACCAATATATAAATCCTTATGATTCATGAGACCCCGCGGCCGCCTTCGTCGACCATGGCAGAGGGGTCGAGGGCTCCTGGAACCACCTGCGCAGGCTGCTGCGCGCGATGGCGGGGCCTTTGGGAGGGAGGAGATGGATGTGGCGGGAGTAGTTCTTGTGACCGGGGCGCTGACAGGTATGGCCCACATAAGCGGGATTAGATAGTCAAATCACCACTCAATCATATTCTTAAAAGCATTATATTTTATATAAAAATAATTATATTTTCAAATATGTAAGACTATAGTAGACTTATTCATGTTACATTAAATTAAGCTTGTTTTTAACTAGATTTAATTATTTTTTAAATAACCAGTAATATAAAGTCATATATATATACACACCCCCCTTAGAACCAGGGCCGTGCCGTGAAATTTGGAGGCCCTGTACAAAGCTCTAAGTGAGGCCTAAACCAAAGTACCAAATATAGCCAAAATAATGTATGTCTTACGGTTTTGGGAACCGGATTCATATTTTCTAAATCGATTTGCAGAAGACATGGCTTCAAAAGATAAAAAGAACAAAATTAAAATTATACAAACAGTTCTAGACTTTCATACGAAGGATTTAATTAGTACAATACAATTAGAATTGAAAAAAACGAATACCTGCACTACACCTGCACTCCTGCACCTGCTGCCTTGCTTGCTATTCGCTAGATGAATGGATATTGGACGAGCCGGCCGGCCGGCGCTCGGCGGAGACGAGACGAACACGAACTGACAAAGTCACGAATACAAGAGAGAATACGAAACGCTGTGGGGGCCTCGGGGCTCGGAGCCGAGAATACGAAGCGCCACGCACGCCAAGTCGCCGCGCGGAGATGCGCGCGCGGACTCGAGCTAGGCTCTGGCGCTCTGGCCTCACACGAATACATAGGCCTTCTCCTGCTGGGCTGATTTTTTGAGGCCCTGGAAATTGGGGGCCCTATACAGCCGCGCGGGTCGCACGCCCATGGGCACGGCCCTGCTTAGAACAACACACAAACATCACAAACAAAGCAAATTAAATTATTATTTCTTAAATTAGCAAAAGATAATATCAAATTTATGTGTTGACATTGTTTATCGTTAGAATCACGATCCTGACTACGATCCATCTATCATACCCAATTCTACACAATCATGCATTTGGAATCCTGATTCTATAAAATTTGGATCCATGTACCGATATATGTCATTTCAACTGCTAGGATCCTACAATCCCACCATCCGCATCTTGATTGTGATAGCCTTGCGTACACCGATCATGATCCCATATTATATGCAATCCAATTTTGGACCTGCATTAACTGTTCGATCTAATTGCGCGGTTCAGATAGGATCGAGTGATGGTATGTTTCCATTGGGGCCCTCACATGATCCTTTGTTTTTGTTTACCGTCAAAGCAGCCCCCTTGGCCCTTGCCCTTTGATTAAGCGCATTATAATTTTTAGTTTTAATATAAGCGTTCATACAAACGAATCGAAAACTAATAAATCAATAATCCACTTTCTAAAATACTATTTAAATAAACCACTTTAAAATAATAATAAAAAATTATCATATTTATTTATTCAAAATAATCATAAAATACCTTTACTACCTAAAAAAACCCGTTAATAATTGATACGTTCTTTCCCTCTGGCTGTGTGCCCTCCAGTGCACCGGGGAGGGCACTGCCAGAGAGAACCTCCGGTGCTGCGTCGGAGAACTGCCCGGGCCACTCCGCGAAAAACTGGTCCACTTCGTCCTGGCCTGGGAAGACGCCGTGCTGCTATTAAGTACCTGCAATATTAATATCGTTAGTTCGTTGCATGTCGTCTTCGGATAAACACGATATAAGACCCTCTGCGTACCCGTAGCTGGCGCCATCGAGGTGGGAAAGACAGGGGTGTGCGTAGGAGGTGTGAAGTGAACCGGTGTAGGAGGCCCTGCCCAAGCTGAACCCCCTTGCTGCTCCGGGCGAGGTGGTGGAGGACGTGTCCACGTAGGTGCACCGGAGTAGTGCCACGCTGGTCGGGGGTGGCACTGGTGGACGAGCAGTCGGAGCGGTGGGTGTGGAGACCGCCGTTAGCCTCGTGCAGGACAGTAGGCTAACAATACGTCTACACCCCTCGTGCATCCGACGCGCAAAGCTGACGCCCTCCTCATGGGTCAGCTGGGCACCAGTGGCGACCCTCTCCAGTAGTGCGCCGGAGTCGGCCCATAGGGCAGAACCGACGTCAGCCTGGACACAAAGACATGAAATGGTCGATCATCGAAACGACATTACCATTTGGAAATATTTGAAATGACATGTAACGTACCGCGATGTGAGCGTCGCGCGCGAAGTGCGCGGGGTACGTGTCCGTCAGAGCAGCGACGTGTGTGGCAGGCGGGTCTACCACATATACGAGCCTGGTACGGGTCCGCGGCTGGTACCAGCGCAGGTACTCCGCGTACTCCCTGCTGTCGTACGGGCGGTCCTCCTCCACGCGGTCGTCGAGCGCTCCCACCCACTGCTCGACCCAGGGCTGCATCCTCGACGACCAGTCCGTGCCTCTTTTCACTCCCTTCGCGCTGTGCCTGCGTATAGAACCATTACGTAATGTGAGATACTTGCGAATGCAGTAGTAAGTATGTACATATTTAGCAGAAACGATCACTCACCCGTGCACGTGCCGCGGAAGCGATGGTCTAGCACAGGTCGTCCGAGGCTTAAGCGCTCGAACGGCCACAACTGCAGTAGCAGGGGACAGCCCGTGAGGATCGAGTTCGCCTTGATCCTCGTGCACGCATCGCACAGCGCGCGGTACGTCGCGGCAAGTACGACCGATCCCCAGCTGACCTGGTGGGCTCGCCGTCAGCGATCGCCCTCGCATAAGCGATAAGGCGCGCATCCACCGAGTTGCCATGGCTGGTGGTGAAAAGCACCCAACCAAACAGCCACAGCACGTACGCCTCCAAGTGGCGCGACACCTGGTGATCGTCTGCCTGTGGATCCATGGGCTCCACCTGAATGCAAACAAGTTGTTATTAGTACGTAATACCACAAATAAGAGCTTCAAAGACATGATCGATTGTAACCACGTACCCGGTACTGTGCGAGCCACCTCAGTGTCGGCCCATGGGTCTGATCCCCTCCGAAAATATGGTGGTCAGCGGCCGGTGGAACGACACCCTCAAATCTGCCTAGCAGGTCAGCGCGCCAGTCGGCTGGGGCCTCCGGTAGGAAGGCAGCGTCTCCCGCGATCGGAAGCCCAAGGAGCAGGGACACATCCTGCAGGGTCGGCGTCATCTCCCCGAATGGGAGGTGGAAAGTGTGCGTCTCGGGCCGCCAACGGTCCACCAAAGCCGTCAGCAGGGAACGGTTGAACGGAAAGCGTCGTGATTGCTCCCCGCCCACCTCGTCCCCGCCAGCCGCTCCATCCTCGTCCGTGGTCTGCACCATCCGGGCAAGAGGGAGTAGCCCGGCATCCCGCAGCCTGCAAACAAAGTGAAGGTCAGCACGGAACGAACTTACGGTTGCACTAAATGCTGGAGTAGTGCAAACCTGGCAGTCCAACGAGGGTCGAGTCCCCAGGCCACGCGAGGTGTGCGTGTCCGGACCACTCCCAGCTGACCTGGCGGCTCATCCGTGCTCCCCGGTGGCGGCACTAGACGGGAAGCGCGATGAGAGCGGTCCACGTGCTCGTCCAACAGCGCGTACGGGCACTCGGAGTCACGTCCAGCACGAGTCATACCTGCAAAATTTGTACAATAATTTCAACATTAAATTTTCTACATCTAAATTTGTACACTAAACTTTCTACATCTAAACTTTCTACACTAAATTTTCTACATCTAAATTTTGTACATCTAAATTTGTACAATAATTTCAACATTAAATTTTGTACATGTACATTTAAATACTATATTTTGTACAATAATGCATTATAAATGGTATACAAAATTTATAAACTAAATTTCTAAACTTAATTTCTAAACTATATTTACTAAACAAAATTTGAAAATTAAATTTCTAAATTAGATTTCTAAAGTTAATTTCTAAAGTTAATTTCTAAATTAATTTTCTACACTACATTTTCTAAACTAATTTTCTAAACTATATTTCTAAACTAATTTTCTACACTACATTTTCTAAACTAATTTTCTAAACTAATTTTCTACACTACATTTTCTAAACTATATTTCTAAACTAATTTTCTACACTACATTTTCTAAACTAACTTTCTACACTACATTTTCTAAACTAATTTTTTACACTAACAAAAAATATAACAACAAAAAATTACCTGAAAATCGCACACTCACTCTCCTCTTCTCCTCCTCTCCCTCTCTTTCTCTCCCTCTCCTCTTCTCCTCCTCTCCTCCTCTCCCTCTCCTTCTTTCCCCCTTCTCTTCTCCCTTCTGCGCGCGGCCGAATGAACCGAATGAAAACAGTGCGACGGTGGCCCAGCGCGGTTTTATATCCCACCTCCAGTCGCCCCACCGTTCGGCGACTGAAGCCCAACGGTTCGGCGACTTCATGGAAGTCGCCCAACGGTGGGGCGACTGCAGTTAATCGCTGAACGGTTGGTAGACTCTTTATGTGTCGCTTAATGGTTAGGTGAAAGGCTCCAGTAGCCGAACTATTAGGCGACTGGAGTCTATGTTTGTAAAAAAAATTTCCGCGGATATATTTATGTAATTTCGAATAAAAAAAGGATTACCCGTACAAAAAAATTCCTCACCCTTCCACCTCACAAAATGGGACGTGCACTCGCGTTACCTCCCTGCTCTCTTCTAAATCCCTAACAAACGCAAGGCGGTGGCGGCGGCTCCCCGGGCGGAGCGGCTCGGCGCGGTTCCTCTCCCTTCCCGATTGCTACAAGTGCAGCAGCGCGGGTCCTCGGCCATCTCCCGCATCCTCGAGGACTTCGATGCCATCGCCCGCACCAACCCCAGCGCTTCTTCTCTCCCGCTCTCCATCCCCCTTCCCACGCCGTCGCCTCCCGCATCGGTGCCCACCTGGTGCCCAACGTGGGCGGCGTCGAGCCGGCCGTGATGCTTGACCAAGTGCCGCGCTGGAGTGACCCCGACCAGCGCCTGTACTTGCCGTCCTCCTCCGCCGCCGCCGAGGATGGCGGATCCGAGCCCGTCGTGTCCGCCTTCCTCTCCTTCTCCGATCCTCTCACCGGCGACGACGGCGGGGACGGCGCCACGCGCTTCCCCGTCGACCACGAGATCAACTCAAGGATCTACCTCTAGCGAGGCCACCCTGGAACCTCGAGGTTGACGCCATCGTCAACTCCACCAACGAGGTTTCTATTCTCGTCTTTTCTCTTGTTGGGAATTGGAGTGTGTTACAATTGTGGTGCTAACTGCTAAGCTCGTGATTTTTCGGTTTGTGCAGAGCTTGGACGAGGCGCGCAGTAGTCCTGGGCTGCACGCCGCAGCTGGTTCAGGGCTCACAGAAGTAACTGCTAAGCTCGCGATTTGCTTTTTGGCCATTGTTTTGCAGGGTGGGTGCCGAACTGGTATGGCAAAGATGACCAACGCGTATGATCTGCCTGCGAGGTACCTTAAGTACCTTTGTGCAATAGCAGAGGCAGTTTTGACCTTTGGTACAGGCAATTCTGTAGATATCCCGTATGGTACTCTGCTAACTAGAGTTAAAGAGGGAATAAGTGCATTTTTTCAAGAGCTCGCATAAACTTAATTTTCAGTCATGTGTATTTCTGAATTGTGAACTGTGAGATATATTTTCAGTCTCATGAGCTTAGTTTCCTCCCTTGATGTTTGCTTTAGGTGCATCCGTGCATCTTCGGAAAGTCATGCACAAAAGCCGGTTTATGCAGAAGAGCTCCATCATCCCTGCTATCATGAACCGAATCAAAAGAGAGCTGATCCACAATCCTTTGCATCTAATCTTTTCTGTATATTTTCTTGGAGTGACAAAATCAACTTTGTCATCTCTTAGTAAAGGATTTGCTGAGCTCTCTACTGATGGGCAATTTCTTCAATTGAGATCAAAGCAGGTGAAATTTCGTGTTTGTGGTTTATTCCATCCTTTTTATGTTAATCCCAACAGGCACTTCAAGTTGAATATGATTCAGGTTTGTTCAAGGAGAATCACTGGTGCTGGTGACGGACTATCTCAAGGGACTGAAGCATTTGCTCAGGGTTTGGCTTTTGGGGTTTCTGGTGTTTTAAGAAAGCCAGTTGAGAGTGCCCGACAGTATGGTGTTATTGGCATTGCACATGGTCTTGGCCGTGCTTTTGTGGGGTTTATTGTTTAACCTTTAAGTGGAGCCTTAGATTGTTTCTCATCGAGAGTTGATGGAATTAGTGCCAGCTTTATGAGATGTGTGGATATTCTTAATAACAAATTTGTTCCTCAGAGTATTAGAGATCCTCGTGCTATTCACTGAGATGGTGTGACAAGAGAGTATGATAAAGTAGAAGCTGCTGGCCAGGTGCACTGCTTTTTCATCTTTCTTCATCATTTTTCTTTTTTGCTTTTAGGGAATTGTTGAATAGATATGCCTATAGAAGAAGCTTGAATTATGTAAAGCTTGTGATATGGCCAATGGACTAATATAGTTAGCACATAATCATGTTGAACCCTAACAATTCTGCTGAAACATACTACTCCTTCCAGTAAAAAAATGGTAATGTCCTAGAATGCATGCAATCAAACTTTTTAACTTTGAACATCATTATCGTTATAAATACTTAGATTGGCCACAAAAATATTATTATAATATTAGAATTATTATGTTTCGTAAAATATATTACAATAGAAATTTATGGTCAAAGTTGTGTTCAGGAGGCTGTGTTAATGTCCAAAATGTCGGGTTTTTTTTGTGATTTGTGTTAGTATGTTAGTTGAAAGCCAGTATGATTTTTCAGGTGGGTTGCATTATTGCTGAGGAGCCAATGTGCCAGTTATCCATATATTGTCTTGATCCTGGGCTTATCATGCCCTGGATGTTCATATTAGGAAATGACTGATGCAGTAATGCTCGAAGTGTAGCGATGCAGCTTTACGATTGAAGTGAATAGATATTATGTTAGCAATAAAAATCATACTTTATATTGTGGTGTACTATCAATTCGATAAAGTTTCACTGAGATAAAAGGTCCCCTTTTGTTAGACTGATCTAGCACCCAGGTTAAGTTTCCAACAAAGCCAAGCAGCAAGCATATTTTCATTAATTTTAGGGCATGTTCGGCTGGCCACAAGCCGACCGGTTTTTCGCAGCCGCTACAGTACCTAACTT
This sequence comes from Dendrocalamus latiflorus, assembly GCA_017311315.1. NCBI lineage: Eukaryota > Viridiplantae > Streptophyta > Magnoliopsida > Poales > Poaceae > Dendrocalamus > Dendrocalamus latiflorus. Next base: position 2,404,670 of record CM029647.1, on the reverse strand, counting down.
TTAAACGAAGTATTTTCTCAAGACGGTGTCTACAAGTTAAACGTAGTACACGTTAAAAGCCCAACATCTGTACCAATCAAAATCACAAGTGAGTATCGATCTCTCCGTAATCTGTACCGTAAACAGCCAAAATTCAAAATTTTCAGTCAAAAGCCATAAGCCGCAGCAAAAAAGAACAGGCCCTTACTTCAGTCGGAGAATACTGTTGATATGTTATACACGTACATTTGATTACTCATTATGGATGCGGGAACAGGTTTCTGTTCTCAAGTTTATGAGCTCTCACCAGTTTTTCTACACAAGGTACAGTACAATCTGACGAAGCATGATCATTAATGTCCTGGATAAATTGTTTAGTGAGGATTCCTAGCTCTTTCCATTATACATAGGACTGGATAATGGAGCAGTGGGAGAAAAACTTCTACATAACAGCAATAGCTGGAGCAGCCAATGGAAGTTCATTGGTTGTAATGTCCAAAGGTATGCCAGTCACGATTTGTTGCTTTTGTTTGCCACTTTAGTTTCCATTTCCGGGCCATTTCTCCATTAATGATAAAAAGTTCCAATGTTTTATTTGTACTTAGTTATCTTGTTGCTTCCCATAAGTGACCCTTCTGTTAGTGCTTATTCATGATCAGCTACAATTCGTTCCTGCTTGGATCCCTTCTAATCTGATTCAGTTTGAATTGCGTTGGTTGTTTTCAGAGCCAACAGGGATCTATGACGGTGTTTCAGATATCCGATGGAGATGTGTAGGTCGTGTAGGTAGTTTCCTTTGCGGTGCTCAATTTCTTACTCTTCTCTCTTCAGATGAATTCGGCCCATCTTTGTCAAGCTCAGCTCACCCAGCGAGGATGTCCGCTAGCAGGCATGAGAATAATTTATGAAAGAATTGTCTTTCCTTGACAGACTTGTACGGCATGGTATTATGTTAGTCACGGTGTCTCGATATGTTAAAATAGTATTATTCTTTTTATCCGTTGCAACATACAGATATGTAACTAGTAAGCTGAAAAGAATGAGTTGTTGTCGTAGATTGAGGGACAAAAGTAGCATAGATGGAGTGTTTGCAACATGAACCCTTCAATTATTTTGTATTACACTTGTTTTCTCCTTCTGTATGGGCCACGGTCTTGGCGGCAAGGAGATGGACGCCGACGGTCCGAGGGCGGCGGGGCTACGCCAAGCGGAAGCCGAGGTTGCTGCCGAAAGGTTTCCCGCATGAAGGCCCGCTTGTTACATTTTATCCTGTAACTTCTTTTCGTTATTTTCCTTTCTCCGGCGACTGTGAGCTCGCCAGGCACGGCGTACACAAGACGCACCAACACCGTCGGCAAGCTCACCCCCATCTTAGGCTCTCAGCTTGCATCCAGTAGCTCCGGTACTAACTATCGGTTGTTGCCTATGTCTACCCCGCTCTTGCCGACCTCTAATGGCAGTAGTAATGGCTTGGATGGTCTTTGGGTGTGCGTATCGTTCCTGCCCATTAGGTGCTCGACAAAATGACCGTGGTAAAATTCTTGAGAAAACTATTGGTGTTTTTGTTTGGTCTGAAGATTACATTGGCTATTCTGAATTTCTAGTGATTTCGAACGGTGGGTGCATGGCTTTCGGGAGCAGCCCTTCTGTTTCTGTTCGTTTATTGGGTTTTGGCAGTAGCTTTTGTGTCTTTTGGAAGAATTTCGTGAGTTGTAATCAACTTGGTAATCCCTGTGCTGATTTCTTAGGAAGAGGTTGACAATTTTTTTGCTTCAATCTATATCTGGGTTGGATTTGGCCTGTGAAATCTTTACCGACATGTGACGACCTGCATTACTACTATAGGGTAATAATGCTAGTCAACGGATTATTATTCGTTTTAACTGATAAAACATCGCTCTAACGAATAATAAGCCCATCAGAGTGTTGCAGCAGAACAATAATTAGAGATACAATACGATATTACAAAAATATCGTCACGCAAGGCTACAGTTTATTACAACGCCTCAAGGGTTTTATCAGATACAACGAATAATAATCCGTTGACTAACATTATTACCCCGTGGTAGTAATGCGGGTCGTCACACGACATTACTCAAGAAACCTTGTACTTTAAAAATTACTTGAATGATCGTTCTACTTATATCTGACACAGGCAGACAAGTACTCTCATATACAACATATGTTGCCTCACCTTCAGCTGCCCTTGTTTATTGTTGTTTCATATCACTGCAGAGATATGGCTTCCATTCTTCTTTCATGTTCCACTATCAGCAAACCGGCCGGCAAACATGAAGTATGCATCTCTGATTGCATGCATCTCCATGACTGCATCCTGGATCGGCGTTCGCTCTCTGGGTTGCTGCTTTGAGCAGGACAGGCCGAGCCCAATGGCAGAAATCAAACAGTCCTCAATTCTACTTCATGTCATGCTATCATTGGCGTCCCTGTGCACCCATAATGTTGGATCAGCTATCTCCAAGATTCTGTCAGGAACAGCAGCCTCTGAAAACTTGTGAAGATCCAATGAATCTCCGAACATATCGTCTGTTGGGCTCCTTCCTGTAAACATCTCAAGCAGCAATATCCCGAGGCTATAAACATCGCCAAGAGTTGAGATTGAAGAACCTTCGCCATACTCTGCAATTGTGTAAATGTTTCATACTGATCAGCATGGCATGTTTATGTAAGAACTAGAGGTAAAGACAGCAATGGAAGAATCGAAGTTACCTGGAGCAACATAACCAATGGAACCTCTTACCCCAACTGAGCTATACGAGTTTTGCATGTTTTGGCTTGCACTTTCAGGAAGGATTCTTGATATGCCAAAATCTCCAACTCGGGCACTCATGTCTTCTGCAAGAACAATGTTGCTTGGCTTGAGATCGTAATGAATGATTGGTGGCTGACAATGGTTGTGAAGATAGTCCAAGGCATCCATGATATCGACAGCAATGTCTAGCCTTTGTGCTAGGCTGAGCGTATTGCTCAGAGTGGGCATGCTAGATTTTGGATGGACCCAACCATCTAAGCTACCATTGGGCATGAACTCAAAAACTAGTGCCTTGAACTCTCGACCTTCGTTATCGATGCTTGAGCAACATGTGACAATCTTTAACAGACAACGGTGACGCACACTTCTCAAAGCCTCACATTCAGCCACGAAACTTCTAGTGGATCCAGACTGTTCAAGGTTAAACACTTTTATAGCCACAGTAGTACCCTCATCATGCAAAATGCATTTATAGACCATGCCATAGCTTCCTTTTCCAAGCAGATGGTCCTCTGAAAATCCATTGGTTCCATTTGACAATGCATGGTAAGAAACTCTTCGATACTGTTCCTCGATTACTGGGGTTTGGAGCTGGCTCCTCTGTCTATGTCTAAGCTTTTTATACATCAACCGACTTAGTGCAATAACTAGAGCTAAGAATAAGAGTGGACCAGTTGCTTCTAGAGCTATTCTAAGAGACTTTGACTGCCCTTTTTTGTTCTTTCCAACAGAAGGCATGGAACATGGAGGTAAGTGAAGCTGAGGCATTCCACCACATAGGCCATTGTTTCCAGCTATCGACAAGTTGGTTAAATTTCTAAGAACCCCTCCATTTGGCATTTCCCCTTGCAAATCATTGTAGGACAGATCCAAACTTGACAGCAATGTCAAATTCTGTAGAACTGCAGGGATCGGCCCTGACAGGTTGTTATGCGCTAGATACAGTTCCTGCAGCATGCGAATACTACCAAGGGCGTCAGGAATACTACCGGACAACTTATTCATGGTAAGGTTAAGTTTACTGAGCCCCTTTATATTCTTCAGAGATTGAGGTATGCTTCCCTCAAACGAGTTATTGTCTAACAACAGCCATTCCAACACTATGCAATTCTCAATACTATCGGGTATGTTGCCGGAGAGCTGGTTTCCTGACAGAATCAGTTGGTTAAGGTTTGCCAAGCTACCAACTTCAGAAGGAAGGGATCCAGAGAGGGAATTGTACGACAAGTCCAAGTACCATGAAAGGGCAGGCAGTTTCAAAACCTCTATGGGAATTGAACCATTTAGCCGGTAATTCGTTGACAAATCAAGAACAAACAGATTCTTCAACTCCCCCAGGCTTGCGGGAATTGGTCCCTCCAAGTTGCCATAGTACGCATAAAGCGAATTTTTTGTACGGATAATCCATTTTTTATTCGAAATTACATAAATATACCCGCGGGAAAATTTTTTACAAAAATAGGCTCCAGTCGCCTAATGGTTGGGCGACTGGAGGCGTTCGCCCAACCACACGGCGACACAATATATCTCGCTGCACAGTAGAGCGATTGCATTAAATCGCTCTTCCGTATGGCGACTGGCATGCAGTCGCCATACCGTTAGGCGACTGCCATGCAGTCGCCATCCCGTTAAGCGACTTCAGGTAGCCCCCCGTGATTGTTTTAGAATTTGTGAATTTTGTAACGTTGAACCGGTAAAAAATACGGTGAAGTTGTAATAAAAGTTTATGTTCATTGTATATTGTAGGTGTGTAAAAAGTTTTTTAATTTTTTTTTTTGAAAGATTGAGTAGAGAACGATCGATACATACACTGTTAAGTGAGATAGTTTATATGCGGAAAGAGATGATAGACTTATGTAAATATAAATAAACTTCGTAATATAACTGTGAGTAACATGGCGCATGTATTTTCATTACATGCATAACATATATAGCATCTGCAGCACGCCTCACTGGTCACCCTGCTGTGCCCCGTCACCGCGCCCGCGTCCTCCCATACGGCCTCGCTTGGCCCTCCTCCGGTGCAACGGATTAGGACGATCCGAAAAGGTAAAACGAGGAGGAGGGTGTCTATCCCGCCCCTGCGCTGGTGGAGTCAGCTGCACCTCTGGCTGTGTAATCTCCGGTGCACCGGGGAGGGCACTGGCAGAAAGAACCTGCGGTGCGACGTCGGGCGACGGCGCGAAAAACTGGTCCACATCCTCCTGGCCTGGGGAGACGCCGTGCTGGTAAGTACCTGCAATATTAATATCGTTAGTGCGTTGCATGTCGTCTTCGGATAAACACGGTATAAGACCCTATGCGTACCCGTAGCTGGCGCCATGGAGGAGGCGTACACCCCCTGCGTGGGGAAGACAGGGGTCTGCGTAGGAGGCGTGAAGTGAACCGGTGTAGGAGGCCCTGCCCAGGCTGAACCCCCTGGCTGCTCCGGGTGAGGTGGTGGAGGACGTGTCCACGTAGGTGCACCATAGTAGTGCCACGCTGGTGGAGGTGGCACAGGTGGAGGTGGCACTGGTGGACGAGCAGTCGTAGCGGGGGGCGTGGAGACCGCCGGTAGCCTCGTGCAGGACAGTAGGCTAACGATACGTCTACACCCCTCGTGCACCCGACGCGCAAAGCTGAGGCCCTCCTCATGGGTCAGCTGCGCACCACTGGCGAGCCTCTCCAGTACTGTGCCGGACTCGGCGTATAGGTCAGAACCGACGTCAGCCTGGACACAAAGACATAAAATGGTCGATTATGGAAACGACATTACCATTTGGGAATCTTTGAAATGACATGTAACGTACCGCGAGGTGAGCGTCGTGCGCGAAGTGCGCGGGGTACGTGTCCGTCGGAGCGGCGACGTGTGTGGCAGGCGGGTCTACCACATATACGAGCCTGATACGGGTCTGCGGCTGGTACCAGCGCAGGTACTCCGCGTACTCCCTGCTGTCGTACGGTCGGTCCTCGTCCACGCGGTCGTCGAGCGCATCCTGCCACTGCTCGACCCAGGGCTGCATTCTCACCGACCAGTCCGTGCCTCTTTTCACTCCCTTCCCGCTGTGCCTGCGTATAAAACCATTACGTAATGTGAGATACTTGCGAACGCAGTAGTAAGTATGTACATATTTAGCACAAACGTACACTCACCCGTGCACGTGCCGCGGAAGCGATGGTCCGACTGGTACAGGAACCGGCTGCCATAGCCCGAACTGCCGCATCACCCGCTGGGGTGCGTAGTCCTCCACGTAGATGAGGTACACGAGCTTCCGGCGGGTGAGCCAGAAAGCCCGGTCACGCCAGCAAAGTGAAGACAGACCGCCAGGAGCACGGGCCTGCACTGCCGTATCAGCGTACGGCTCCCAGCGCACGTCGTCGGCTGTGATGCGGTCGAGCTGCTCCACAAAGACCCGGTACGCCCGCGTGACCTGCACGTGCGCGAACTGTACCTGCAAGAAAGACAAGTTGTTTACAATGACGATCGTCAATAAGAAAGAAATAGTTAACTGTGATAAAACTTACTCGGCGACGGCACCACATAGAACCCATCGTCGGCCGGTCGACTTCTCCCCCCGGATACATCTCGGGCCCGTACGGACCCACGTCGTCTAGCACAGGTCGTCCGACGCTTAAGCGCTCGAACGACCACAACTGTAGTAGCAGGGGACAACCCGTGAGGATCGAGTTCGGCTTGACCCTCGTGCACGCATCGCACAGCGCGCGGTACGTCGCGGCAAGTACGGCCGATCCCCAGCTGACCTGGTGGGGCTCGCCGTCAGCGATCGCCCTCGCATAAGCGATAAGGCGCGCATCCACCGAGTTGCCGTGGCTGGTGGTGAAAAGCACCCAACCAAACAGCCACAGCACGTACGCCTCCAGGTGCCGCGAGACCTGCTGATCGTCTGCCTGCGGAACCATGCGCTCCACCTGAATGCAAAAAAGTTGTTATTAGTACGTAATACCACAAAAAAGAGCTTCGAAGATACGATCGATTTTATATACCACGTACCCGGTACTGTCTGAGCCACCTCAGTGTCGGCCCATGGGTCTGCGGCTCTCCGAACACGTGGTGGTCAGCGGCCGGTGGAACGATACCCTCGAATCTGCCGAGCAGGTCAGCGCGCCAGTCGGCCGGGGCCTCCGGTAGGAAGGCAGCGTCTCCCGCGATCGGAAGCCCAAGAAGCAGGGACACATCCTGCAAGGTCGGCGTCATCTCCCCGAATGGGAGGTGGAAAGTGTGCGTCTCGGGCCGCCAACGGTCCACCAAAGCCGTCAGTAGGGAACGGTCGAACGGAAATCGTCGTGATCGATCCCCGCCCGCCTCGTCCCCGCCCTCGTCCCCGCCAGCGGCTCCATCCTCCTCTGTGGCCTGCACCATCCGGGCAAGAGGGAGTAGCCCGGCATCCCGCAGCCTGCAAACAAAGTGAAGGTCAGCACGGAACGAACTAACGGTCGCACTAAACGCTGGAATAGTGCTCACCTGGCAGTCCAACGAGGGTCGAGTCCCCAGGCCACGCGAGGTGTCCGTGTCCGGACCACTCCCAGCTGAGGCGGCTCGTCCGTGCTCCCCGGTGGCGGCACTAGATGGGAAGCGCGATGAGAGCGGTCCACGTGCTCGTCCAACAGCGCGAACCGCCACTCCGAGTCACGTCCAGCACGAGTCATACCTGCAAAATTTGTACAATACTTTCAACATTAAATTTTCTGCATCTAAATTTGTACAATAATTTCAACACTAAATTTTATACATCTAAGACTGTACATTAAACTTGGTACATCTAAATTTCTACATCTAAACTTGTACATTATACTTTCTACATCTAAATTTGTACAATAAATGGTACACAAAATTTATAAACTAAATTTTCTAAACTTTATTTGTAAACTACATTTAGTACACAAAATTTGAAAATTAAATGTCTAAATTATATTTCTATATTTAATTTCTAAACTAAATTTTGAAACTACATTTTCTAAACTAAATTTGTAAACTAATTTTCTACACTACATTTTCTAAACGAATTTTCTAAACTAAATTTGTAAACTAATTTTCTACACTACATTTTCTAAACTAATTTTCTAAACAATATTTCTAAACTAATTTTCTACACTACATTTTCTAAACTAATTTTCTAAACTAAATCTCTAAACTAATTCTCTACACTACATTTTCTAAACTAATTTTCTAAACTAATTTTCTACACTACATTTTCTAAACTAATTTTCTACACTAACAAAAAATATAACACGAAAAATTACCTGAAAATCGCGCACTCCCCCTCCTCTTCTCCTCCTCTCCCTCTCCTTCTCTTCTCCTCCTCTCCCTCTCTTCTCTGCGACGGCGGCCGAACGAAGGACCGCGCTCGGCCTGGCCGAGCGCGGTATATATCTCACTACAAGTCGCCGAACCGTTGAGCGACTGAAATGCAGTCGCCTAACGGTTGGGCGACTGGATGGAAGTCGCCCAACCGTGGGGCGACTGCAGTTAATCGCCCAACGGTTAGTAGATTCATTAAATGTCGCCGTGTGGTTGGGCGAACGCCTCCAGTCGCCCAACCATTAGGCGACTGGAGCCTATTTTTGTAAAAAAATTTTCCCGCGGGTATATTTATGTAATTTCGAATAAAAAATGGATTATCCGTACAAAAAATTCCGCATAAAGCGTGGTCAACTGCGAAAGATTTCCTAGCGATGACGGTATGAGGCCTGACAAGCTAGTGTTGTATAGGCCTAGCACAACCAAGTTGGCTAGCTTCCCAATGCTCTCTGGGATCAATCCAGATATGAAGGTATCCGCCATATCTATTATGTTGAGACCTACCAAATTGCCGGGGGTTTTGTAGATTTACCCCACTTTAAAAAGTGCACTTTGTAGATTTGCCCCAGTTGTCTCAATGACATGTGGGTCCTGGACCCACATGTCATTGAGACATCATGGGGCAAATCTACAAAGTGCACTCAACAGTGGGGCAAATCTACAATTTTCCCCAAATTGCCGATGTCCAATGGAATGCCCCCATATATCCTATTGCCTCCTAAATAGAGCATTTGGAGGGTTGTTGACAGATTCACAATAGAGCTTGGCAGCTGCCCGCTGAAAGAGTTGTCGCCGATAACCAACACTAGCAGCCCGCTGCAGTTTGTCAGTGAAGTGATGAATTCCCACCCCGCCCTGTCGTCTGCTTCCACTCTATTGCCCTCCAACTGTAGATATCGGAGAGCTTGCAACCTCCCCAAAGTGGGGCAATATCCACTAAATCTGTTGCCTGTGAGGTGAAGTCCTCTGAGAGTAGTGAGATTGGAAATCGAAGCGGGGATGATTCCACTGAATTGGTCACCCAAACTAAAATATTGCATACTTGGGAATTTATCACCAATATTGGGGGGAATGGTGCCATGCAGCTGGTTGCCATCTACTCTAAAGAAGGTCAGCGATGACAAATTATACAGGGAGAGTGGGAGCACACCATGTAGGTTGTTCCAAGAGAGGTCGAGGGCCTGCAGGCCATTGATGTTGCCGAGTCCAGGTGGGATTGGCCCGCCGAGCTGGTTGAACGCGAGTGATAGGCGGAGCATGGAGGACAGGTTGGCCAGCGATGAGATGACAGGGCCCGTGAAGTTGTTGTTCGTCAGCCGTAATCGCTGGAGCCGTGTCAGTGTGTTGCCGAGATCAACCGGTATGCGCCCATGGAACCGGTTATGACTGAGATCGAGGGATGTTTCCTCTTTCTCACCGGCGCCCGTAGCCGGAGAGGAGGAAGATGGCCAGAATCAGGAATCACACGCACGCGAACACAGTGAAACTGAGAGCAGTTTTGTTGCTACCAATGGCGTAGCATTTTCTGGAGTCTGTATTGACTTAAATACATATGAATACAAACGGGTTTGTGGCCACGATGAACCACGACGCTGCGACCTTCGCGCTTCCGCCATAATAGCGCCATCACACGATCTGAAAAAAAACGCTTTGATCACCACCACCACTACCACTAAGACTTAATGAAAAGACTAGGAGCCGCTGCATGAATACAGCATGCGTCTGGCTTACATTAACGCGCTCAACCCGTCTAAAATTGAGCTCCATTATTATCGCTAAGGGCATCTCCAATGGTTATAGCTAGCAACTAACTATAAGACTTCCACATCATCTATATAGTACACACTAAAGTTAGCATTCTAAAGAACTATCTATAAGGATAGCTATTTGATGCTTACATGCACACACAGAATTTATGGAGGCTGCCTCGTTTGACGCTATAGACTATCTCTAGAGCTGTAGAGAGCTGCATTCTCTTTCTTCATTTAATATCTTCCACGTAGGACAGTTGATGACATGGACTCTCTTGTAGATAGCTGCTATAGACTCATTGGAGATGCTCTAAGTCTAGACCAAAAGGAAAACATGGTGACAGGAACCAGAACCGAGCCTGGGTTATCCAACAATCTCCCCCTAACACTGACTCGGTTCACTTCAATTTGACGACACCCACTTTGTCACGGAGTTCGCAGAACCTCGTGCGCCCCAGGGCCTTCGTCAGAACATCGGCGAGTTGCTCCTGTGTACTCGCGTAGTCCAGGCAAATCTTCCCGCTGTCCACGCACTCGCGTATAAAATGGAATTTGGTGTCAATATGCTTACTGCGATCATGAAGAACAGGATTTTTGCTCAGGGCGATTGCGGACTGATTGTCCATCTTCAGAATTGGAGGCCGAACGACGTTGCCGGTGATGTCGCTCAGTAGCTGAACGAGCCACACGGCATGACACGCTCCCGCCGCGCCAGCCATGTACTCCGCTTCACAAGTCGATAGCGCCACCGTCTTCTGTTTCTGGGACTGCCAGGTGACCGGCAGCTCGCCCAGGAAGAAGATCACCCCAGCGGTGCTTCTCCGCTCATCGACATCCCCTCCCATGTCGCTGTCACTGTAGCCGATCAAAATGTTGTCGCCGTTCGACACCTTGGGGTAGACGATGCCGTAATCTACTGTGCCAGCAATGTAGCGCAGCAGATGCTTGACGGCGACGAGATGCTCTTGTCGTGGCTTCTCCATGAAGCGACTGACGTATCCCACGGCGAACGCGATGTCGGGCCGTGTGTGCACCAAATACCGCAGGCTTCCCACCAGGCTGCGGTACATCGTCGCGTCCACCTCCGGTGTCGTGCTCTTGGTCGAGAGCTTAAGGCGGACCTCCATCGGCGTCGAGCAGGGCTTGCACGCCGCCATGCCTGCCTTCTCCAGCATCTTCTTTGAGTACGCCGCTTGCCCCAGCGTGACGGCGTTCCGGCCTTGCCTCACCTCGATCCCGAGGTAATACGAGAGAAGGCCGAGATCACTCATCCGGAATAGCCGGCGCATCTCCTCCTTGAACGCGCCGATGTCCGCCGGATTCGCGCCGGTGATGATCAGATCGTCGACGTAGACGCCCACCACCACGCGCGACATCGTTGCTCCTCGTGTGTACATGCCGTGTTCGCTGGCACACCGTGTGAACCCGAGCTTGCGCAGGCTGCCGTCGAGCTTCATGTTCCACGCGCGCGGCGCCTGACGAAGCCCGTACAACGCCTTCTTCAGCTTGAGGACCTTCCCCTCATGGCCGGCAGCGACAAAACCTGGCGGCTGTCGAACGTACACCTCCTCCTTGAGTTCACCATTGAGGAATGCTGACTTGACATCCATGTGATGCACAAGCCAGCCTTCCTGCGCCGCCACGGCGAGCAGCATCCTGATCGACTCCATCCGGGCGACAGGAGCGAACACCTCGTCAAAATCCACGCCTTCCTGTTGTACGTATCCTTTTGCGACAAGGCGAGCTTTATGCTTGACAATGGCGCCTTCCTCGTCACGCTTGACCTTGAAGACCCACTTGAGTCCGATGGGCCGGTGACCATGGGGAAGATCAACGAGCTTCCAGGTGCTGTTCTGTTCAATAGAGGCCATTTCCTCCAGCATCGCCTTGCGCCAGCACTCCTCACGGCGCGCCTCTTCAAACGTGGCTGGCTCCTCACCGACAGCTAGAAGCAGCTCCTCATCGACCTGGAGTTCCCGGTCAGCCAGTCCAGGGATCCCCACCGGCCCTAGCACGTTGTCAAGCGCCCGGAACCGGAGGGGTGCCTCGTCGTCGTGGTCGTCGTCGAGGTCCAGAGCACCAGAGGGAGGCGATACGAACTCCACTGCTGGGCTCGGCGTGGCGGAAGTAGGTGTTCCCGGCGCGCTGCCTCCGTGCGCGCCCACCGGTGAGCCTGCACTCGACGTTGCCGATGTTGTTCCCGGTGTCGCCGGCGTTGCAACGGGTGAACCGGCTGACTGTACAGGGCTCCCTCCCGACAAGTCATTCGGCATACCTTCTCCCCGCGTCTCCTCTGGATCACCACAGCGGACCGTCATCGTGGTGTACTCGACATGGAACGGCTCCTGGTCCGCCGTGTGTTTACCGCTGTCGCGCTCGCCCCAACTCCACGACCTGCCTTCATCAAACACCGCGTCGCGCGAGATGTGCGCGCGGTTGGTGGCTGGGTTATAGAACCTGTACGCCTTGGTCCCTTCTTCGTACCCAATAAAGACCATCGGGGTACTTCGGTCGTCGAGCTTCTTTAGATGGCCGCCGGCGACCTTGACGTGTGCAACACAGCCAAAAGTACGGAGAAAATGTACTGGTGGCTTGCTTCCATACCAGGCTTCATGTGGCGTCATCCCTTCGACGCTCCTCGTCGGCGATCGGTTGAGGATGAAGACGGCCGTCAGAACAGCCTCCCCCCAAAATCTGCCTGGCATACGCATTGCCTTGAGCATGCTGCGTGCCATGCCCAGCACGGTCTGGTTGCGTCGCTCCACCACGCCATTCTGTTGTGGAGTATATGGCGCGGTGAGATGGCGCTGGATTCCTTGCTCGGCGCAGTACTCCTTGTACGTGCGCGACGTGAACTTGCCGCCGCGGTCAGTGCGCAGGGTCCCCAGCTTCCGCCCCACCTCAACTTCGGCGCGTGCCTGAAAATGAACGATAGCGTCGGCGGCCTGGTCTTTGGAGCTCAGCAGTACCAGCCACATGTAGCGGCTCTTGTCGTCGACGACGAGCAGGAACAGTCGCTTCCCTCCTGGCGTCTCGGGCGTGATCGGCCCGCAGAGGTCTGCGTGCACCAGGTCGAGCAGGTTGGCGGCGCGGTACTTGCTTGTCGTCGGGAACGGATGCCGCCGTTGCTTGCCCGCCAAGCAACCGTCGCAGATTTGCTCGACGTGGTCAATCTGCGGCAGCCCACGCACCATCTGTCCCTTTGACAGCTCCTTCAATCTCTGGAAGCTGGGATGTCCAAACCTGGCGTGCCATTGCCAGGCCACCTCGGAGCTCCGAGCGGCGAGACACACAGGTCTGTCGATGGCGAGGTTGAGCATGTATAGATGACTCGGTGATCGGGGTACCTTGGCTAGTAGCCTCCGTCGTCGATCCCAGACCCTCAGAACGCCGTGTTCGATGAGAGTCTTGTACCCATCCTCGTCGAGCTGACCAAGACTAATGATGTTAGCCGTCAGCTTCGGGATGTGGTAGACCCCGGTCAGCTCCTGATGTTCACCGCTTTTGAGCCTGAAGAGGATGGTACCACGGCCCTCAATGTCCACGACCGAGCCGTCCCCGAACCGGACGGTCCCGTGCATGCCGGTGTCAAGCTCGGAGAAGATGGAGCACTCCCCCGTCATATGGTTCGTTGCTCCCGTGTCGAGGATCCAACGGGTGCTCCCACCTTCGCTCTTTTCACCAAGCTGCACGAACAGCTTGTTCTCATTGATGTGGATGGGCGCCTGGGGTTTTTCCCACGCCGTGACGCTGGCCGTGACCAGACCAACGAATGGTTCTGGCTCGGGATCCTCCTCCGCTAGGACCCAGCGCACCGGCGCTGGCTCTGTGTCCTCCTCCGCTAGGACCCAGCGCACCGGCGCTGGCTCTGTGTCCTCCTCCGTGAACACCCACTGGGCGCGCTCGGCGTTCCCATCATCGCCCAGTTGAGCAGCCAGAGCGTGCTCCGTCTCCTCCACGTCGAGCGACGTCACGCCAAGGTTCAAGGCGGCCTCGGACTCCTCCTCCGCTAGGGCAGCGTGTGCCTGCTCATCACGCTTCTTCTTACGGCACTCACGGGCCCAGTGGCCAGTCTTACCGCAGTAAGCGCACTCGTCGCCGGCGAGCTTCTTCTTCTTGTTGTTGCCGTTGCCGCCGGCGGGTGGTTTGGAGCCTCCACTGCTCCCGCCGTTGCGACCGCGGCCGCTGCCGCGACCTCGCCGCTGGTTCGTTGAGAAGGACTTGCCGCCCCCGGATGATCCCTCGCCGGAGAGCTGCAGCCGCGTCATGACGCGCGCCACCAGCTCGTCCTCGGTGAGATTGAGCCTCGCCATGGATCCGCCTCCACTGCCGCCGAGGTCGTAGCGCTCCTCCGCCGCCTTGAGCCTCCCGATCAACTCCTCCACAGACAAAATATCGAGATCGAGAAGAGTTTCGATCGCCATCACGATCTGCGAATACCTTGGCGGAGTGGCCTGCAGGAATTTTCGCACGATCTCTGGCTCCGTGTACGCGGCGTCGAGCACCTCGAGTTGGTTGGCGAGATCGCGGATGCGGACGCCGAAATCATTCACCGACTCCCCGTCCTTGAACTTGAGCCCGTCGAACTCGCGACGCAGTGTGTTCGCCCTCGCCTGGCGCACTCGATCGACACCGAGGTGGGTCTTCTTCAGTGAGTCCCACGCGTCCTTCGCGGTGGGCTTGCTGGCGATGCCCCCCTGCATCTCCGGCGGAACTCCCAGCGCGATCGCCTCCAGCGCGTTCCGATCGTCGACGAAGTTGGTGGTACCGACATTCACTGCCGTCCACAAACTCCTCGCTTGCAACTTCAGCTTCATGAGCGCCGCCCAACCATAGTAGTTGGTCTTGGTTAGCAACGGGTACTGCCCGCTGCTGCCGCCTTCCCTCACGACTCGGTGTATCACCAGATCGCGGTCACCACCACTCGTCTCGCCGCCGACGCGTCCGCGGAGCGGTGAGGATGACCGGCGTCGTCGATCCGCCATGAACGCCGCTGCAATTGCTCGATCACACGTCCACCGTTTGTACCGTGCTCTGATACCAGTTGTTTCCTCTTTCTCACCGGCGCCCGTAGCCGGAGAGGAGGAAGATGGCCAGAATCAGGAATCACACGCACGCGAACACAGTGGAAACTGAGAGCAGTTTTGTTGCTACCAATGGCGTAGCATTTTCTGGAGTCTGTATTGACTTAAATACATATGAATACAAACGGGTTTGTGGCCACGATGAACCACGACGCTGCGACCTTCGCGCTTCCGCCATAATAGCGCCATCACACGATCTGAAAAAAAACGCTTTGATCACCACCACCACTACCACTAAGACTTAATGAAAAGACTAGGAGCCGCTGCATGAATACAGCATGCGTCTGGCTTACATTAACGCGCTCAACCCGTCTAAAATTGAGCTCCATTATTATCGCTAAGTCTAGACCAAAAGGAAAACATGGTGACAGGAACCAGAACCAAGCCTGGGTTATCCAACAAGGGATAACAAGCTGTTGCAGAAGCTCAGGTTGGCAGGGAATTTACCGGAGAGTGCGTTGTCCTGCAGCGCGAGGGTGCGTAGTTGTCGGAGGCGGCCGATGCTTGGAGGGATCTCGCGGCGGAACAAGTTGTGGCTCAGGTTGAGCTCTCGCAGGAAAGTGAGGTTGCCGATGGCCGGGGAGAGGGTCCCAGCGAGCCCAAGGCTCGGCAGGCTCAGCGCCACCACCCGTGGAGGCTTCCTGCCACGGCTGCACGTCACACCTTCCCATCGGCAGAAGCTGGTGCTGCCATTCCAAGAGGCGAGTGCGCTGGAGTTGCGGTCACTGATCGCTGCCCTGAAAGCGAGCAGCGCTGCCTCGTCGTCGATATTGCCGCCGTTTGCACTTGATGTGGCGATCATGAGCAGCAGCATGGAGAGGAGGGATGGCAACAGGGCCACGAGGCGCATCTCGATCAAACGTTTCTTGATCTGCTCCTCCGTCATGGCGTCATTGGTAGCTAACCCAGCAACAAATTAAACGGATTTATTTGGAGTAACTGGCTAGTGGCATTCGCGTCGCGCGGGATATGTGTGGGCACGTTCTTTGCTTGTCACTGTTGATCTGTGGACTTCATGCACTGACGTCGTCTGCACGGCCGGATGTTATGGCCATGAAAGCAAGTGATTCGGCGGAGGATGTGTGTGTGTCCGCGTTTCAGTTTCGTGGAAAAATATGGAGAGATGTCAGTGTTCAATGTTACGACATTAATGGCGTTCTATCATCTACCGTTTGCTTATCACTGTTAATCTCTGCGCTACTGGGCTTTTTTTTGGGCTTTGAGGTTTTTTTTATAGTAGCTGGTTTATTTTATATCGTAGCAGCTGATAACTTTTTTAGTCTAATTAATTTTAGAAAAATTTAAAAATAAAAAACAAGTTATTTTATTATAGACTATGCAAAGTAACAAAAAAAAGCTAAAAAATAAAAAGCTAAAAAACTAAAAAAAATTGAAAAATATTAAGCTAGAATGTTACTTTGCAGTGACGTCCTCTGCACGCCCGGATGTTACGGCCAGGGCCGGCTCTGGGGGTAGGCCGGAGGGGCGCCGGCCTAGGGCCCCGGGCCAGAGAGGGCCCCCGCGTTCCTCCTGTGGAATGCCGCGGCTGCGGCGTCCGGACGCACGCTGTGGCTGTTCGTAGACGGGCTCCAGGCCTGCAGCCTCCGTGTCGCCGCCGACAGCCAGCTCGTCAAAATCACCGGTGTACGTTTGCTATTTGCATACACATACATATCATTTAATCACAAAAGTTATGCAATTGATTGGAGAAATGCTGGTTGTTCTGTGAGACTGCTAAATTCTCGTGCCGGTGAATTGATGAGCCGCATTTTAGTGGAGCCAGTAATTTCAGGAAAAAAATGATGATGAATAGATGCATTAATTTCCAGACAAGATGGAGGGAGAGTAATGCGTGTGGTGTAGTAATTCCGCATATTATCATAATCTTGCAGGGCAGGGGGCTCTATCCAGATTTCTGTTAAATGTGATCACTGTAGCTTATTTGTTCAGAGCAGTTACACTAGTTTCTTTATCAAATCTGTAGTAGTAAATTGAATGCACCTTCTATGTAAAAGGAAACGGTTTCTCATTTTGGCTCATGGGCTTGCCTTTTTACTATTGTAGTACCATGAGTGTCCTTCCTGTGTTTTGTCCGAGTTGTGTGCATGAGTTATGTTCAGTTTCCTGGTGATTTTTATTACAACTAGTTTGTCTGGTGTGTTTATCTCAGATATGTTATGTTGTCAATTCGTTTATGCAGTTTGTTTCATGTGGTGATATTTCGATGATCTCTTCATATGAGAAGGTTGAGAATTGTGTATATACATCACGCTGCTAAGAAAATGTGGTAGATGGGGTTTCGAGGTAGCAAATCCTATGAATCGATGTTCGAAGTGGAAGTTGACGCATGCTAAGGTAAGAATGCTCAGTTGATAATAAAGGGGAGCCGAATTCGCCCTACGGCCCTTGAAAACGTTGAGCCGCCCTGGTTACGGCCAGGAAAGCAAGTGATTCGGCAGAGGATGCGTCTCTCTTTCAGTTTCATGGAAAAAATATGGAGAGATGTCAGTGTTCAATGTTACGACTTTAGTGGCGTCTATCGTCTACCGTTTGCTTGTCAGTGTTAATCTGTGGACGCCATGCACCGACGTCCTCTGCACGGCCGGATCTTACGGCCATGAAAGCAAGTGATTTGGCGGAGGATGTGTGTCCACGTTTCAGTTTTGTGGAACAGTATGGAGAGATGTCAATGTTCAATGTTACGACTTTAATGGCGTCTCTCATCTCCCATTTGCTTGACTTTAGGTGGTGCTTATTTGGGGTTTTTTTGGTGGTTTATGGCTGAAAAGCACTGTAGTTAGCTGAAAAAATACTGTACCTGACAGAGGCTTATTTAGCATAATTAAATTTAAAAAATTAAAAAATATAAAAATATGTTAGCCCATTACATATAATACAAACAAATATGGGAAAAAAGAACCGGCAAAAAAGCTCAACAGAAAGCCAAAAGTTCAGAAAAGACAAAATTTATGAATAGTGAAAAATAAGCCGGAAGCTAAAAGCTGAAGCCAAAGCGAGCACAGCATAATCCGTGGACTCCATGCTCTGACGTCCTCTGCACGCCCGGATGTTACATGTTGGGGGAGTAGTCATCTTGATCTAGTCAGTCCATCCTACTAGCAGAGCTAATAATGGTAAAACCACATGACTGATCTAAGAAGGACCATCGCAAGAAAAAAAGATGATATTACATCTATGGTTATACATTTAGATAGAGGTATTTATGTAACAAGACTTCTTATAGCTATAAATATGTGTCTTAAGACGTCAAGGAGCGCAAGGTTCTTTCTTCAGACAAATATAGGTAGCATAAACTTCTATCCCCTATCTTCATATTTTGTAAGGCTCCGAACATCCCCTTTATGGCCTCCCCGTAGACTCATTTGTTCACTGTCTGGTCAATAACCACAACAGTTGACGTTGTCCGTAGGAATCGGCGTAGAAGCAACGAGTCAAGAAAGGAATGTTCGATTGCAATGGCATAAAAAAACAACAATGTCGACTCCTAAGCGGAAGAGGAGCACCACCGCTGAGACCGTCGTAGTGAGGGCAAGAGAGCTGGTTCGTGAAGGTCCCCTATGTCCCATGGCAGTGACACACTGGCGAGGCAACGCCCTAGCCTGTAGTAGGTAACGAGGGCGGATCTTCGGCAGCTACGCCAATGATGGAGCAGGAAGCAACGCCAACGGAGGTCCCGACCACGGCGGCCAACCAAAACGTCGAAGTTCACATCGCTCAAGCGATGGTCTCCGCCGGCATTGACATCGTCGCCGCCACCACGCAGGGAGCGGGGGTTGTCCTCCCTCTAACACCAAGTGTGGGCGGAAGCCCCCTTGAAGCCATCATCGGACCTACGCAAAGCCATACGCGAGATACAGGAGAGTTGAAGTCAGCCAACGCTCGCCATGATAGTGGCGAAGCCGGTCGCAGAAGGGACAAAAATCCACGAGGCTAACACTGAAGCCTGTAATGCCTCTCGGCGGGTGGACCCTGAGTCCCCCTCTGCACAGGCTTGTAGCTAAGCGCTTAGCCGAAAAACTTCAAGATCCTTACGGTGGAGCCCTACCAAGGTGACACAGACCCCCTAGTGTTCTTGCGCGTCTACGAAACAGCGATCAAGGCAGCAGGGGAGACAACTCAACGAAGGCGAAGGGGTTACAACTCGCTCTTTGGAGGTTACGCTCTCCTGGTTTTCTGTGCAGAGTAGAATTGTACTCCCCGACCGTTTTGAAGTCCACAAACCTCAGTCGGATCCATTCTTGCTTTGCCTGAGAAAGAATGGTGTACTTTAGTCTCTCGAACCGCTTCTTAAGTGCAGTCCATAGTGCTAGCACGCTCTTCTCTGCCATGTACTCATTCTTGAGAGTGAGATAGAGATGGTGCATGAGGAAGTGAAGTGCTTGATTATTTTCCTCAGGGGTGGGTTGGGCATCCTGCGGTGCACCAATCCCAATGGCAGCGCGGAGCTTCTTGGCTTCAAGTACTATCTCGACATCGAAAGCTCAAATCAAGTAGTTTTGACCATGCTGGGCTAGCTCCTCGAACTCCCGGTTCGTGATGCCAGTCATCTACATGTGCAAGAAAGGAATATATAAGTTTACTGCCGGTAAACATGCATAGAATAAATTTACTTCAGGTGAATAAATTTCGTAATGGTACAAAAGATTCTTGTAATACTCCAGAATTTTCTATGTATTTTCTATAAAATTTACTGTTACTTTTGGTAATTAAAGGCAATTTAAATAATTACGATTAATCAAAACAGTAAATAAATATAGTAAACATAGAAAATAACAATAACAAACATAAACATGTTTCAAATGCTAAAAATAATTCAAAATTTGGATTCTCGAGGCCCTTTTATGCCGGAATATGAATTTTCAGTGAATTCTGCAATTTACAAAAGCCTATACGCAAAATTTTAGTTCAGAGAAAATTTTCATATAATTTTTTGAGGGCCTTTCTGCAAAATTCAGGGCTTGTCTACATAGTCTGAGGACCCTACCGTAATTTTTAGAATTTAGGGTCCTTTTTGCAATTTTGCCGGCGCACCTCCCCCCTGGCCGGCCCGTCACCGGCCCGTTTTCTTTCTTCAGCCGATCCAGCCCACTCGACCCATTCGGCGGGTTCAAGGAGCCCTACCCCTATTCATGCGTGTGACGGCGCACGCCATACGGGGCGGCGGCGACGCGGGGCCAAGCAACAGCGGCCAAAGTGTGCGGCGAGGAAAAGGCGACCCACTGAGCGGAGCGGGCGGCGTGCGGGCCAGCGCGCGAGGAGAGGCCGACGGCCGGCATCGGGCGCTATCGGCTGGCCGAGCGGAGGCGCCGAGCTTCGGGCGGCGATCTGCTACCGTGCGGCTGCGGTGGCTCCGGCGGCCGGTGCGGCTTCTGGCCGTTGTTCGGCGGCGAGCGGGCGACTTCTTCCGATGCTTCAGCCAGTGGCATCAGCAACGCCCGCAGGTTGCGGCGCGGGCGATCGATCGGCTTCGGGTAGCGACTTCTGGCTAGTGCGGCGACGCGTCGGGCGGCCGATGACCGGTGGCATCTTCGGGCTAGCTCGGCGGGGCGCGCATGGGGAGGCTAGCGGCCGGCGGCGGCTTTAGGCCGGCATGGTGGTGTGCGCAGTGCCCCAGCACGACGGTAGGCGTGGCTCCCTAGCGGTGCGACGCTTTCCGTGCGGTGGGCTCAACTGGGCGTCGGTGGGCGCTAGATCCCCGAGTGAGGCGGCTTCGGGCCGGCGCAGCGGGCGCCTCGAGCGCGGGATGGTCGCCGGCTGCTTCAAGCAGGCGGCCGTGCGGGGCCGGTGACGGCATAGCGTGGTGCGGGGACGGCACCGGGATTCGGCCAGGCGCAGGCGGCACGCCGTGCGACGACGGCGCGCGAGGGAAGGCCAGCGGCCGGCAGCCGGATCCACGCACAGTAGCCATACAGGGCCGGCCGTGCACAATTTTTCTTTTGTCCTCTTTTTTTTTCAATCTACAGTGCAATTAACATCTACTCTTTCATGTAATCTACCGATCGACAATGTGCCGGCGACTTCAAGTCTGCTCGCGGTAGATTAGAGCGGATTTGCACCGTAGAAAAATAATCTAGAAAGCGAAATCTGTGAAATTTAGAGCGATCTAGATATAGACAATTCAATCTACTAATACTTCAATGATTACCTTTCAATTCACCAGAGCGATTCGTTTTGATAACGTATTGAGGAACCATCGCTGGTGACCAGTCCGATCGATTCCTCTGCTTATGCAAAACAAATCAATCACAGAAGACAAATAGTAGATTGAAACATAAAGAGAGATATAGAAAACTCCTGGTATTTTCTTTATTGCTTTCTTTCTGATTCCGTATACAAAATAGTTAACAGTACTATCTATTTATAGCCTAATAGTGAGGTGTTTACTATAGACCAAAACTTCAAGTCCAAGTCCAGGTTTCTTATCAGAATTAAATTCTCTAAGGAGTGGTGTCACCTTTTTCCTTGACTTCTTTGATTCGTCCTCCATTTATGGAATATGATGCTGTGCCTGTAATGCATGGTCTCTGTGTGTTGTCATGTGTGTGTGTTTTGAGAGGAAAGCATGGTGTGTTTTCATGCCGTTTAAAAGCAATGTTCAGTCCATGGTGCGGTTTATCTACTGTTGACTGAGTTGACATCTTTGTTGACACGATAATCTCTCTACTCTGACTTATATATTAGCATCTCTAATATGCGCAGGATAAGAGCCTCTTCGTATTCATTTCAGCTTCTGTCTTTCTAAGAAACCAAAAAATAATATACATACTTGACTTTCCTGCTTCTCTTTTTTCAGTCTTACTTTAGGGATAAGGCAAGAGGTTACGAACACATCACATACTTTATCCCTCTCGTTACCGACTTATATACGTATCTCTTTTTTACTTTCCCCATCGCCCGCCTTTTTATTCTAAAAATTACTTTTTTCAGATACTACTATTATTTTCAGCTAAAAATCATCCATCATAGCTAATATGAACATAACTAAAAAGATACCATTGTTGTTAGTAATCTTTAGATCGAGGGAGAAAAGTAGCATGGAGGGAATGTTTGCAAAATAAACCCTTCACGTATTCCATATTACACTTGTTTTCGACTTCTGCATGGGCCACGGTCTTGGCGGACGGTCGGAGGGCGGCGGAGCTCCGGCGAGTGGCGGCTAGAGATGTTGCCGAACGGTTGTCCCACAACTGCGCCCCACAGATCAAGGATCTGCCAATCGTTTTGGTTCTTTTTCCCTGGCCCGAATTTCCCGAGCTCTCAAGATTGGACTTTCATGTGATATATTGCATGCACCTCTGGGCTTCCTCGGTGTAAAGTATGTGTCTTTCCTTCAGTTATAGAGGAGATTGTGTTTCGTTCTTCATTAATCATGTGGCCGGAACTCGAAACTGGCTGATTTTGGCATGGTGCTACTCTCCGAATTCAGATCGAAGTAACCAAAACGCTCCTGTCCCCCAAATTGTACTAGTACCTGATTGCGATTTGGCCATAGCTTAACGCAATCCAGGATACATAGTGTATGGTTTCAGTTGCCATTCTGAATTGCAGCGACTGGAATTGCGTGGGTTGTTATCGACTTGGTAATCTCTGTGCTGATTTCTTGGGAAGAGGTTGACAATTTGTTGCTATAATCTGTATCTGGGCTGGAGTTGGTCTGTGAAATCTTCACCGACATTACGAAAGAAACATTGTATTTTACTGATTGATCATTCCACATTCTACATATATCTGACACAAAGGCAGACAAGTACACTCATCCATGTTGTCCGCTTTCAACCTGTCGCCCCTCAGGTTTAGATATTGAAGAGGTCGAAACCTCCCCAAGTCACGGGGCACATATCCACTAAATATGATGCCTGGGAGATACAGACTTGTGACAGTAGTGTGATTGGAGAGGGAAGAAGGTATGGTTCCACGAAAATATTGGTTATCGCCCAAGCTAAAATCTTTTATGCTGGGGAATTTACCACCAATATCTGCAGGACTGCTGCCATGCAGCTGGTTGCCTTCTACACTTAAGTCGATCAGTGACGACAAATTATACAGGGAGGGTGGGAGCCCACCATATAAGGAAGATACTTTCCCCGTATACTCCTCCTTTAATGCTGATAAAGTAGATGATTAGTTGTAGAATGCTATTTAATGGGATATGCATGGTCCAATGATATTAAGGGCCTGTTTGGGAGAGCTCCACCAGCTCCAGATCCACGAAAAACAGCTCCACTCCACGAAATTTTACCCAAACGCTCCAGCTCCGCGAAATCTGGATCCACCAAAATCCTGGATCTGAGGGCCAGATCCATGGATTTCATAGAGCTCCTCAAGGGGTGTTCCACCGTGGAGTTGGGTGGTAATTACCCACCAATGCCACTGGTTACACACCCCATCCCACCAAAAGTGGCCATTCCCACCAAAACCTTAATTTCGTGGATCTGGAGCTGCTGTACAAACCAAACACTCCATGGTGGGATCCCAGATCCACGATGGAGCTGCTGCTCCAGATCCACGTTTTCAGTGGTGGAGCTCTCCCAAACAGGCCCTAATTTTTTCATAGATTTAATGCCTCATTGGTTTTTACGTATGATGCGTCTTTGGACTTATATTGTCTTCAACAAGTAACTCTCTTGCAGAACACAATATAATAATAACTAGTAATTTACTAAGACAACCCGGTTGGGAAAAGGAAGCTAAACACTGATTCATCTTTCCAAACTGTTCAGTGTGATGATTCTTTTATCAAAGAAATTGCCTCATTCACCTCTCATTAATTCAAAGAATAAACCAAAACAAAGAAAACAATGCTACAATATCATTAATAAACAGGAAAAACAAGGGGGCGAAGAGTTAAGTGGCAGCTATAGCTTTACCTAAGAGCCTCTGCACTTCAGCAGGGTGGAAGTGGACATACTAGTTCTGAACAACATATAATGAGCTCCCATGTAGCCATTCGTTTATTAATCTATAAATTCAACAGAAAAGAGATGATTACAATCATGATGGAGAGGGGGCAAGACAGCACGCTCATGACACGCATTGCCATGGTGGGGTGGTACGTAGTAAAGAGCTCGCTGAGTCGCTGTCATAGCCTTATAGGCATTTCTAAGTCAGAGCACGCATGCAAGTTGATCACCCTTACAGCCTTGCTACGGTGTTCATTCCTGCGGGATGCATGCATTGAATCTGACTGCCACACCTCGTGAGAAGTTGCTGTTTCTTTGACATCATTGTTCAATGTATCCATGCATCATGCATGCTTGTTATCTTTTGAGTGTTGACTTATTGACAGTGACACGGCGGGTGGAGAATATCCGTACGGCTTACGTAGTTTGGTTTAGAAAAATTTTAGTGTGGTTTTGACCAGAACTTATGTGCGATTGAACCTACAAGTCTACGATATGGTGCAGAGTGGTTGAACCTGAACTCTGCATGTGTCTACTGTCCATGGCTGCAAATGCAAACATGCAACTAAAGTTGCTTGGACCCAAACTAAATTAGGAAAGTTCATGACTTGGCTTACTGGTTGGTTGATCATGGTTTACAATTAAGCATTCAGCAAACATGTTCTTTTCCTATTTTCAAACAAAATTTTGATTCAATTATTATTCACCAATTTTCCAGCTCTGTTCAGCAGTTTGAGGTTGACATCACGAGGTTGCTTTAACAGCTCCAGTTATTTGTTGAAGAAACAAACTTAGTGAGCAATCGGGTATGTTTGGCTCAATTGGGCTTCTAAATAATAAACATACTTTTTAGAAAACAAAAAACTGACGTCTAAGGTTATCTATTGCTTTTGGTTCCCGCAAGTTAAACAATCTCCAAGCATCATACTTCCTAAACAAAATTTTGAATTAATTCGCCACAAGTTAGCCAGCTTGCTAAACAGGCAGAAGTCGACATCATGATTTAACTTTTCTCCCACAAAAGTAACTACAATTTTTCTCATTTCCAGAACTGACACAATATATAAATAATTCTAGTATTTTAGAAACTCATTTCCCGAACTGACACAATATATAAATAATTCTAGTATTTTAGAAACCTAAACAACCTAGGAAAAGAATATAGGTAGTGAATCTTTCCTCAAAATTGATCAGTATGTTTTTTTTAAGAAAAAACAAATTCCCTCATTCCCTTCTCAGAATCTTAAAATATCAAACAATACAAGGACAAGAGGCCATGATATACATGATATGAGACTGTAGTTAAAAAGGAAAAAGAAGCTTCAGGCAGTTCAATGGCAGCAATCAGCAAAGGCAATAGCTTACCTGAGAGCTTCTGAGTATTGGAAACGTGAAGTGTGTCACAGCGGACACGCAGTCGAGTGACCACGAAGCCAGTTATGACCATGCCTCGTCGCAACAAGTCGATAATTGGCTACGACTTACGACCACAAGTATTCGTTATGACTACGAGCACTCGTTTACGACTTCTGACTTATGACCACGAGTACTCAAACACTCGGGGATACGCACGCGATACTGAGGGGAAACGTGAGGATTTTTACTGCTCGACTATTGCAGCTTTTCTGATGACTCTATTTAAGCAACAAATGAGTACAGATCATGGCCAACATCCCCCCTAAGGGTACGCCACTACTACACGATCCATGCCATCCCACGACCGGCCATGACGCACGACTACTAATTGAAGAAAATCATGCCGGAGGTACTTTTCCGGTCGTTGACATCCCCGGCTATGTCGGTATCGCTGTACCCGACGAGCTTGGCCACCATTGTTCCTCTAGCATACCGGCACCCGTAGTCGATTGTCCCTACCACATAGCGCAGCAGATACTTCACGGCACTGAGGTGCTCGGTGGTAGGCGACTCCATAAACCGACTTACGTAGCCGATTGCGAACACGATGTCTGGCCTTGTGTGTACCAAATAGCATAGGCCTTGTGTGGTAGAACGTGCCATCGACCGGAGGATTTGAGCTTTCCTTGCTCAATTTCAGTCGCGGCTCTACTGGACATGGATGGAGTTGCAGCCGCTCATACCGGCTTTTTCCAGTAGCTTGGCTGTGTAGCTTACTTGAGACAGAGTGATCTCGCCCTCACTCTGCGTGACCTCAATTCAGAGATAATATCTGAGAGGACCGAGGTCACTCATCTTGAACTTGACTTCCATTTGGACCTTGAATCGGTCGATCACCTC
Organism: Dendrocalamus latiflorus; assembly: GCA_017311315.1. Classification (NCBI taxonomy): domain Eukaryota; kingdom Viridiplantae; phylum Streptophyta; class Magnoliopsida; order Poales; family Poaceae; genus Dendrocalamus; species Dendrocalamus latiflorus. Next base: position 2,378,607 of record CM029647.1, on the reverse strand, counting down.
CAGACGGGCACCGGTCACCACCAAGTCGTCGACATACACACCCAAGAGCAAACGTGAGTCGCCAGTTCCCCGGGTGTACACGGCATGCTCTGACAAGGTCAGCGTGTTGTCAAGCTTGGCATTCCAGGCCCTAGGCGCTTGTCAAAACCCGTAGAGTGCCTTACGCAGGCGTAGCGCCTGGTGCTCGTGGCCTGCACAGATGAAGCCAGAGGGTTGTGCCATATACCTCCTCCGCGCCATTGAGGAAGGCAGACTTCACGTCGAGGTGATGTACTGGCCATCCCTTATGGGCAGCCACTGCCACGAGTGCTCATGCAGAATCAAGACATGCCACGGGCGCAAACACCTCATCGAAGTCCACGTCGACACATTGAACATATCCCTTAGCCACTAGACGCGCCTTGTGCTTCATGATCTCGCCGCGGGCGTCCTTCTTTAGCTTGAACACCCACTTAAGACCAATTGGGCATTTTTCGGCCGGAAGGTCAACGAGGTCCCATGTCTAGTTCTCCTCGATGGAGTTCATCTCTTCATGCATTGCCATCCGCCATCCCTGGTCAGCCTGAGCCTCGGCGACAGAGGCTGGCTCCTCCATCGTCAGCATGTGCAATTCGTTGGGATCGAGCTCGTGTGGAGAAGCATCGTCGATGAGTCTTGCACCATGCGAAACCTCCAAGGAGCTCCTTCATCGTCGAGGTCGATGTCCGATGGAGTGTTCGATGGTGGGGATGCAAATTTGCACGTCGAAGCACCAACGCCTGAGGTTAGATCAGTGGAGTGCTCACCTATTGCCGTGGTCGAATTGGAGATGCTGGCATCGGGCGAGCTACCTTGAGGTCTTGCCACCGGTACAGAGTAGGCCACAGTAAAGTTGTCATGGCCACTGGCGTGTTCAGAGTGCTCCCAGTTCCAGCTTCTCCCCTCGTCGAAGACGACGTCCCTGGAGATGTGTACTCGGCCAGATGAGGGGCCGGACATCCGGTACGCCTTGGAGCGGTCGTCGTAGCTGATGAACACCATGGAAGCGCTCCTGTCGTCCAGCTTGCCGGCGTGCGGCCGCGTGGCTTTCACATGTCCTACGCAGCCAAAGGTATGGAGGAAGTGCACGGTTGGCTTCACACCATGCCAGGCTTCATAGGGGGTCTTCCCGGCTTCCCACTCACGCTGCTTGTGAGAGAGCAGTTCAGGACGAAGACAGCCGTGGTTACGGCCTCCCACCAAAACTCGCCGGGCACCTTCCAATCCTTGAGGATGCACCTCGCCATTGCCATCACTGTCTGGTTTCGGCGCTCAACGACACCGTTTTGCTGGGGTGAATACAGTGTCGTGAGTTGCCGGTGTACTCCTTGCTCGGCGTAGTGCTTGGTGAAGTCCACAAAGGTGAACTCCCCCCACGGTCAGTGTGAAGGGCGCGCAGCTTGCGGTCGGTCTCGGTCTCGGCTACGACTTGGAACTTCTTAATCGCGCCTTCGGCCTCGTCCTTGCCTCGGAGGAGAATGAGCTACATGTAATGACTCATATCGATGATGAGCAAGAGAAAATAACGCTTGCCTCCGTGTGTCGCCGGTGTGATAGGTCCACATAGGTCACCATGCACCAGGTTGAGGCGGTCATTGGTGCGATGCTTGGTCTCCTAAGGAAAAGGCACGCACTGTTGTTTACCGACGAGGCACCCGTCGCAGATCTTATCGACATGGTTCACGTGAGAAAGCCCGCGCACCATGCCCATGGCCGACATCTTCCAGAGCGCGTCAAAATTGAGATGCCCAAAGCGGGCATGCCAGCGCCACGCCTCGTTGTTGACCTGCAAGCTCAGGCTAGACCGGCTGTACCACACTCAAGGCGATCTTGTATAGCTGATTTAATGATCTCTTCACCTCGGTGATGACATTATGTTGTCGATCACGGACGCGCAAAACACCATCTTCAATCAGCACGCTGCAGCTGCCCTCATTGAGCTGGCCAACGCTGATGATGTTGCTCCGAAGACGCGGGATGAAGTACACATTGGTGAGGGCGCGGTGTCGGTTCCCTTTTCCTGCGAACAGCATGGTGCCGCGCCCATGGATTTCAACCACCAAGCCGTCCCCGAACTTGACTGAACCAGTGATCTCGCGATTGAGTTCAAAGAACACTGCGCCAGATCCCGTCATGTGATTCGATGCTCCGGTGTCGAGAAACCAGGAGGTCTCCTCATGCTCTTCGTTGGGAAGACCAATCTGGAGCGCTCCTCGTTGAGGAAGACCTGCCCGCCGACGTGTTCTGGCTTGGCGGGCGCCCGGGCGATGTCCTCTTCCACCGCTGTTACTTGGGCCATCAGGAGAGACGGCTTGTCGGCGGTGTTCTGCACCAGAATCGCCTCCTTCCTTTTCTTCTTGCGACAATCGCGAGCCCAATGCCCCAATTTTCTGTAGTACCTGCACTTGTCCCTCTTGGGGTTGTCGGGGCCACCGCGAGAATAGGTCTCCTTCGCATTGTTGGAGGAATCTCACACGCGCTCGCCACGCGGCCTGCCACGGCGCGCGGAAGAGTTGACACTACTGGACGTCGATCCGTCCGGATCGCGTGCCTGCGCCCGTGCTCGCCACTCCTCCGTGAGGAGCAGATGGGTTCCTTTGTCGTCGGCGCCACGGTTGGAGTAGCATTGCTTCACCGCTTGAAGTCGACCCATCACCTTCTCGATCGAGAGGGCGCTAACGTCGAGGAGTCTTTATGGAAATGGCCACCTGAAGATAGCGATCTGGGACCACCTGCAGGAATTTATTGACCACCTCTTCCTCCCGGATGGGATCGATGAGCAGGTGGAGGTTGTTGGCAAGCCCAGAGATCTTCATCGAGAAATCGTCAATGGACTCACCGTCTTTCAAGGAGATACCGTCGAACTTCTTGCGCAGTTGCTGGGCATTGGCTTCGCGCACGCGATCGATGCCCATATGCATGGTTTTCACAGCCTCCTAGGCAGCCTTCGCTGTGTGCTTGACAGCGAGAGTCGACAGCATCTCGGCTAGCACGTCACAGAGAATTGCTGACAGTGCGAGCCAGTCGTCGCGGTAGTCTGCATCATCGGTTTCGATGGCCTCCCAGAGATCATGCCCCTGGAGGTTGACTCGCATGACCAGCACCTAGTTGTTGTAGTTCATTCGCGTGAGCATGACGTAGACAACGGAGCCTAAGGCCTCCCTGACGGCGTGTTGGATGATGGGTGCACGACCACTGTTGTCATGGTGCCACAGTCAGCGCGGAGGAGGCGAAGGCGGTCTTGTCGCGGAGGAGTCATCGACTGCCTTGCTGGTGGAGCCCACGACGAAGACATGTCTTCTAGATAATCGGCGACACAGGCTCTAGTACCACTTGTCGCAGCGAACACGCAGTCGAACGACCACGAAGTCGTTACGACCACATCTCGTCGTAGCAAGTCGATAGTCGGCTGTGACTTACGACCATGAGTACTCATTATGACTACGAGCACTCGTTTACGATTTCCGACTTAAAACCACGAGTACTCAAACACTCGAGGATACGCACGCGACACTGAGGGGAAACACGAGGATTTTTGCTGCTCAATTACCTCAGCTTTTCTGAGGATTCTATTTAAGCAACAAATGAGTACAGATCATGGCCAACATGGCCCCCTCCTAAGCGCACGCCATGACTACACGATCCGTCCCATCCCATGACCAGTCATGACGCACGACTACTAACTGAAACCGAAAATAAAGTAACCGTTCCCTTGTGAATGAGCACACGTCGAACGTCTGACGCACACGACCAGAGGCCATACCTAACTACTGAACTAGCTAAGTGTCCAGCACCCTCTTTTAGGGTTATAGAAGCAAAATCTGCTGATGAACTATTTATGAACATGGAATAGTCTTGATAGTGGATCCAGTTTTAGATTCTTCCCTGCCATACTTGGAGATTGATCTTCTGTGGCAGGCCTACCTTTCTTCATATGTATCGCTTTCACCAATATCCTGGTTCTTGGTTCTGGAATCATCCCTCTCGATTTCATTGTCGTGTAATATTGCAAAGCCTCATCCAACTTTCCTTGGGAATGAAGTCCATGAACCATAATAGTAAATGATCTTTGATCTGGACCTGATCCACTCCTCTCCATCTCATCCCATACTTGTTGCACCCCCTTCTCATATTTCCAACTGACATAAAGGTTCAATATCAAGTTATATGTGTCAGAGTCCAATTTACAACCTGATTTTTCCATCCTCTGCAGCAAAATAATAACATCCTTGGGTTTCTGAGTCGTCTTCAGAATGTATGAGTATGTCATGTTGTTTGGAGAACAGCCCTTCTCCATATCATCCACAAGCTCATAAACTTTGTCCATCCGCTTTATCTTACATAAGTGTTTTATTAAAGTGTTGTAGGTAGCCACATCTGCTTGACAGCCACGGTCATTCATCTCTCCAAACATAACAAGTGCTTCTGGAATCCTTTTCTTGAAGCACAATTGATCAATTATACAGTTGCAAATTGCCACATCAGGATTGATCCCTTTCTCCCACATGCTGGTAAATAGTTTAACGGCAGTACTAAGTTTGCCGGCTTTGGCTAGTGAATTTATGAATGTACCATAGGTGAACAGGTCCGGCTTAAGCTTAGATGCAATGATCTCATTCCAAACCCTTTTAGCATCTACCAGGCTTCCCTTGACACACCAACCATTAAGAATGATGTTCCAGCTCTTTATGACAGGAGGGAACTCATCTTTCTTTTGGAGAAAGAGGGCCTCCGCCTCCTCAACATGCTTGTACCGACAAAGCGACATCAGAAGTATCTGGAACCCGACCAAGTCGAGCTCAAACCCATAATCCTTCCTCTTGTGGAACATCTCTATCGCCTCCTGCACCTTGTGCGCACCAGCATACCGATTCAACAGGACGGCAAACATCCTGTTCGTTACCACCGACCTGCGGCGCTCCTCAGGAATCTCATCGAACAGCTGCCGCATGAGCCTGACCTTCTTCATCCGCCCAAGAATGTCTAGCATCTCCGTGTAGGCCCTTGAATCATGGGCATAGCCAGGCAGCCCAGCCGCCCAGTTGAAGAACGACAGTGCGGCCTGCCAATTGGACCGCTGCTTCTGGAGGACCTTCAGGACGACATCCTCATCCATATCATTTGCAAAGTGACGGAGAGCTTCACCGAGCTCTGTATCGCCATCACTGGACTTGAGAATTTTCAAAACTTCACTGACACAGACATCCCTGGAACCCTCTGAAACGCCGGCATGGCAATATCTAAGTGAGCCAAGAACATATCTGCCTGGAAGAACACTGCGGTGAAAGAGTGGAGGCAAGCGTGCGCTAGGCATCCCCTCTGAGGCATTGCGTCGAACAGCTGGTGGGCACGATCCCAGAACACCGAGCCTCCTAAGAACTGCACGCGAGCACAAGACCCCATGTTAATCGAATTAGCACCAGTTCAGAGACTGCAGAGAAGGGAACATTGTTTCACTAGAACTAGATATCGAATCAGACAGAGTTGGGAGCAATGTGTGAGATGGGCACACTGGGCAAGGAACTGCATCGCGTGACGGGCTCATTGGAATTTGGAAGGGGAGAGCAATGAGAGGCGCGAGGAAGAAGAGGGGGTCGGAGATGATGCGCACCGAAAGGGGGCTTCTTGGACCTGAAGGCGGCGGAGAGGATCGCGTATGCCGCCGGCGGCGGCATCGTGCCGGCGGGGAGCGCGAGGGAAAAGAAGAGAGAGGCTGCTCGGCTGCTCGGCGTGACAGGTTCGATGGATACAGCCCTGCCCAGGGAGACAGGCTGCTCGGCCCACCAAAGTTAAAAACTGTTCATATTAATTTTTGCTCGTAGATTTTAACTATAATTAATAAATAATAATACATTATATAAAAAAGATGATACATAAAAGATACTATAATATTTAGATCACTATATTATTTATAAAATTATGATATAATAAAATATAAAGTACGTTACAATATATAAAAATAAAAATAGTAACAGGTAGAAACTGTTTATAGAACTTAAGATATTTATATTGGATTCTGCTTCTAAAAATACCAATATAGTCAGGCTCTAGAAGTCAGGATTTTTTGGGACGTAATATCGGTGAGCGTCCGCCACGTGGACAGAAACGGCTGAGGAAGGGGGTGAGGCGGTTCGGCCCACGTGGAGGCTTCCGGACGTTGATACTGACGAACATCCGGCATGTGGACGAGCCCAGCCACGCCGCCGCGCGCTGACGACTCCGAGTCGACTTACTTTGCCCTCCCTCCAACCCCGGCGGCGCCCCGGCCTCCGTCTCCGCCATGCATACGCATTTCTCGCTTTCTGCAGGTGACGCCGTGCCGCCATTACTGCCGTTGGCACCGCTGTGCTATGCTCCTTATTTAGATGCCAAGGCGCCGGCCGGACTCCTACACCGTACGTAGTGTCATCCTCGCCTCAAGCTGGCCTCGCGGCGCACCCCGTGTGTTGTCATCGCCGCTGCCGACGACGTCGATCCGACTTCTTGTGAGGTGAGGCTAGGTTCACAATTTCGATAAAATTTCATTTATTTTGTTTCTTTTGTCACCCTCTGAAAGAAAAAGATTCAATCAAATTAAACTTTGGCCAAATTTATTCTTATTTTAATTTTATCCAAATTTTAATTAAATTTTATCAAAAATTCAAATAGCATTTGAACATTTTGACCGAATTTTTTTTACCAAAAATGATGAAGCTGTTACCGTCCTTTTTTTTTTGCAAAATGAAACTGTTTTCCGCGAGGCCAGAGCAGCTTGTTTATGTGTGTTCTTGTTCAAGCGTGCAATGCCAGATACTAGTACTACTAGCTGGTACGTTCATGCACACTATGCAAAAGTTAGCAATCTAGCAACAAAGAAAAAAAAGCTCGTATGTGCCCAAGTTTTCATGCCTCAAATTTCTTCATGATTTCCCAACTGAAGATAGGTCAATGATCTTATAGTTGTTTATTGCTTGTTCTTCTACTTCTACATACTAGTAGTGTGCCCGTGCTAACGCTACGGTAAAATACAAAACAAGATAAATTTTGTAAAAAATAAAACGAACAATCAGATTCATTAAGAGTCACGTCTCATATATATAGAGGCACTGGTGGAGGCACCGGTACTCCACCACCAAATTATATATAGATTCCTGGTACCAAGAATTTATATGTAATTTGGTAGCGACGTTAAAAATTATATCATTAAATTTGCCTGATCCGGCTACCAATGGTGATGGCGTCGGAGCCCAGATTTGACGCCGATGAGCCTGATCCGAGTGGGAGGTGACCCACACGAGCCAGCAACGCCGGACGTGAGCGACGGCGGCCGAGAGATAGCCGCGACGGCATGGATTCGGTGGCAATGAGCTCGACGACGAGGAGATGGCTGCCCTTGGATTAGTTGGCGCATTACGTACTCTACTTATCTCGCTTCTGCCTCATGCACATATCTCTCCCTCACTTTTTCTACTGCTCATCCATGTCTTCTAAAAGCCACTTCTTATAGCTATTACTATTTATTTTCAGTCAAAAGCCATCAGCCACAGCCAATACGGGCAGCCCCAAGGTGCTAGGGTTTGAAGGACCGCTTGGTGTAGACAATACATTGATTGTTCTATATAAGTGTTTTTTCCTGGTTGAATTGGAGAAGTGAACTCAAGGTATATTTGCATGGTGAAACTCAAGGTTATTATTAAGGAGAAATAGACGGGCGGAATAGATGGGATGTAAGTTGAACTTGTAGGTTAAGCCCGAGGGCACACAACATTGCATTAGCTTGCATATCTTAACGTTAAATTAAAGATACGATTTATTGTAATGGTCCTCCAAGACACTGAAACTTTACGGTTTCATTCATAAGAATACACAGGTTGCTGCAATCATTCGTACTACTGAAAGGGTTTCGCCGCCTTCTGTCATATAGTCAGCATACCACAAGATATGTAAACAGTAACAACGCAAATTCAGGACAATCAATCTGTCAATACTGTTCAAACGTTAAGGCTTAGTAACACAAGAACGGTTCTATTCATTGGTTTTCTGAGAGTAAGTTTTGCTGGGCGATGACCTCAGGGTAAGAGACTAAGGAGCAGGATCTCTCTCAATCTCAAGAAAGCAAAGAGGGTGAAGATTATGCCCTCGTCTTGTCCGATTTCAACATTACTTCTTTTGGATATAAAAATGCCGTGGTTGAAGGCACACATGATGAAGATATTAGATCTGAAACCCAGGACCAGGAGCTTGAGCAATAAGAAGTTTAGCTTAAAATATTCTAAGCAAAAATGTGCTTCTCCAACATTGCTTGGGGCTGTTGCCATGTCCTGTGAATGGCTACAATAGCACCAAAAGAATCTGGAACAAGTGCCATATAATTGCACCAGCGAAAGATTTTAGGGTGATTATATGTGTGTTACGCCGTTAACAATATAACCATAAGAGAATATGATGGGCAAGTGCGCAATATTATACAAAAATAAGAAAAGAGAGCACTACAAAAAGTATCTACCGGGAATTTTCACTGTTTCCGTAGAAGGTAATGAAGCAAGTGACTGTTTCCATAGAAGGTAATGAAGCAAGTGATACTTCATACATGATACCTGTCTTATGAAGGAGAGAACAGGATATAAGTTTTTTTTTGTTAAGTTAGCATATCCCGTATTCCATCCTTTTATCCCAGGGACCTAATTCGAACCAGATTGGTTGGGAATCCAGAAAGTTAGTGCAGTTGATGCAGTTGCAAACATTGCTCGGCGAGGGGCCCATTTCAAAGCAGTGATAGGACCAATATGACTGTTCCAACAAGCAACCTGTAATAGAAATATAGCACTAAGACAAATAACAACACATGCTTAAAGCATAATAATTTACGAAAGAGTACCTCATGTATTGTATTGATGTTCCAAGCATGCAAGGTACCATCACCAGATCCTGCAAAATAAAGCATATATTGTTTTCAGCAACAGCTTTCACCACACAACCCAACTCACCGTTTCACGAAAATACATTCTAGCAAATTTCCAAGTTTATGTCTATCTTTGCATGAGCTTATATAATCCTTCGCATTTAGCAGTAATGTCCCAGAACTGTGAATGGGCAACATACCACCATATCAAACGATGATAATCCGCTATGATTTTTTATTGGAATGAAAACAGTATAAGTGCCTCTCTCATGCTGACAAAATATTGATATTCCAATGGCTGGTCAATGGCTAAACGCATGTTGAAAGTGTAGAAGATGTTGATGATTCTTGTAAGTTCTCGAAGTAGATGCAACAAATACAAAAGGCAGAGGTTAGAGATACTTTCAATTTAAGTTTTAACTACATATACAGGGAAACCTGTGGGTAAATTTTTTTTAGAACTGGTACATATCAGAATATATCATAATATAGATGCCAGAGAAATGGAGAAACGACAATAATATACAGAATTACCTGAAATTACATATTGGCCATCTGGAGTGAAAGCAGCTTCAGTTGTTATGTTGGGAGATGGCTCTAAACTAAAGCCACACCTCTGCAAATTAATAGACAAAGATGAATTAGTAAAAAATTAGCAAAAGGGTGTGAGGATGTCAATGATAAAATTACAGGAAATTATGCCCTTCATAGTTCAATATCTTAAGCTAAATTTTGCCATGATAGCGCTAACTGACCTTATCCCCTTCATATGCATCCAGAACATATATATGGTTATTAGTCGTTGTCAGAAGCATAGACTTGCCATCATTGCTAAATTTGATGCCAGAAACTTCAGCCGTATCTCCACCGACCAAGAAAGTGTCAAATGGACCCTGAAATTGGATTAGTTTCCCAAGATAAGTACTTCCCATGCCTTTCATAAATATGATTTCCAGATTCAAGTTCAATACAGACCTTGTCATATGACCAAGAATCAAACAGCTTAATAGCGCCTCCCTCCATAGCTACAGCAAAAACAAGCCCCTGCTGATCATAGGCAACAGAAGGCCTACCACGCAAACGCAGTATACCCTGAATGCTAAATGAGTAAGCGTGGAAATCACTCAGAGGATAAATAGTACTTTTCATCTGCTAAATGTAGGTTATGCATATTCGATTGCTATCATGATCACATTAACTGAGCCTTGCTAAGGATTGATGGCCCAACCTGACAAGCATTTACACGAAGATCCCATATTCTGACACTGTGATCAAGTGACCCTGACATAAAGCTATCATTGACAGGTGACATACACAGTGAAACAACCCTGGAATGAAATTAAAAAAAGAAACCACCTCTCAGCATCTGCCCCTTGAAGTTGTTGCTACGAACAAGGAGGGAAGGGGGAAAAACCAAACCTGTCTTTGTGTCCTTTGAAATACCTTAGGCAACGGTTGTCATATAATGACAGATAACGAAGTGACTCTGCTGACTCTAGATTGTATCTTGATGAGCATAAGATGGAACTCGGATGATGAGTAAAGCAGACACGGTCAGCACCATGTTTCCTATGATATGTAGTCTTCAACAACCTAAAACAATAGTCCCAGTTCTAGCATTAGTTACTACCAAAACAGAAATGTTACACGATGGATTACTTAATAATCAATACTTCAATTACATGAAACAAAGCAAAATACCAGCATCATGCAGAGATTACTTAAAATGGGTTAAATCTAATGAATAAAAAAGGCACGATTACAGCAGTAGGGAAAAGGGGACCATGACCATCACAAACTGCATAACCGAAGAGTAAATACTGCCAGTGTAAGCACCTCGCATCTAGCAATATGGTTATTCGGATAGAAAACAATATTACATTATCTTAAAGGAAATTCAACATCTAAGCAATTAATCACTTGATACGTACATAAGAAGGAAATTGCAAATGATGTATTAGAGCAATGGGGTGCCGCAGCACCCCAGCAGATCTGTCCCTATCTGTAATAAACATTATTCATTATCTACTTATCAACCAATAGATAGCAAACCTTTTTAGTCAGTAATCCCAAATCAAATAAAAACCTAACAGTCGAATCCTCAAAATTTTTCGATTGCTCAAACCCAATTCCCCAATCAAGTAAAAACCTAACAGTCGATAGAGCCCATTAACACTCATACCTCCATCCACTGAGATCGTCTGTCCGGTAGTGTAAGTGGAACCAGGCATGCAAAGAAAAGCAACCAGCGCTGATACTTCTTCTGGTTCTCCAACACGCCTAAGCGGGGTTCGACTCACAACAGTGCTCTCGAATTCCTTATTTGCCAACAGCTGCACCAATAAAGAAAAATAAGACGAACAGCTGTGCTGGGGGCTGCGACAGGTAACGAGGAGGGATCCCCGATAGCCACACGGGCCACAGAGCGAACGACATTGCGAATGGACCCAGCCTTGGTGGCCCTGGGCCACGCCAGCGTCCTCACAGCCAATGCCACGGCCTCTATCAACCCCGTATGAACTAAGATTTATAACACAGTTACAGTTTTATGCAACCTGCATACTACGTCATAACAATGGATTGAACAATATATTCCGACTTACTGTGTAGTTAAATACGATAACTTAAGATGAATAACAGAAGTGAGACCCTTACTCCTTCCGTAAGTGAGGTCTTGATATACCACGGGGCAACAGAGTTGGTTCTTATGCCGTCTTTCGCCCATTCACATGCTAAATTCTTGGTCAATTGGTTGATGGCACCTAAACAATACTCATAGCTGGTTATGCATGCCAGATGTCTGAAGCACCTTATGTTTACACATGCTCAAGAAAGTAAGAAACTAAAGGTGCATTCAGTACTAAGCTACGGCAGTTACCTTTAGTCATAGCATAGAGAGTACCGCTAAATACAGCTACCACCCCACAGACTGATGATATGAAAACAATGCTGTCTGACCCAGATGCTTTTAGAAGAGGATGTGCAAGTTGGCACAAATGATACGCAGATTCAAGATTAGTGGCCATCAAAAATGAGTAGTCCTCTGCAGAAAATTCAGTAGTTGGTTTCCTTATGTTTGTCCCCACATTGTTTACCTACCAGCAAGTGAAGAAACACATGATAAATCAACAAGAACATTCAGATCTTGGAATGAGCAAGCTGTGGTAATTGAATTACAAAATGGAAGGAACAAAAAACATAAAACAAAATGTACATCCAGATTGAGCAAACAGTTCAATTTGCAGGGTCAACTTGTACTCTGACAAACCCCTCATGCATCAAAACATTTTGTGTCAGGTAGTTCTAGTCTAGCTCCCCGTGTTTTTGGCAGTACTGATCCATGTTTGAATAGAATGCGATTCTCAAATGAAAATATTCACCTAAATCATTAAAATAAAACCTTCACCAACACACTCCAAAATTTTACCATCAGCTATCACATTTGTCTTAATAGTAGTGCAGGCATCAACACCTTCCATTCAACCTTGTGCGTACAATATTTCTGATCTTGAATTTAACTATGTAGTGCAGCAATAACATAAAATAGATCATTTCCATTGGGATTTTCTTTCTGCACTTGTGCCATGTTTTCTGTAAGATTAACATAAGGTATACACCAACTCAAATTTGAGTAGTGAAACATTAGACCACATCAGGCAATTGCACAATTCAATGGATCTAGTCTTTTTGACCTTCTGAAGGGCTCAGTCTATTGTCTTCCCTGTTCTTTTTGCTGTTTCAGTTATCTCTGTTAGTACTACTTCTTTTGTAGGATGGGTAGAATGGGAGGTTTAGGGGAGGAACTTTGACTCCGCCTGCGTGCAGCCTGGAACTATTGATAGATGGAGACGAGAAAACGAAAGAGATACTGACAGGAGTGAGATATTAGTTCCGACTCACGAGGATGTCTAGCTTGCCGCCGAAGCGGTCGGCGACGTCGCGGAGCAGGCGCTCCCGCTGGTCCCGCACGGAGAGGTCGCAGACGGAGGCGGTGAGGCGGAAGCCCTTGGCCTCCCACTCCTTTAGGCGCTCGCCCAGCTCCTCCTCCTTCCGGGAGCAGGTGTGCACGACCGCCCCCAGCGCCGCCAGCTCCTCCACCACCGCACGCCTGCGCACGATCACACGAGCTCCTCACGTCGACCACCGATCGAGTCGAGGGGATCTCGCAGAGTTGCGGTGCTGCTAGTGAAGAGAGAGGTGTCGGGGCGTACCCAATGCCGCGGGTGCCACCGGTGACGAGGGCCGTCTTGCCGTGGAGAGACCATCTCCCCGGCTCCCCCGCCTTGCCCGAAGTCTCCGCCGCAGGCCCCGCGGCGGCACAGCGGAGAGGCGGATGGACGCGGCCCCGCCTCCGGCCGCGGCTCTCCGGGGGAGGGGGCGAAGAAGTGACCGGGAGGGGTACGCGATGGTAAGCGAGGCGAGGGTTTCAGCAGCGGCGGAGGCCATTGGAGGGGGAGAGGGAGGGGAGGCGAGCCCCAAACCCTAGACTCGCGACCGGGAGGATAAGAGAGCACCAGAGAGAGGAGAAAATTGCTATAATGGGACTCCAAACAACGTGTTTCGCAATAATGGGATTTCTAACGTTGACATCGCTAAAATGACACCCGAAACATTGGCTTCTCGTAATACATGACATTTGGCTAATGTTTCGAAATACCCGAACATTGAAATTAAAAGAGCCAAATGTAATGTATTACGAGAAGCCAATGTTTCGGGTGTCATTTTAGCGATGTCAACGTTAGAAGTCCTATTATAGCGAAACACATTGTTTAGAGTCCCATTATAGCAAATGTTTCCCAGAGAGAGCTCGACTCGAGCTCCTGCGCGTGTGGAGGAATCGGTGGGGAGGTGTCGCGCTCGGGGTGAGGAGAGGAGAGGAGAGGAGAGATGAGGAACGGAGGAAGGCAGAGGCCGAGACGAGACGGGACGGAGGGAAGGGGTGGGGTCGTGGGGAGGAGGAGGCGTCGGCGGCGGCAGCGCGTGGGTGGAGAATTGAAGGGCGTCGGGGGCGTGCGCATGGGTGCGGGGTTCTGGGTGTTGTGCATGATCCGGATGATGTTGCGGCGCCGAGGGGAAGCAGCGTCTCGAGGCGTCGGGGTGGGTGCGTGGGCGTCGGGTAGGTTCCGGTTCAATGATGTGCATGAACCAAATAATCTTGGCCTTTGGATTTTCAATGAGTAAGAGAATAAGGCTTGAGGAGAGATCTAGACTATCTATTTGTATGAAGTTGGAACCCTTTGGTACACAAATCTGGGTGGACTTAGATCAGGCATGACTGTGGGGGTGGTTGAGGGAGTGGATTTAGTAAAGAAAATTTTGGTGTATTATAGAGTAGGGTAGATGAAGCAATAAGCGAAATGATGAGTTCTTCTAGCTCCTCCTGATAACTCTCTTTTTTGTTTTTCTTGTTCATAGGAATCTGAAAAATCATGTCTCGGAAGAATTTTAATATGCTTACAAGTATCTCAGAAAACAGCAATAAGTTAAAAATCGAAATGCGGCGAGCTGTTTTGTAATAGAGGCCAGCTTGAGTTTAAACTGTTTCTTAAAATAGAGAAACTCCAACCTCACCTACTGCCAACATCTAGACACATTCAGAGAGGCTCTCAAACTAAAGTAAGTCACGAAACATCTAGAAACATGGAAATTCTGTCACCAAACATGACATTGCAAACAATCGATGACAGCTGCGGCCAAATCTCAAACTAAAGTAAGTCACGAGGCCGACGTATGAACGGTTCTAAGATTGAGGCAATTAACATGAGCATGACGGCTTCATTGCAGCAGCGCAACAGCAATGGCTAATTACCAATACCAAAACAACAGGTGATATCATCCTAAAGGGCAGAAGACCTTACCCATGCCGAGGGCCGAGAGCTCCACCTCGTCATGCAGCTGCATGTACCTCTGCAAAACATAACAACAACATTAGCTTCAGGTTATTACCCAAACAAACACCACAACGCTGAATACACCTTGGTGCCCCCCAACCGCAAACTCCACAGATGAAAGAAAACAAAGTAAATCCTAATTCAAAAAACCCACAACGGATAGATAGAAGAGATAAAAAAGCACCCTTTTTTAGGGTTCTAGACCAAAACCCACAACGGATCTAAGCACCAACAGCTTTTTTTTACCTTTTTTTTATTTATGTTAATAATCGGCCACAAGGACCGAGCAGCATCCACGCTATTGGCTCAAGAGTCCACACAACACTGCAAAAATCTAAGAGCAAAACAGCAACAAGAACCAGCAAAAGAATCGAAAAATCCTCACCTTGGCGAGGTTGATGTAGAAGAAGAGGGGCTTCTTGGTGTTGGAGACTTGGATCCGGTTCTTCTTGTGCGGCGTTCCTCCGCCGCCACAGCAGCACGTCGGCGACTGGAGGAGGAGCGGCAGGAACAGTCAGAGATCGAAGGAACTGGGCGGGGATGAGAATACATTGGGAGAGGAGGGGAGCGCGTGTGCGTACCTGCGCCGCCGCCGAGAGGTGCGGCCCACCTCGCTTGGCGCGCGTCGGCGACGACCGAGGTCGAGCAGCGGCGGCCTCGCCTGACACGAGCGACGGTGGCCTCGCTAGGCGCGCGTGGCGGCGGCGGCACCTCCAGGAACCCTAGGTTTTGGGAGGAGGCGGCCGGCGGCGGGTGCGACGGCGGATCTGGGCGAGGCGGAGCGGCGGAGGCGCTGAGGGCTGAGGCAAGCGGGGCGCAGGGCGGCGGGCGAGCGGATTAGATCTGGGCGAGCGGGGCGGAGGAGAAAGCCGGCGGCCGGGTGGGGGGTGGAGGAGGCGGCCGGTGGATGGGTAGGGGTGGAGGAGGCGGCCGGCGGCTGGTGCGACGGCGGATCTGGGCGAGGCGGAGCCGCGGAGGCGAGCGGGGCGCAGGGCGGCGGGCGAGCGGATTAGATCTGGGCGAGCGGGGCGGAAGAGAAGGCCGGCGGCGTGGGGTGGGGTGGGGAGGAGGAAGAGGAGGCGGCGGCGCGGGGTGGGGGGAGGAGGAGGCGGCGGCGGAGCGGAGGGGTGGGGGGGGGGGAGGCGGCGGCGCGAGGTGGTGTGGGGAGGAGAAGACGGCGGCGCGGGGTGGGGTGGGGAGGAGGAGGAGGCGGTGGCGCAGGGGGTGGGGGGAGGAGGCGGCGGCGGCGTGAGGAGGCGGAGGAGGAGCGGGGGGAGGCGGCGGTGGAGGAGGAGCGAGGGCGGAGCGGGAGGAGTGTGAGATGGGACGCGGCGCCGAGGGGAAGCAGCGTCTCGAGGCGTCGGGGTGGGTGCGTGGGCGTCGGGTAGGTTCCGGTTCAATGATGTGCATGAACCAAATAATCTTGGCCTTTGGATTTTCAATGAGTAAGAGAATAAGGCTTGAGGAGAGATCTAGACTATCTATTTGTATGAAGTGGAACCCTTTGGTACACAAATCTGGGTGGACTTAGATTAGGCATGACTGTGGGGGTGGTTGAGCGGGGTGGATTTAGTAAAGAAAATTTTGGTGTATTATAGAGTAGGGTAGAGGAGTAGAGCAGCTGGGGCCTTATTGCGGATTAGCTCAAACTTTCGAAAGCACTTGGCAAGTGTCACCGGTCACCTACTCTCCCGCCAAATCCTCTTCACCCAAACACAAGGTAACGCTCCTATATAAACTCGGCGCGCTCCAAGAAACCTCGCGACCGGAAAATCCGCGGCGGCCATGGCGTTCCCCTTCCCCTCCCTCGCCGGCCTCCTCGCCCGCCGCCCGCTGCTCCTCTATGCCGCCACGTGGATGGCGGTCGTCACCACGGCCGTGGCCGTGGCGGCGTTCGCGCCGGAGCTCGCGTTCGTCTGGGCCGTCGGGCCGGGCGCGCCGCTCGCCAGGGCGTGCCCGGACGGCGGCAGGGCCAGCGGCATCGGACTGCCGCTCGACGGGCCGCCGTGGGACGCCGTCTGCGTGCCCGCCGGTCTGTTCGGCCGGACTGGCCCTGACGTGATCGTCCCGCTCGTGTTCGCCGTCGTGGTGGTCGCCAGCGCCGTCGGGTTCACGACGGCCGTCGGGGTGTGGGAGGACGACGACAGCAACGAGGAGGCTGCATTAGTACAAGTGTAACCTGTAATGCTTGTGCTGTATATATGGATCTTGGATCTTGGTTTTCAGTTTCTGATCTTTTCAGTTGCAAGAAAGCAGAAACAAATCTTTCTGAATGTTGTAACATCTAATGGTATGAGAATGAGACACTGAAATAATTGAGAAAGTTTCGGGCAGACGCAAATCTGAAAGTAAGATGATAGGTAGGTCAAAATCAAGAACTGAATGGCAGATATATTGGACAAATATTAACAAGAGCACATATTGATCTTAGCAACCATACAAAGAAGCATGAAGAATTTATTTCTGAACAATATGGGTTCACCACTTCACCATATGGTAGGTTCCTACTACTACTGCTGCTACATATTTAATCAATCACTTGTACCATTAGCCAAACACTTTTCTGATCCTGCTTTGGGCTCTCATTTTGCATATTTGATCAGCTCTTCGCTGAATTCCCATAGTTGCTTCGCCAAGGCATCACTTTTTGCGAGTTTGCCTGTCTTCTCCTCATTGCAGTCAGCAAAGTATTTACCTGACACTCCCTGGAGCTGAGGGTTGAGTCCTACATAACAAGTAGTTGCTGCTCCCTGGAAAACCGTAGTATGTTCCTTTAGATATAATTTCGAATTTCAGAACAAAAATTGCAAAATGATACAGGTTCATTACTTGCAGCTTGTGACATTTTTTTAATGTACAGTTCTAGTTATTGGTATGAATGAGAATTTGGTCAAAAACAAGAATAGAGAAGGTCTGTCTCTCCAAACCTGGGGTACATTCTTCCACAATATGTAAGTGATAACCTGAATTGCCTCTGCAGGTGAAAACAAAGAAGTTTCAGAACATTGTGGAAAAAGTAAAGGCATTGTCCCTGAAATTGGGAGGTGCATAGCTAAAACTTGAGATTTGAGGACACAGTTTCATAAGAAAAAATGATCTTGAGAACATACTAATGAGAACAAAGGAGTGCCTCATCAAATTGGTCATGATCAATCCAGGATGAACGCAATTAATTGTGATGTTTGCTCCTTCTTCCTGTTTCAGTAACATATAATTTATGGTACATCGGAAAGGAATACTTAACTGGAGGGCAAAGAACTTAATTACCAGGAGTAGGTCTAATAGTAATAATCAATGTCCACTGGTTGAAAGTTACTAAACATACATCATATTGATGGCAACAGCTTTAGCAAGTCAAATCAGAGATTGAATGGAATGTTGATACAAATCAAGATCAGCAAAGTGTAGTAGAGCCGAGATAATCTCTTGAAGTCATAATAAATATCCAACGCATATCATGAAGATCTGAAGTTATCTCATTCTCAAAGTTTTCACTGGCTATTGCTTACTAGTTATGATCCACACATCGTAGTAGTGTAACAGGCAAAATGCACTGAGCATCATGACCATTATATACAAAATGCACTGTGTCTTCAGGTTTCTATTCTTCGGATAAAGGAAGTAAAAAGGGCAAACAGTTGGGAGAAAAAAATATACCTTGAGCCGTCTAGAGAGCTCTCTCGCGTGCAGTATGTTTGCCAGCTTAGATTGTCCATAAGCCATTTTATCGTTGTATCTGCCAATACAAAATAATTACTTACAGTTTAATCAATATTTTTTTTTTCAAAAGAACCAAAAGAGCACATACATTTTCTTGTCATTGAGTTTATCAAACCAAATCCCCTCCGGATATGTATGGAGGTGCGCAACTGATGACAAGTTCACAATGCGACCCTCAATATCCATAGACTTAGCAGTGTCCTTCATATTATCAAGGAGGAGGTTGGTCAGCAGAAAGTGACCTGATTGAGCATAACATATGAAACAAATATCAGTATCAACCAAGGATTTTGCCTTTTTCAAGTAAGATATGTGAATTAGGTAACAGTGGGAGACAATACCAAGATGATTGGTGGCGAATTGCATCTCGATCTCATCTTCAGACAGTTGAAAAGGACAGAACATCACACCTGCATTATTTCTGCACAACAGAAAAGGATTTCAGATGGCTTGATTCAGCGAAATGTAGACAAAAGGAAAATACTAACGTAGACTAAAGACTACCAGTGATGTACAGCTAACCCTGAAAACAAACTTAACTGAAACACAGGCAATGTACATATAAAAATAAGGCAAGTATCGTAAGAGATGAAGGGGTTACATCAAGATGTTCAGAGGAAGATTCATTGAGTTGAACTGGTCTGCAAAGGCCCTGACAGACTTGAGCGAGCTGAGGTCAAGCTTCAGAACATCAATACGAGCTTTTGGGTTTGCCTCCATGATGCTCTTCCTTGCCTCTGATGCAGCCTCCGTGTTTCTCGCTGCGATGATGACATGGGCTCCTCTTAGGGCAAACACTCTCGAGGTCTCCAGACCAATGCCACTCGCTCCTCCTGAAAGATGTCAGAATTACGGCTTTCAATAAAACAGGAATTGATCTTTGAAAACATGTTGCAAATAACTATTGATTGTGACATAACTTGAAGTTTACTCAATTAAATTTATGACTCAGGTGAAAACTACATTTTATGAAAGGTTTGGTTACAAACTTACTAGCGGCATCACTAGATCCCCAGAACAAATATTCTCAAGAGTTATGAATAAACCAGGCCTATGCTTTATGAATAAGCAACATTGAATTATTGACAAGACCCAACACTGATTCCTCTAATTGTTAGTACTTAGTACGAGGTTTTTGGACTCCTACACCATTAGGACCACCTAGTGACTTAGACATAGATAGTAACATACAATACCTACCAACTATTTCAATTTTGCAATGTCATCAGTAAATGAATGCCATCATATAGAAATAGTCAGTTAGTCACATTATCTTTTTGCTATGAAGGGTAACAGTGTAACACTCCCTGACCCTTGTTAAAACCCAGCACAGCAACCTTAACTTTCACAGAATGATTTTGTAAACAACTCTCCCTTCAAAAGAAATTGTGGAAGCAATGGACTGTGACTGGAAGCATTGCTCAAGTAAGCATCCACCATAAATCTCAAGGAAAAGGCATACATACGTAAGGAAGCTCTTGTGGCAGCACAAATCTGAAGTTCAAAATTTACAATAAGTCCTCCCATCTGACCAGGCTTAATTCTCAATAAATACAAGAATCGGTTATACAACCAACCATAGGAAAAGGACAAATCTTCCAGCTTTTTGTGAATTTCAAGCGACCGAAGCTTCCAAATAGTTTAGTGCAATGAAAAGGATAGAAGATGATAACCATCTGACTGGAAGGATCATGCCGTTGTATGATCTAATTGCTCTTGCGATAAGCTTGGAACAACATTACTGTAAGAAATGCTGCGCTAAAAATGGAGAGGCGAACATAAACGACAAGGGTGTTCCTGCTAATTCATAAATTGTGATTTCATCAAAATAACGACTCAAACGTGCAGAATTGTCAGTGCCACGGCATCTCATGTCCCCTCCTATTTTTCTATGTACTTGGAGAGGCAGTTATAGCTAAAAATACAGTACAAGACCGTATTGGTGTGATTATTGGTGAGAATTGAGATGCATGCAATTTTGATCCAACATGTGGGTGATACATCTCAACAAGAGCAGGTACAGTTGGTGCTTGTAAAGCGAACTAACAGACAACACCATACTATTGACAAGTGATTCAAGGCCACACAACACAGTTGTCCCAATTCCATACCCTCCTCCTATTCCACATAAAAAAGAAGAAAAATCCAACCTCCCCACATAAAAGCCATGAACCCACTATATGCGTCTACAAAAATTTAGAACCAACAACAGTTTATAACGAACAACATTGAGCAGGAAACCATCATCAAAACAACTTTGGTTCATAAAATTCTGTGAGTACTTGCAATTTCCAAGAACAGATCATTATA
Source organism: Dendrocalamus latiflorus (assembly GCA_017311315.1). Lineage (NCBI taxonomy): Eukaryota > Viridiplantae > Streptophyta > Magnoliopsida > Poales > Poaceae > Dendrocalamus > Dendrocalamus latiflorus. The sequence continues at coordinate 2,357,787 of CM029647.1, read as the reverse complement.
ACAAGATGATGTTAGTTACAGTTCGTAAGAAAACATGACATACGTTTCAACTGGGTAGTACTTCTGTAAGAAAACCAGTGACAACAAAAAACTTAACCTGCGGGGGTAAGACGGCCCCCGGTCATTACAGCTAAGAAGGAGATCTTCTCACGCAGATCAAGAAAATCCCCGAACCTTTGCCCCACCCTGACACAGCGGCATCAGCCCACGTGAGAGCGACCAACGACCTGGGCCAGCCTTTAGACCTGTGCTTTGGTTTATGGGGCAAGCGAGGGGATTTTTTTCCCCCAGCCTGAAATTCGCTCCCACTGGGAGTCGAACCCAGGACCTGGGGGGTGCTACTAGAGCGCTCTACCGCTAGGCTAGAGGCCCGTTCGCAAAAACCAGTGACAACACATGGTTAGCAGTTAATTCCGTACATACAAAATGATATCACGACACCGTCATAAATCAAGCTGACCAGCTCTGAAACCACCTTTCCAACCGCCCAACATACACACACAAAAAGAAAATAGCTCTTCCATAGGAAAAGAAAAGGCACAACATATTCACAAAACTTGCATACAAATCTAACCAAAAACACTGAGCATTTGAGCAGGGCAACATCATCAAAGTCAACTAACTACTTGATCCACTAAATGCCTTTTTGTTACTGAAACTTATAACATCAAGTCCTCATGTCATACTTCAAAGAAAAAAATTATTGTAACATGACAGCCAGTAGCAATGCTGCTGTGCTACTGACAACAACACATAACCACCAGTCAATCCATGGTGTACAAAAGAACATCACAAAACACCCAACAGAATCCACAAGCTACAAGCTCACCTCCCCATCACGCACCCAAAAAGGGAAATACAGAGACAAAGAACAAGACGCAGTGCATTCATAGAAGCCGCACATGAATGAATCAATGCAACCAAAAGCAATTAAGCAGAAATGAGTTTGCATTACTGCCAAACACAACAAAAGAGCAATTAATCCGGTTACCTGTGACGATGACGGTGAGGCGGCTGGCGTCGACGCCGGCGGTGACCTGCTCCGCCGTGGACGCCGACCCGTACCCGCTCGCGCCCGGGCGGCCGGTGATAAGCGACAAGATGCCCATTATCTGAACTCTCAAAACTGAACTAACCAAACCAAGTCGAAGAACAGAACAGAACAGAAAAGAAAAGAAAATGTTAGTCCCCAAGAACAAGAACTAGCACTGCCAATTAACCAACTCAACTAGACCAAGAACTCAGGGCAAGAACCACACGATTCTTGGCACCATCTCACCTCGAAGGATCGATTAATGGCGAGATTTGTTTAATGCGCGAGGCAGCGGAAGGAAGCAGGCCTGCATGAAAGGCGAGGGCGTGTGGAGTAGGAGGTTATTTATGGTTGGGGCGCGGGTAGCAGTTTGGTAGGGTGAAACGAAACGCAGAAAAGAGCAAGGACACAGCAACTCTGTAAGGGATCGGAATCGCGTCGACTTGGGAATCGGAATGTGATGCGTGGGACGCTACTCGGGGAATTCTTGCATTCTGGGGGACGATGATTTTTTTTTCTCAAGCAGAAAGAAAAAAAATCAGTTCTTGGACAGAAAGAAAGATATGGGAGGAGGGGAGGAAAATTCTGTCGCTTCTTGATGTTGATTAGAGTGTCTCACGGTCTACTGTTGGTAGAAGAAAAGGATTTATTGAAGAGTTAAGGATTGTTCCGGATGTATTTGTGCAAGGATTTGTCATGGATAAAAAAAGGTGAACGTTAGTGTCCGTACGTCCGAATGTACCGGATGAATCTATTAGTCTACTAGTTACTCACTTCCTAACTACAACATTACACTTCCCAAATCTTACTCTTTCGTTGCCGCACAAAAGCATCTCATCACTAACCATCCATTCCTCTACCTCACCTACTACACTCTCTCTTCCTCAACCAAGAGCTCGTGCGAAGTTCTCCCCATGCGAGGAGCGACTGGAGCTCACCGAATTTGGCATGACCGAGAGTCCGAGACTGGAGGAGGCATGGAGGCCAATGGTGAGTGGATGGCCAGTGACAAGGCACCGAGTCACCTATGTCACGGCGAAGCGATGGTGGCAGCGCATGGAGCCGTGACGAAAAATAGAGAGTGGAGGAGTGGTGGCGCGCACATGGAGAGCCCATGACAATATTCGAGAGCCTGAGGTCGAGGGTATCGTTGCTAGGCCTACCTGCGATGAGGAAGCGGACGACCTTTGACACTGAGCTCTGGTGACAAAGTGTTGAATTTGATTAGACATTGTCTCCTACTTCATGCTCATTTGAATTGTTACTACAAGTAAGTCGAGTTGTTGCGGCAATTCTTTTTCCATGTTTTAATACCTTTTCTAAAATATCACACTTATTCCAACGAGTGTTTCATTTGTTGCAACATCTTCTTTTGTTGGGGTAATTTTTTTATATTGTTGCATAAATAATTCATATTTTAAAATTTTTTTGGAGTTGTGTCTTGTGTTTATTGCAAGAATATTTTGTTTTTGTTAGGGGTAGTTTTTTTATATTGTCGTATAAACAATTTTCGTTTGTCGCATTATTTTGGATTGTGTTTTGTGTTTATTGTATGTGAGACAAGCTTTTGTTAAAAGCCAAGTAACTTATTGTTGAGATTCATGATTTTTTGTTGCATAAGATTGAACGGTTAGGATTAATAGTTTTAAATGAGATTCAACAGCGATTGAAGCATACATAAGAGTATTCCTATCGAATGTCTGAACAGCACTTTCCTAAAGAAAAAATGGTGCCGCACAGCTTTCTTATACAATCGGGTCCTACACGAACAATGCAGCAGTTATCACGGAAAACATCTTTCGACCAGGGTGTCATATTAACTTGCTTTTTCTCATTGAATTAGATCAGAAAACTTCTGACAAAGTTGTACTATTAGCCCCTGTTACTACAGATCGATCCGTAGTTGTACTATTCTGCGAAAATTTTGCACGTAAGGGTCGCTGTTCCGCTAGCGCCATCACATCAGTCATCAGTGGTACGTCGTCAGGGCCCCGCATATACATTTTTTGTCCCTTAAGGCGTTGCTTCATCGGCTGTCACTCTAGTACTCGCTTCAACTGATTTATAATTTAAGTTTAATTATTAGTTTCTTTATTAAAAAAACCATTATATCATCATGAATAACATAAAAGAATAAACAAAAAGAACAAGATAAAAAAATCTAAAATATACAAAAAGCTAAAATAAAAATCAACATGTTCTAAATAATTTCTAATTTAAATAAAATAAAATAAAAACTAAAACTGTATAGGGCAGCCCTAGTCTTTCTCAATTTACTCTGTAGCTTGTACGTGCATGAACATGATGTGTACATGCACATATGACATACCTAGCTAGCAATGCGGTCTCCTTAATTTCTGTTGCGTACGTTGCACTTTTTTCGTACTGATCACACCGAGCGTCAGTCTGTCAGTGATGACCTCTTCTAGTCTTCTGAGCTGCTGTTAATTAGCCTGGTAATGACACGCGTGTATGATGCATCCATGAACACGTCGAACTCTCTGTCCTTGGCACATGAATGCATGCAGATGCAGCACAGTACAAAAGTTGCTATAGGCAAAAATTGAATTTGATAGGAAGAGCAAGGGGAAACATACAAGACAGTCGAACTTTTGACACCTCCTGTCCAATTAATTGTTTTTAGGAGATCCCAATTTCAAAAAAAAAAAAAAACTTGTTTTTAGGAGATTGCCACACTCAATAGGGTAGGTTAATTAGTTGCCCTTTTCAAGGTAATTTTACAGGAGTTAGGTTATGGGGTAATTTTAACAGGCTTTGAGCAGCAGAGTTTTGACAAGTTCCTAACATGGTAGCTTGCCTCTCTTCCTCTTAAACTGATAAGGTTGGTTGAGATTTACAGGTCACCACCTTGAAGTGTTCAGCTAGATATTTTACCTGTCAAAGCGAGTACTACACTACACACATATAGGCAAGATGAAGAACAAGGCGGCGGATGGGTTCACTAGATTTCATTTCATATCATCTGAGAGCTTCCCACATGTAATGATTTCCACAGAGTAGGCCAATGCATTTAACAACCCAAGGATCCATTCCATGTGCAGCAGCAAGCCTCATGGTGCAGTAGCCTAGTAGGGGCTCACCTTCCCCCACATTGGGCAATGGGCAAAGCCTTCACAGTCACTTCACATTTTTCAGATACTATGGCTGGCTTGACACCAACTCTCCATCTGAACTGCCTAAATATGCTGCTACATATCTTTCAGCAAGCACCAGACTGATCTTGCAGGTGATTTGCAGAGACGTTTTAAGGTTGGCAAAGATCTGATAGATCAAAGGATTTGGTGACCATGGATGGGCTTGAACTTGACATTCTCCTGTTATGAATAGCGCCTGTATTCATATGAGGCCAATGGGCCGGTATATATACACAAAGTACATGTGGTAAATATGCAAAGAACCCCTCATAACAATGGGGAATAACAAACTATACATATATCTCTAACACCCCCCCTCAAACTCATGGTGGATCAACAACACTGAGTTTGGAGAGGAAGAAGCTGTGCTGTGCTCGAGTCTGGGCCTTCGTGAAGAAATCCGCTATCTGAAGCTCTGAAGGCACATACTGAAGAGTAATCACCTGATCATGCACACAAGTCCTCATGAAAGAAGCATCAACACCAATATGCTTGGTGAGCTCATGCTTCACAGGATCACGCGCAATACTGATAGCACCTGTACTGTCTGACAAGAGAGAAGTCGGTGTAGTAACAGAAACACCAAAATCCTCAAGTAACCACCGTAGCCAAGTAATCTCTGCTGCCAAGAGAGCCATAGCTCGCAACTCAGCCTCTGCACTCGAACGGGACACTGCAGTCTGTTTCTTCGTCTTCCAGGCAATAAGAGAACCACCAAGAAAAACACAGTAAGCGGAGATAGACCGGCGATCAGAAGGATCGCTGGCCCAAGTAGCATCCGAATAGGCCTGAAGCTGTAAAGAGCTGGAACATGGAAAGAAGAGACGGCGAGAGATAGTCCCGCGAAGGTATCGCAGAACTCGGAGAAGGTGGCTGTAGTGGACCTGAGTGGGAGCTGAAACAAACTGACTCAGAATATGAACTGGATAAGTGATATCCGGACGAGTAACAGTAAGGTAGACAAGACTCCCAACAAGATGACGATAGCGAGTCGGATCAGAAAGAGGCTCGCCATCAGAGAGTCGGAGGTGAAGATTGAGCTCCATGGGAGTCTCAACAGTACGCTGATCAGTGAGAGAGGCGCGATCAAGAAGATCCTGAATATATTTCTCTTGGGACAGAAAGAAACCATCTGGAGTGGAAGTAACTTCAATCCCAAGGAAGTAACGAAGAGGACCAAGATCCGACATAAGGAACTGCTCACTAAGACGAGCCTTGACAAAGGCAATGTACTCAGAATCATCCCCCGTAATGATCATATCATCAACATACAGGAGAAGAAGAGTCCGACCACGAGACGAAGTGTGGACAAAGAGCGCAGGATCATGATCACTAGCTGAAAAACCAGCAGCAGTGACCACAGAGGAGAAGCGCTCAAACCAAGCACGAGGGGCTTGCTTAAGGCCATAGAGAGAGCGACGAAGGCGACAGACCATGCCCTCAGGAACAGAATACCCAGGTGGCGGATGCATATAGACCTCCTCACGCAACTCGCCATTAAGAAAGGCATTCTTGACATCAAGCTGAGACACAGACCAGTGGCGAACAGACGCCACGGAAAGAAGAGTGCGAACAGTGGTCATGTGGGCCACAGGAGCAAAAGTCTCATCGTAGTCAACACCATGCTCCTGCTGGAAGCCACGAGCAACAAGACGCGCCTTATAGCGCTCAAGAGAGCCATCAGAGCGAGTCTTAATCTTATAGACCCACTTACATGTGATGGGACGAGAATGAGATGGAAAAGGAACAAGATCCCAAGTGCCAGTACGCTCGAGGGCAGCAATCTCTTCAGCCATGGCAAGCTGCCACTCAGGGTGAGTAACAGCATCCCGGTAGGAGACAGGCTCACGAGTAGCTGCGCCAGCAAAGGCGAAACGGGCAGGAGGCCGAATCGACTGGCGATCGCGGAGAGCGTAGCGAGGAGAAGATGACCCATCAGGGGAAGATGGAGCATCAGAAGAAGATGGAACATCAGAAGAAGATGACGCATCTGGAAGATCCTCAATACGAGGTCGACGAGTGTAGACGATAGTGGGAGGAGCCTGAGGAGTCGTAGAAGACGACACAGGCGGCGACAACGGCGGAGAGGCCACAGGGGGAATATGTGGAGACTCAGTAGGACAGGTGGACGAGGGCAAAACAGATATAGGAGTATCTGGAAAGGTCAAGAAAGACAGAGACTCCACAGAGGAAGCCGAAGGAGAGGCAGGACGTGGGTAGAATGGACGAGACTCGTCGAAAGTCACATCCCGAGAAACCCGTATCCGACGACCAACAGGATCCCAGCACCGATAGCCCTTGTGCTCGGCACTGTACCCCAGAAAGACACACTCAACAGACTGAGCGGTCAGTTTGGTACGTTCTCGAGGGGCAAGGAGAACATAGCAAACACAGCCAAACAGATGAAGGGCAGAGTAGTCAGGAAGAAGACCACAGAGACGCTCAACAGGGATCGCACCCTTAAGAGCAGAAGAGGGCTGAATGTTGACGAGATAGGTGGCAGTGGAAACAGCCTCGGCCCAAAAGTGAGGTGGAATAGAGGCGGCGATCATCAGAGCACGAGCCGTCTCAAGGAGGTGACGATGCTTACGTTCAGCGACACCATTCTGAGCATGAGCACCAGGACAAGAAAACTGAGCGAGAGTGCCCTGCTCAGCAAGGAAGCTGCGCAGGTGACGAGAGAGGTACTCGCCAGCAGAATCAGCACGAAAGACACGAATAGGAGTGGAGAACTGTGTGTGTATCATAGTGGCAAATTGTTTATAGATAGGCAAGGCCTCACTACGAGAAGACATGAAATATATCCAAGTGTGGCGAGAGAAATCATCTATAAAAATAATATAATAACGATGACCCCCTTTCGAAACGAAGGGAGCCGGACCCCAAACATCTGAATGAACAAGATCAAAAGGACGCTGAGACACAGTCTCACTATGAGGATAAGGAAGCTGAATCTGTTTACCTAACTTACAGCCCTGACAATCTAAAGACACGTCTCCTGAGACAGACCCCAGAAGACCACGACGAACTAAGGACGACAGGCGAGATCCACACAGATGGCCAAGACGGTGATGCCACTGCTGGAAGGAGCCGGTAGACGAAGCGGCAGAAGCGGAGAGACTGGCGGCAGTGGTGGCAGCGGAAGGAAGATGTAGCCAGTCAAGCTCCCAGAGACGCTGTGAGTCACGGCGCCGAGGGCCAGAACCAACCAGAGCTCCCGTGTGGCAGTCCTGAACACAACAAGAGTCAGAGTCGAGAATAACTCGATAACCAAGATCAGTAATCTGCCCAGCAGAAAGAAGCTGCAAGGTAAGGCGAGGAACATGAGCAACAGAAGGAACATGAAAAGATGAGTTGCTAAGAGATCCTCGACCAGAGACAGAAAGGGATGTACCATCAGCAGTAAGAACACTGACAGGAGAATCAAGAGGTGTAATAGAAGACAGAGTGGAAGAATCAGGAGTCATGTGAAAAGATGCTCCAGAATCAAGAATCCACGGGGAGGTACCTGACTGTGTAGGAGGTGGTCTCTCAGTGCCTGAAGAGTCAGTAGCAGAACCTGCAGAACCTGTCGAGGGAGAACCTGAAGCGGCAAGTAGGCGTCGAAGTCTGGCTATCTCCTGCTCGGTGAGAGAAGCTGCTGAAGAAGTCGAGGCAGACGTCGTCGTAGAAGCACTAGTGCCAGTAGAAGAACGGCGTGAAAGATGCCGCTTCTTCTTGTAGCACTGGGACTCAGTGTGGCCATCCTTGTCGCAGTAGGAACAGTGAGGACGGCCACCTCCAGACTGAGGACGGCCACCACCACCTGTGGTAGCCGCTGGAGGAGGCAGTGTAGCAGGCGGACGAGCGGCGAGCACAGAGGGGAGTGGCATCAGACCAGCACCACTCAAACGAGTCTCCTCTGCGCGTAGCTCGGTAAGAGCCTCCAGGAGAGTGACACGAGGGTGGCGTGCAAGAAGCTGGGCACGCCTTTGCTCGAACTCAGGACGAAGGCGAGTAAGGAACTCGTAAACCCGCTGAAACTGCAGATCAGCACGTACCTCCAGGCAGCACGGACAGGTACGACAGCCAGCAGTGCGAAGTGAGTCCAACTGACGCCAGACAGCAGAACTCTGAGCGTAAAAGGCGTCAACAGTAGCATCACCCTGCTGAAGAGAGTGCTCCTGGCGGACCACGGACAGGTACAGGGCATCACCAGAGGGCTCGTAGCGCTGACGAAGATGAGTCCACATCTGAAAAGCCGAAGGGAGTCCCACAACCTCAGAAGAAAACTGAGGCTGGACACTGGCGATGAAGACAGCAGCAGCCCGAGCGTCGTCATCGTGCCACTGAGTGTAGACGGTCAGACGATCCGTGTAGGAATCCAGAGCCTCCTGGTAGGCAGAGGCAGCTTTATCATTAGCGTCATCATCAGCAGCAGCCTTATCGGCTGTCGGAGGCAATGCAACAGGCGTAGGCTCCGTCGGAGGAATAGGGCAAGGCGGGCAGGTGACATCGCCAGAGAGGACGCCCCAGAGACGAAGACCACGCATGTGAATGCGCATGTGAGACACGAAGTCGGTGTAATTAACACCATCAAAGATCACCGGGCAGCGAGGGAGGGAAACGGTGCCCATTGGTAGGCGGCGCTGGACGGCGCGGCGACCAAGGCAACGAAGTCTAACAGGCGGCGCTGGACGGCGCGGCGGTTAGAACAACGTTTTTTTTTTTTTTTTGCTTTTTTTTTTTTTTTTTTGCTTTTTTTTTTCTTTCTTTCTTTCGGTCGGTTTACAAACCGACCGGCTTCACCGAGCCCAACAGGAAAACTCTAATCGGGGGCGGGAGGCGACCCTGCGGCGGCGGCGGCGGCGTCCCGGCGCGGGAGGCGGCGGCCGGAGCGGAGGCGGCGGCCCGGCGCGGGAGACAGCGGCCGGAGCGGAGGCGGCGGCCTGGCGCGGGAGGCGGCGACCGGAGCTGAGGCGGCGGCCCGGCGCTGGCGTCCAGCAGGCCGGCGGAAGAACCGGGGGCGGCGGGATCGGCGACGGCCCTAAGGGGAGGCGCGGCGGCGGCGAGGCGCGGCGGCGGCGTCCCGATTGGCGGCGTCCCGATCTTCACCGTGGATCGGGAGTCGACGGCGGAGCGGTGGAGGCCGGCAGAGGCGACCAGGTAGGAGGGGAGGCGCCGGACTGGAGGCGCCGAGGTGGCGGCCGAGTGGGAGCAGAGGAGGCCGGCGGGGACGGCAGCGGCGGAGGAGGCCGGCGTGGCGACCGGGTGGGAGTCGGGCGGGGCCGACGGCACGGCGGAGGCCGGGAGTCAGCGACGGCGGCGGCGGCGGCGCAGGGAGCCCGGCGACGGCGCGAAACCCTAGGTAAACCAAAACCCTAGTTTTGGCTCTGATACCATGTTATGAATAGCGCCTGTATTCATATGAGGCCAATGGGCCGGTATATATACACAAAGTACATGTGGTAAATATGCAAAGAACCCCTCATAACAATGGGGAATAACAAACTATACATATATCTCTAACATCTCCCATGAATGGAGTGGATGCCTCTTATTGAGCCTTGACCTTGCCATGAATGATTGAATGCTAGTGCCATGAATATGTAGAGATAATGCTAGCTAGTGCCATGCATGCATTTGATGGGCTTCAGTTCAGACGCAACCGCAAGCAAAGCATAGATGCTGATGCTGCCTTTGCATTGACGTGGACTTGGCTGTCATGGCGCAAGATGCATGCTGCTGCTGCTGTTTGTGGTTGTTCAGGAATGCTGTTGCGGCAATTCAATGAGGGCCCTGTCTGTTAGTTGGAGATTCTAATGGCCTAGACTGTTTAGGATTTATGTGACAACGTACAGTGTAATTTACTGCCTGTGTCAAAACTTTCTGACAGTGTAGAAACTTGTGTAGGGTAATTAGTTTTGGCCTTTACAATGCACGTACTATGAGTAAAATTAAATGGTGTGTGCATAGCCTGTGAAATAAGCTGAAGACTGAAGAGAATAAGATGATTGGTGGAAATTGACCAGCAAAGAACGACAGAGATGTATCCTCCCCAATCAAGAACTTGCATCACTTTAATGGCTCATTACTTTGGAGAGCATTTTCAGTTACAAGAGGATAACAGTTCTCAGGGCAGGGAGTCAGGTACTCAAGCAAGCCATAGTGCTCACTGTAGCAAGCAAGTAAGCATAATGAACCTATGAGCAACCTCATCCTAGCTAGACATGGGGCAAGCACTAAATGGCTGCAGAATTGGATGAATAACAGAATGAATCTGAGTTTAATATGTCAGTGGAAATGATTCCTTTTTGGCTTGTCTGATGACACTCTGCACCCAATTATCAACTCAAAAAGTCTGAAGAATTTTCAGTATCTGGAAGAATGTGTGTGAGAGTTGTCGGTGACATCGTGGGATTCTTCATTTGGAGCTGATTTGCTCAAATCACAATCAAGAATCTGCTTCACTTAATGGCTGATAGCCACACTACTAACAACTACTTTCAAGAGCAGTGTTAATTGACATCCCATTCATATATGCACTCACATCAGCTACACTGTTTACGATACTTATCTCTAACCACTGAAGCAAACAACCTTATCATTCTCAAAAAAGATGGACACAAGGAAAGGTAAATGTTGCAACCTTATCCAAAAGTTGAAGCAAGCACTAAATGAACGAAAAATTGGTTGAAGAATAACGCAGATATATTCAAAGCTTTCAGTAGCACCCTAAAAAAGAATTCATGTTTCTGAAAAGAGATTCTACTTTTGGTGCAATGCGCCACCCAAACTATTTTAAAGGGTAAATTAGGCCTAAATTTTCACTATAACTGAGCTAGGCTGCTCATAGCCAAACACATCTGGTGAAAAAGGTCGTAACAGAAGTGGCAAAGAAAGAGCGAAAGGAAGGTGCAGTGGAAATGGGATCTTACTTGAAACATCCAGGAAATAATGCATTCCAGGCACGCATTCAGTGTGTGTCTGAACAATTAGGTCAGATTGAGCCCTAACAGAGGTGCATGTGGCCCATAAGCATTTATGTTCCATTCCAGTACAAGTAGCAGGAAAGAGAACTGAATGTTTCTGAAGCTACTGTTTCTGAAACAACTGAAGAGCAGTTGATAAGAAGTGCAGACTGCTTCTACATTATGTCACTTCTCTCATCTTGTATAACTTTTTATTTAGTATCATTTTTGAAGTGAAAATGCTGATCATATATCAGAGGTTAACCCAAGATGTAGTACATTGAGTCTGCTGAACATGTAACTGCCACCGAAAATTAAGGGATCACATGCGCGAACAAGAGGGAACGAAAATTGGAAGAGGCAAAGAATTCCACGTTGGGTGCAAAATTTCATTGTAATCTTGGTGTGCATTTGCAAAACAATGCAAGAATGTATAGTACGAATGAAGATGACACTTCACTCATTTCCATGGACTCCAACAGTGCAAGGTACTAAGCAATTTATTGGTATCCTTGGTTGTAAGGTACTGTCAGATGAACATAACTTCTTTCTTGTACAGCTACCTCACTGAGCATGTCCTGCAAACGGACGATGGAGATTTAAAAAAATCTTAGCCATCTGTCACGCATTCTGCATGCAGCGTCCTCTCAAACAATCTGAACCATTGACATTTTTTATCTGAAGGCCTGAAGGAGTTTGCAGCAACTCCAAAGCTGAAGCAAATCAGGCTGCAACAGGCAGTTCCACCTAAACAAAATCCAGCCATGCTTTATGAGACATGAGTGGAGTACTAGCCAATCCCTCTGGTCTGACATCAAAATCTACCTTGCGAATCATCAACCTTGTGGGGACTGATCAAATAATTTTTTATGGTTGCCAGGGCGGGCTATCCATAGATGTTGGAGAGTGGACATGGCACTGAAAATGAGTACATACCTAAGGAAGCAAGAAATGCACAAGCCGACATGGAGATGCCGGCTGCCGAGTGCTTTGAGCTCGCTGCTGTCATGCACGTGACCTCATCTACTCATGATTTCAGAATATCAAAGTGCTCATTTGCGCCAACCTGATCACCTACCAGGGCCTGACCATGGTGGCCAACACGCTGCACGCGGCGGCCATCCTGCTGCACGAGGGCGGCGACTGGGACTGGTTCATCAATCTCTTCGTCTTCGACTACCCACTTGTCACCTAGGACGGTAAGTACTGATGCGATCTACTCCACCCTAATTCCACTCTCTTGCCGTGCTATCCTCCTCCGTGGTTGCTATGACCATCGACCGCTTTTGCTATGAGCATCGATCATTGTAACTACGACTATTGTTCACTGTAGCTACGATTATCAACCATCGACCACTGTTGCTACGACTGATACGGGGTCGCCCGATCTTCTCGACGTAGGATTGGATATTTATGGGAGTCTTGATGAATCGTAGTGATCCTCCAATGCCAGTGCAAGGAACGAACACTTTTTAATCGCTAAAACACACATGCGTTAATTTCGCCGATCACTAAGCGAAGATCTATCGTGCACCCAATTCCCAGCAGAAAGGCTGAACGATCTTGATTGAAGAAATTCCCTAATTCCCCATGGAAATTCGGCAGCAAAGGAAGAACTCAAGCACAAACAAATAGTAGATTAATTCTCAAAAGATGGTATAAGAGTTCTAAGAGGGGTGGCGGCTGCCTTTAGGGGGGTGCACAAGCGCCCCTTGTGCTCACTCTTAGGCCCCACACCCCACATATGGGCTTTAGGGTTCCACATACACAGCTGGCCTAAGGCCCGTTCTACGTAGTCTTTATTCAATTTTTGGAGCGCACAACAAGAGCTAGCTCCAAATCGGCCCTTAATCATAAAATGGCAAATATACCTTTCTAAAAGTATAAACATGGATATTTCTATAGTTTGGCTGGCTGCATGACTTGGGTTTGCTTCCCTCCTTGTGATGATCATAGCGATCTATTGTGATGGTCGTAGCAATCTGTGTGATGGTCATAGACCTCGAGTACTCGATTCAGATTGGTCAGCGGTCTGACCGGCCTATGCTTAGCAGTCAAATTGGCTTCTCTCGGTGGTCTCAAACTGTTGTTTGGAATTCTTGGAGTTTGGTCAGGGTTTGACCTGGGTGTTATTGCTAGTGTGCACATGGGTTCATTGTTTGGTCCTAGGTTTAGGATCAGTATTTGGGTGTATACATTTTGCATTGCGCATTGTTTGGATTATTTGTGCCAATTGATGATCTTGTGTATTGTACAGTGCTACATGACGGTTTGCCTGTTGTTGTTGGTTGCATGACTTCAGAGCTAGATCATAGTGAGGTGTAGGAGGACCAGGACTATGCATAGGGTGGTGCTGAGGTCCAGAACGGTTAGGAAGATGCTGAAGATGACTAAGGCTAGCGGATGGTTGCAAACCGAGACGACGAGGAACCGGAGCGATAGCTACCGGCGGTGGACATGATGGGCAAATGACAAGGTGGACTGGAATTAGGCTCATGGAGGAGTCGAGGTCCAGACAGTCAATGAAGTTAGGTGTCGTCATGCGCGAGGAGAGGCATGTGGCACGCCAAGTGACTTGGGTCATTTGCAAGCGAGGACAGTTCGATGTAATCTAGATACGTGAGAGGCTTGGTGGCAAGTCATTGGGTCCACATGGAAGATGGCGAAGCATGGACAAAACTTCGTGGAAAGTGATAGAGGGGCATTTAGGTAAAATTGCCCAATACCAGAGAAGCGTGCGTGAGTAAAACTCGTTGTTAGGTGGGATTAATGGGTTATCCTCGGTTTGGCCTAATCGGGGGATCCATTAGGTTTTAGGTTTAGGTCGTGAGCCTATAAAAGGGGAGGAGAGGCAAGACCTAGGGTTTGAGAAGGTTGGTTAAACCTTTGGGGGTTAGCGCCTCCTCCCTCTCATGGGAGTTAGGTTAGAAAGTGAGTGTGTGCTCTAGGTTTAGAGCTTTGCTTTCCTGAGTGGAGTGGCTGTAAAACAAATCATCTCAAGTGAGCAATACATCAATCTTTGATCTACCTTTTGTGTATCTTTTGTCTGATTGAGTTTGCTCTGTTTTGAGTTGGTTTTTCTTCTCTTCTCTCAACCCCTTCTTGATCTCTTCCTGTTTCGGTTGGTTTGATCTCTCAGCTATCCTTCTCTTGATCTTGCTGCGCCAAAGACATGGATGAGATAGAGATAATCTCTTGAGATCGGCCTCCAATCATCTAGGCACTTCAGTAGCAAGACTTTCAAGAAACCCTATTTTTGCTTGTTCTTGGCTTAATCGGGTGATTCCTTGATTCGAGAGTTTTTGTGTTGATTCCTTTGGTGATCTTGTTTGCTGTGACATGTGGAAACATGCTCAAAGTCATCTTGTTTATATTCTACTCACGAGCAATATCTAATCATCGATTTGGCTTTTAAGTCTCAGTTGGCGTGCGTTGCCTTAAATTTCAAAAAGATCTCAAATTTGTCATGTATTTTTTGATCTAGGAATGAAATAGCTTCCTGAGACCTTAAAAAACACGCGTACAAAGTCTCACAGTTTTTGGTTTAGTTGATTGAAAGTTCTATCAATTTTGGTTCTCGCGGTCAGCTGAAAACCCTGTTTATCTGGGAGAAACGATAGTACCGCAAGCTTGTAGCGGTTGTACTGCAGTCCCTAGTCTTCGACCACTTTGGTTTTCAACCATACATTGGTCGTTGACCTCACTGGTCAACGTTTAGCTTGGTTAGACCTCTTTGGTTTCGATTGCTCATTGGTCGTAGACTCCTCTGGTCACATTCCGAACTATTATGGCTATTCGGGTCATTGTCTACACAATTGGTTTTTCGGCCGCAGCTCTTGGTCATCTTTCATGAAGGATATGATCATATTGGTCTTGACAACATTGGTTTTCGACCACTCATTGCTTCTTGACCACGCTGATTTTTTGACCACACACTGGGCATCGACCACGTCGGTTTTCGACAACGTTGGCTTTCAACCAAATTGGTATCGATCACATCAGTTTTCGGCAATGTTGGCTTTCGACCACATTGGTTTTGACAACTCTCTGGTTGTTGACCACTCGAGTCAAATTTCGACCACGTTGGTCATGACCACATTGATTGTTCGAGCACTCAATGGTCATTGATCACGCTGGTTGCGACCACGTTGATTTTCAACCGCATTTTAGTCGAAGTTCGACCATGTTGTTTTTCCTGACTGGTTGTGCTCAGCATTTGACCATGTGGTAGCCAAATTCCGACCACGTTATTTTCAGCTAGTTTTGATCTGTTCTGAGAGTCTCTAGATTTGCGGTGGGATTCTTATCCTAATTTTCATAGTTTTGTTGCTATCGGAAGAAAGGATAGGTGGATACTTTGGGAGAAAATTTTTTAGACACTATTCATCGTCCTCTGTTGCCATCTTCGGTCCTACGGTATGGTCACCATGTGCTTTATATTTTTTAATCTTCTATTAATATGGCTGCAATACGGTGGGTACTGGACCTCCCATTAATAAATTGATCTGATAAACCATATCACACCGCAGTTCCCTGTATGTTCCCTTGTGTATGTATGGAACATTACTTCTACTAGTCCATTAGAACTTATGGGGCTCATTTGCGTCTAACTTTTGCAGATCAGCTTCCAAGAATTCAAGAACAAGTTACTGGAACTTGTTAGAATGCTTTTAGTTTATCTTTTCAAGTACTACAGTCAAGACCTCAGAGAGAATCATTCTAATAGGATCTCCTGAATGGAACCACTGTTTTTCCTGAATTCTTGAACATGATGTGATCTATTTTATACTGTTTTGAGTAATCCATTGATGTAAGCAAATAATTAGTCGGTAAATCACTTCTCTAAATATTAATTCCCTTTTTGGGTTCTTTTGTTTTTTTCCAGGATTTTTATTTTCTTTTTTGAATTTTCTGCAAAGTTAGGAGTAATGCTACTATAGTAGTGGTGGCTGGTCGCCTCAGCCTCCAAGCCCACCAGCCATTTGCCACATAGTATTGCGGGTTTGTAGGCAGCCACAAATACAATGCCTGCATCAAATTCTGGTGGGCAGTGCTGGTGTGGTGTGGACAGTCGCCGCCTTGGTGACGAGACTGACCCATGCTTGCCGCTAGGTCAACCCTCGTCACGCTGGAGAATTTGGTCGTCGAGAATGCCTCTTCATCGGACCGCGGCACCGCCGTGGATGAACGGCAGCCCCACCGATGTGCTGCGAAGATATGGTGTTGCTTGTGTTGGGTTACGGATAGATTACACTAGCGCAGATTAAAATTTTCTACCGTGTAAATCGGAAAGCCATACGAATAAGAAATCATGAATCGTTACCAATAGACACGTAGTGCAGTAGAAATAGAGTTGAAGCAGCCGATTCAATGAAGAGTGCGTCAGTGATTGTCCTGATCAGTGCTCTGGCCATTGATGTAAGCAAATAATTAGTAGTCAAACGTCCTCTGGCCAACCGTCTCCACCTCGTGATCGTCCCAATCAGTACCGCAGTCGCAGCAGCACCTCTACCGAGGTCCACACGTCCATGAATAGAACACCATATGTCGGTGTGCTAGCACCAACGTGCGGTAGGGGTTATGAGAGGTGGCAGCTAGGATTTTAACAGGTGTGTTTTGGGATGCCTCTTTCAGCTCCCACACCTCTTCTTATATAGCATTCAATCGGATCCTTATCCGATACGAGTAGAGATCGTATTTCACTTGGAGACTATCATCTGAACCTTTATCATTCCAACCTATTAAGTGTATGACCCTGTAGCTTTATGTATATTTGGACATGGGCCGAAAATTCCTTTCCAGTCCATAAGTTGGTATTGATCTTTAGCATGACATAATGACTCCCAAACATACAATGCAAGAACCTTCCTTCCCTAGCTCCCGCCAAACAATCCAGCAATCGTCAAATCGCTACAACCCTGCAGGGCTGCCGTCTTTCCTCGGGTCGCTAACGGCGGTGAGCATCCCATGGAAGACATTCTCGCCGCCACTTTGCCGCAGCTTCATGCTCCGACCAGTGCTCTGTCTGCCCGAAACCGGCTTGAGCAAGTCCTGCACAATGAGCTGGCACACCGCTCCAGAGTACGTGCTCGCCAGCGAGTGCCCTCTCTTCTTCAGGAACTCTCGCGCTTCTCTGCTGAACTCGATAAGCTCGCCGTCGATCGCCGTCTCGTTCTCGTAGACCACCACATTCGGCACCAGCTGCAATATTATTCACAAATACACCGTTCAAAATGCTACAAATTACTGGTTACCAACCGTGCCATTTCGTCAGAACTGGCATAAAAGAACCAAAAATCAAGTTGCAACTATGTGGCAAATGTTTACCTTGTGATAGACCCTAGGATGCTGGACAGCAGCCAGAGGGTGCATGCCGACGATGAAATGGTTCAGGAAGACCTGCGTGATTGCAGGAATGATGTACGTGCCCCCGCTGCCTCCGATGACACCGGCAAGCTGTTCATTCTGAAGAAACACTTCCGTTTTCAGTACAGGCGAGTCGTAACGAGACATGCCAGTGTGGATGTGGGACAATAATACCTTCAGTATGATCGCCGGCGTCATAGAGGACAGAGGCCGTTTGCCCGGAGCTATGAAGTTCGCCGGCGCAGGTGGAAGGTGATCTAGTGTTCGCTCTGCTGGCACGGAGAAATCGTCCATCTCGTTGTTCACCACGATGCCAGTCGACGGCGAGAGCAGATGGGCTCCGAAGTAGTAATTCACGGTTGTTGTCATAGCCACCGCGTTCCGGTCGCCGTCGATGATGCAGAGGTGGCTGGTTCCATGGTCTCTCAGCTGGCTCCATCTGAAGCCAACAACAAAAGCTTGTCAACGCATACGCTGTATAATAATCTCTGCAAGAAAAATCACATGGAAAACATATTTCAAGATGAGACACAATACTTTGGCAAATAGTAACTGGGCGGGAATGTTGTGTTGTCGACTATCCTTTGCCGGATTTTGTCAGCGAACGACGACGACAGCATCTCGGAGACGCTCCCGGTGACATTGACGAAGTCGGGATCGCCAAGGTCCATCCGAATAGCCAGCATGTGCTTGAACGCTTCAATGAACCGATGCACGCCAAGAAACCCTTTCAAGAACTCCAGCGACTTGTAACCTCCCAAGATATTCAGAATCTGCGATCATCAGAAAAACAATTGTTACTGAATCTGAATCAACACAACAAAAATTATAAAAAATTTGCATTTGATCTCTATGAGTTGGAAGGGCGTGCACTAACCAAGGCCATCCCGACGGTGCCACTCGAAGGTGGAGGCATGCCAAGAATGGTGTACCCCATGGCGTCGGCGCGCATGGCGTCGCTCACCTCGACCTTGTACCCCCTCAGATCGTCCATCGTCGCGATCCCTCCGGCCCTCCTGACGTCGTCGACGAACCTCTCGCCGACGCTGCCGTCGTAGAACGCCGCGACCCCCTCGTTGGCCACGGCCTCCAACGTGTCGGCGAGCGCGGGGTTGCGGCACACCTCCCCGGCCGCCAGGAGCCTCCCCTCCGGCGCGAACACGCCGCGCAGGCCGGGGTCGGAGAGCACGTCCTGCTCCGTCTTCTTGAGCGTGCTGGCGACGTACGGCACCACCGTATACCCCTCCCGCGCGAGCCGTATCGCCGGCGCGAAGAGGTCCTTCCATGGGAGCCTGCCGTAGCGCGACCACGCGGCGTGGAGGCCGGCGAGCTCTCCGGGAATGCCCATGGCGAGCGCGCCCTTGTACTTCGACGACGGGTTGCTCTCGTACATACTCTGGTATTTACAAAAACACAAAACAAGTAAATGTAAATGTAAGCATCTGAGCTGAGCATGCATTGTCTTTCTCCCTGATTGAAGAGCAGGATTAGTCTATAATTACATCAGCAAATTTAGCTTAAATACATGCAGTCCATGAATAATGACAGGATGGAAATGTTCTGAGATGCACGTTCGATGCATAAAGCAGCAGGAAAAAAACATTTGTTCCATAAACACTAGCACATAGGTGAAATAAAGAAGGGAAAAGCATATGAACCCTGATGGTCAGATCAGATGGTATGCATTTTCCCCTTCCTTTCGCAATAGGTAGTTGGTGCCTCACTGTTGCTGTCGAAATTATTCGGATGCTGACACTGCAACCGCATGCTCCAGATTTGGTTAGTTCAAATGGTGTGCATTTGGTTTTCTGTCCAGGACAAGAGTTTGATTCGTAGGTAAGTTACTTGTTGATGTTCCAGAGTTTATTTCCATGATCCCTCGTGTTGAACAAGTCTTAAAGGTAGTTGCGATACCTAATTGCTCTCGCTCTAAAAGAATGTCAGGCACACTGAAAAACAGATAGACAAATGAAGTTTAGGAACACCGTTGCAGAGGACTACAAGTAGTATAAAACCAATCAAACATAAATGGCAAACCTTACATGATAAGCACTTGGTAACGCATTACGCATGTGAAAGGCACTCCTAATATTCTAAGGCCATTTTCCCAACTACCGCTTGATCATCACAGACGGCAAGCAACCGATCAAGATCTTGATGATGGCACACGCGAAACACAAAGCCTCTAGTTTACGGTTGCAGAGTTGACCATTTTATTTTGTTTTATTTTTTAAAAAAATGGTCTCATTGTAAATGTTTCTGCTCTTTCTAATCTTTGGTGCACTGACCCGCTCGGGTTTGTCTTTTGGGATCTTGGGGCTGGCCAATGCACATGCAGACATGCTTCACCAAGAAAAGAAAGGAAAAAGAGCATGAATGAGTTCTTTTAAGCTGTAACTTATAGTTTTTACCTCACGGCTTTCTAATTTTAATTGTCTGTGTTTTAATACCAATCTTACGTATGATTTCTTGGTTTCGGGGAAAACTCTTAAAGAACTAGACTACGATTACGCAGAGTAGAGACACAAAAATTTTTATATAGGTTTGAGCCTTCTCCTAGGAGAATAATAACCCTACTTTCTGTGTGGCTATTGCTTAGAGAACTGTTTACAACTGAGAATGTAATGCGAAATGGCTTGCACTATCCTTTGATCCGATGTGTTTTTATTTGGCCTCTCTTCTCCGACATCAACCTTTATATAGTTGACGAAGCGGCAGCCGTTGTCCGTGCCAAAAGACGCCTTAACGCTTCGGGAGATAGCCGTCCGATGGAAGTTATTTGTCAGAGAGATGTAATGGCCCATACGTTGTGCGACGGTTGTTGTTAGAGAGAGATCATGTGCGGTTATTAGGGATAAACGCACGTTCTAACCGCCTTGTCAGATGGACTCACAATGTAGTTTGTCGTAGACAAGCCAGTTGGAGATAAACTAGTTGCAGGAAGGTCCACGACCAGGAGGTGGTTGCAGGACAACTCACGATTAGGTGGTCGTAGAAGGACTTACAACTATGTAGTCATAGAATGATTTACGACTAAGTGATCGTCGAATGACTTATGACTAAATGGTCGTAGAATGGCTTACAACATCCCTATGAAATCCTCGTCACTGGCTGTTTGCGAGAGAGTACAAAGAGAGAGACAGTTGCATACGATTTTAGTTGATATAGTTGAAGTCAATATTGTGTCTACTACAATTGACTTATAAACCCTATATTAAAAACACATCGTTTGAAAGATACTTATTGTAGCAAAAGCCATAAGCATAAAGCCCAAAACAACCTAGCCAAAATCTCACGAGCTAATGAGCCTGTGCTTTTGGGTTACAGCTTATGATTTTTTTGTTATGACTTACTACGTTAATAAACAATAACTACTGAGAAAAGTAAAAGCTAAAAACTGTTAAAAAGTTAAAAAAGAAGGGGCCAATACTCATGGTCAATGCTATGCATACTCGACGAATGACTCACTCATGTGTGTTACACATACATTTGACACGTACGTGTTGTATAGGCAACTGCGGCTAAAGTGATACTATTATGATTAGACCAAACAATGCAGCTTTATACAGTAACTAGATCACACGGATTAGTTTTGCGCAGTGAGTATATCAAATGGGCTAGCTTTGTGCAATGACTAGAATAGGCGGGCCTGCTTTGTATAGTGACAAGACCAAATAGGGTGGCTTTGCGTAGTGACCAGACCACACGGGCTATCTTTGCGCAGTGAGTACATCGGATGAGGAAGCTTTGTGCAGTGACTATACCAAACGGGCCAGCCTTGCACAGTGATGTGATGCTACGCTGGTCCACGAATCGTCCGAGGTGCAAAGCAAGATGTAACAACACTCTGCAAAGTAAGACATGACAACGCTCTGTCTCGCCAGCTTTTCAGATCAACATGAGAATGCTATGCCTCCTTAGATTTTCAAACCGAAAAGATAGGACTGTGCAAAGCAGAACATGACAGCTCATTGCAATGTAAGATGTGACAACACTCTGCCTAGACAGTAACTTTTCGGAAAGACAAGACAACATTCTGCCTCACAGGCTACTCACATGAAATTAACCACACCATACCAACCCTTTCACTTATAAAAGAAGGTGGAAGAGATTTGTAAGAGAACGCTATACAACCAAACCGAATACTATACCAGTGCTTGCTTCACCATGTCGGGATGGACAAGAGGCAGAAGAAGCAATGGAACAAGATGATGAAACGATGGAAGGAGACTAGCGAACTAGCAATATTTACTGCGGCCCGTGAAGAATAAGCAAGGGTTGCTTCAGCTCGAGACAAACAAGCAAGTGACCTTCGTAATTACTTGAGACAACTCACCAAGCTCTCGTCAAAATATGTGTACTACACTTTGCTAATCCCTGTAGCTTAGAGTCATTCATCTAAAAATAGTCTCTATTGATGATCTAAGACTAGTTTGAAGAAGCTAAAATACACTATTGAGTTTCTACCTACGACATAGAATGGAACTATTGTTGAGTATATTCTCCATGTTTCTTTATCGGTTTAAACTTTTAGATAGATTAGTTAATACATATAACTCAATATAGTAGTAGAGTCTAAAAATTTTGAGTTTAAAGCAGACTAATGTAATATTTTAAAAAATAATTGCTGTCTACTTTAAATCCATGTCTTAAACAGATTTTAAATTTAAGATCAAATTAATACAATATTTTAAAAAAGTAATTACGACTCACTTCGAGCCCATATCTTAGAGTCGGTGGAGTCGATGTATCGCCTTTTTTGTCAGCTTTCGGATCAACTCAACAGTAGTAACTATTTTTACAGTGCAGCACATTCGGATTGCTCACTCGTACAAAAGTCAAAGGTGTGTGCAGTGCGTAAACAGGCATGGCCCACCAGACAGTGACCCGCGACCAACTGGACACAATGGCCCAGGTTAGTGGTCGGCCAGGTGTCATATGACCCCACATGTCATGGATACAAGAAGAACAAACGCATGGTAAAAATTTCTTTTTTTCTCTGTGCTCATGATTGTAGTAACGACTAACGAGTAACGGTAACGTACGTACCGCCGTGGCCGCGGCCGGCGCGGTCTCCCGGGCGTCGAAGGCGACGGCCTCGCCGGAGGCCGCGTCCCTCACGACGATGAAGGCGCCGCCGCCGACGCCGCTCGACATGGGGTGCACCACCCCGAGGCAGAGCGCTGATGCCACGGCCGCGTCCACCGCGTGCCCGCCGGCGCGCAGCGCCGCGGCGCCCACCTCCGAGCACCGCCCGTCGTCCGCCGCCGCAGCGCCCACCCCGGACTCCACCTCGTGCGGGCTCAGTCGCGCGCCGGACACCCGCCGATCCTCTCCCCCGGAGTTCAGGGACAGCAGGACCCCGGTCAGGGCGAGAAGCGCCACGGCGATGGCCAGCGCGATCCATGGACGGCCCCGATGGCGCGTCGCTTCCGGCGAGACCGGGCCGCCGCCGAGGAGAGGGCTTTGCAGGCCGCCGCGCGCGGCCATGGCTGCTGAGCGCTGGAGATTCTGGTTGGGATTCTTGGATAAGAACGAAGGGTATGTATTCTTGGATGGCGAGAGGCGAGCTCACAGTGCGCGGTGCCCTTCGGGCGTGAGATGCTGGATTTGCATATATTGCCAGCTGGCTAACGAAGCGGGTCTCTTTACAGGGCGCGTATGCTCTGCCTTCAAAGGCAGTGACTTTGAGTCACTGACGCGTGGACCCCACGGCTAGAGGCGAGCTCACAGTGCGCGGTGCCCTTCGGGCGTGAGATGCTGGATTTGCATATATTGCCAGCTGGCTAACGAAGCGGGTCTCTTTACAGGACGCGTATCCTCTGCCTTCAAAGGCAGTGACTTTGAGTCACTGACGCGTGGGCCCCACGAGCAGGCAGAGCCGTGGGGCCCACGCGTCAGTGACTTAAAGTCACTGCCTTTGAAGGCAGAGGATCTCAATTCCTCTTTACAGTGTTTTATGACTTAATAGACTGGCTTTAATTGGTAATTTGGTACTGACCAAATGAAAATTCAGAAGGGGAATGCTAGACGCAATCTTACTGATTTGCAGGTGTACTTCATTAAGATTCGTTAAGAAAGGTCTACTATGGCTAATTGGCCCTTCCAAAATTTTATTTTAGTGAATTAGCTAGTTGTTGGAGATTAGGGATACAATCAGAGCCGATACAGACGGATATCGTTTATTCTGTATCATATTTCATATTTTTTTTCTTAGAGTCAGAATCGGACATAGATAGTATCGGATACCCATTTTTCCATTCCGTATTCGCTCCACAAGCCTTCAGACGATCGGTCGAACAAAAATTATCCGCTTCTTTTGCACCCCTACACAAGACTTTGAACAGTAGAGGGCAATTAAAGCGAACATGGAGAGACTAGTCGCCGAGATTTCGAAGGAAGCGCACTTAATATTAATACTCCATCTGTTTAGATGTGATAATCTGTCTATCTATTATCTTGTTTCTAAGTGAAGTCATAACAGACTTACTCATATTACTTGACGTACGGATATATACGGACGGATATCACTCAACCCGTATCCTATTCCGTATTTTTTTCCTCGGAGTCGAACTTAGATAGCATCGTATGCCTATTTACCCCTTCCGTATTTGCTCCATAAATCTTCGCTCGCTCGGTCGGACAAAAATTATCCGTTCCGTTTGCATTTCTATTGGAGATTATTTACTTTACAAGTTTACCAAGAAGCATCTAACAATAATTTTATCCATGTGCTTGAGATTCTTTAGCCACCAGCGAATAGGGCGTACAGTCGAGGAGAAATGTGTTTGGATCAACAACATATATTAAGATGGGTTCGTTGGGGCTTATGGTTTGGTTTTCTACAATAACTAGCTTTTAAACGGAGTGTCTTTTTAAGATGAGGTCTACAAGTCGATTATAGTAGACACTGTCCCGACTTCATCTATATCGGCTCAAATCATATGCAAGCATCCCTCTTCGTACTCTCTCACGTGAATAATCAGAATTCAAAATTTTAAGCTAAAAAACCACAACAAAAAAGACCACACCCATTCTTTTTGTTTTTGAGACACAGGTTCAACAATATTTGGAGCAGCACACTTGGTGCAATGTAACGCCCCCATTTTTTTTGGAACATGGCTGTTGTGCCTTCCACAACAGCCTAGGAGTTCAGTTACGGTCAGAAAGAGTACCATACCTGCTTATGAACATTTAGAAGGGTTAACTTAATTTAAAAATAGGACTTAATGGTCAACTTTAGAAACAATATGAGCATTCGAGCTCAAAACTTAACTTGCATTCAAAAGAATCAAAAAAAATCTCCACAGAAACGCTTGAGTGTGGTCGTAACCCTAACATGAAAACTTGAAGTATTTCTTCCTCTTCCGTATCTGTTCTGTTGGAATTAAGCAAGATTGAGTACACTAGGTACTCAGCAAGCCACATGAAAAAAATGCTATTTAACTAATTGCCAGTATTTCAAGAGATGGAATATATTGGGTTCACTATTATTATTTTTGTTGATGCAAGTTTGTTGGTAAAGACTTTACATTTTTAAGACAGTAAAACAATATTTAATTAGCAAAAAGAGGGGTTTG
Organism: Dendrocalamus latiflorus; assembly: GCA_017311315.1. NCBI lineage: Eukaryota > Viridiplantae > Streptophyta > Magnoliopsida > Poales > Poaceae > Dendrocalamus > Dendrocalamus latiflorus. The sequence goes on along the minus strand of CM029647.1, from coordinate 2,332,703 downwards.
TTAACCATACTTTTCATCACCAAATTCTCAAAATCTACTTGTGCCTTGTTATTGGAATCACATATAAAACACAGCTCCATTAACCAAAAGCACGTCGTATTCGAACACCATCTGTTATACTCTGTAGAGTTGCCCAACTTTACCCAAAAGATTCCTCAAACCGTCATGTCTAGACACGTAACAGGTAACGTGCGACTGAGTTGAGAAAACAATATCTTTCACTGATCTCCTCTTTCAGTCTCTACCCGGTAGGTTATGGACCACACATCATCGGGTATCCACTAGTTGCCATCCTTTAAACTCTCTAGGCGTGAAGCCTAATAAATGAGAGACTAAACTCTGATATCACTTGTGAGATTAAGGAGGTCGACTAGAGGGGGTGAATAGGCGGTCTAAAAAATCTCTTTCAATTATTATCAATTAAAGACCATTTTTTTGTCTAAACTAAGTATACAATGTGTAAGCTTAAATCAAATTGGTTTAGCACAAATGAAGCCTAAATCACTTATGATCACCTAAATGCAACAACACCCTAGAGCTATGTCAAGGTTTGCAATCCTAGGATGACAAGCAATCGATTTGATTCTATGAATATAAATTGCTTTAATGTAAATTGAGTATAAGAAAACAAACAACATTAACACGATCTCTTTTTTATCGTGGTGTTTGGAGACTTACTACTCTCCCCTAGTCCACGTTAAGGTTAGTCCAACCAAATTGGACCGACTCCACGAATTAAGCCGAAATATCTCAATCCACTAGTGGTAGCTCTTTCCCGCTCCAGGTAGGTGAGCACCAACCTTCACACTTTGCCCAGTCTTCTCATAACCTTCTTTGAGAAGATCACCGTTTACGATGCCTCCAACGTCGTCTCGGAGTCAGTAAACTCTAAGAGTAATAACTAATAAGTCAAACCTCTCGCTTGACTCTCATCACATGCAACAAATGCACATGCTCGAGTGGATACTCAATCTACCTTAAGATGCAACAAATGCAATCTAGAGCCTTCCTCCTTTCTCACAAGGTGCAATACATGTACAATTGAGAGGAGGACTTTACACTAGCTCAAGATAGTGAAATGGTGTGCAGCAATTACTTCTCCAACTGGCCATAAGGGGGGTATATATACTCACACCACAAAAACTAGCCGTTGGAAGCAAATGACTAGAAAAATCAGGATTATCGGAAGTACCGGCGGCAAAATAGCGGTACTTCTGCTTCCCTCGCAACGGTCAAAAAATTAGCCATTAGAACCAAAGGACCAGTTGAATCGGTAGTTCCACTGTACAATTTTTGGTAGTTCCGATCATCGGAACTACCGCTCTCACGGAGAGCAGAAGACCACCACACATGTGCCTCTCTGAAAAAACATACTACTACACAAGCCGAATGCAAATCGGAAGTATTGCTCACACAGAGCCGGTAGTACTGCTCGCTGATCGGACCGCTCACACAGAGCCAATTGACTACTGCCACAGAGCTAATCTTTGATCATGTCGGATGGTTCGACCACTCAGGTCGGGTTTGGTGATCTTCACTGGTGCTAGTGGCTCAGGAGTGGTGCAGTCAAAAGGTGCAGACGCGCGCTTTGGTCGGAGTTGTGCTGGCTTGGTGGTGGTGATGGGCGTGACATGGATAGTCATGGTGAGAGGCAACGGTGATGGAATGACATTGAAGAGGGTGGCAGAGCTTGGTATCACCTTTGACAAAGTGAGACAACGACGAGTTGAGGTTGCGGTGACGAGTGAGATCATGCTGAGTGGAAAGAGGAGACAAGGGAGATGATGGCTTCTTGGAGTGCACCAATTACCGGAGAAGGCGGAAGGCTAAAAGAGGAAGTGTAAAGCCAAGAAAATGCCAAATTTGGGAAGTAACCGAATGCAAACAAAATTTGAGAAAGTTCAAATTTTTGGCAAATTTTTCATGTTGTTTCATGCAAGTTGAAGTGTTATAGGTTGATACTACAATATTACATTTTCTTTTAAATGAGAGCAACTTAATTATTATGTAACCGTATTAAAACTTACCCAACATAGAAGGCGCCATTGGATCAAAACTGAGTCATCAACAAGACAACAAGTAATAATCGTTGCTACATGGACAGATTACATGAGGGTTCTTTTCAGGCGCGGTTTATGATTTTGACTTATAATTTTTAGTCTTAGTGTAAACGTTTATGTGAATGAACCTAATGTCCATTGGTCTTGTTCTCTTGGGCGGCGGTTTATTAGTTTAATGAATAGTGATTGCTGAGAGAAGTCAAAAACCATTGAAAAGACAAAAAAAAAGGAGCCAATAAGCCACTTAAAAAAAGTTGTCTCGATAATCCGCTTCGAAAAGACGATAAAAAGCCGTCCCATTCATTTTTTGAGAGAATCTATAAGCTATAAGTCGAAAAGAACTCAACCATTGAGAGCAATACAAGAGACAACGCAAGGTAGTGTGGGGGTGAAGTTAGCAGTGTACGGGTCTGTTCTTTTTAGTTTTGGCTTATGATTTATGACTGTGGCTTATGATTTTTGGGCTGTTTATGAGAGAGAGTACATAGTAACAGGAACTCGCATGCGGTTTTAGCCGATATAAATAAAGTCGTTACAATATGTATTACAATCAATTTATAGACTACGTCTTGAAAATATATTCTATTTCAAAATTAATTATTATAGAAAAGTTTAAAAGTAATCTTTAGAAGATGAAAAGAAGAGTCATCTTTCGCTTGCAGGGAGTGGTGCATGATACAAGCAACATGAAAACGACTTGGCAAAATCAGGAGCTGCACGTGAGCTCATCTTTCGAAATGATGTGACGCTATTTAATTAATTAGATATGCTGAAATTTTCGCCAAACCCAACAGCTCAACTTGTTTCTCTACATAGCCAATGCGTAAACTGTAGCTTGCCCTAAAAAAGTATTGTTACTAGCCTATTAGCACCAGTATTTTTTATAACTATTTTTGTGTGAATTGCTAGCCGAATGGAGATCGTCGCGGTCACGCACTCACGCTTCGCTACGGCGTGGCACCCAGCTCTTTCCATTGCTTGCACGCTTCGTCTCTCCGGGGCTCAGCTAAATTCGGGTTTGGTAGGTCTCGTCAGCTGCAGCTTAATAGTTTTATGGCTATGGTAAATAGTTTTTAGGTTTAGTATAAACGAATGTATGAAAGAATCAAATGTTAATAAGCTGTTTTGAAAAGACTATATCGATAAATTACTTTAAAACAGTGATAGAAAAGTCATTTCATTTGTTTATTTTTTAAAAAAATCATTAACTATAAGCTGAAAATAACCGACCACAACAGAATCGGTGTATTTCTGTGCAGGCGTCGCTGTCAGAGTACACCATTACATTGGTTCGGTTCTGTTAAGTGGTAACTAAACTGGTCTAGATGCATGGCTTGGCGATCTCGGCTATATTTTGTCTGTCATATACATGCAATATCTATCAGAGCTGAGTATCAAGCTGAGGAGTATTGACTAACTCCATTGGATTCTTACAAACTCCGTTGCATTCTTACAAAAGAGTTCCCAAATTTGCTCCTGATTAATTAATGGGAGGTGCTTCTATATTTTCTTCGAAGTAATTTGTACAACTTTTAAAACAGAACTAAATGGTGGATAATGATTACTTACCTATTCGTGTGCTTTAACATTAATGCTATTCTTATTAGAGTAGAAAGTATAGAATTACTACTCTTAATAAATTACCTTTGAGCATTGGGGAAATGGAAATGGAAGACCCTCTTCCAAGTATCCAACACAATGTCTACACAAAGAAAACCTTAAAAAATAATGCTCAGGGTTCGCATCAAAATTATTTACCAAGATCTCTCTCAAGAAAAAAATGTTCACCAACATGAGGACAGAATTTGGCCCTATTTTTTTTTAGTTTTTTGGCTTCTTCAAAAATCGAAACAAATGTAACATCATCTTAAACAGCTTCCTGAGTCTAAAACTATATGCACCATCTATCGCTGTCTCAAAAAACTTAGCCAAAAAAGCATAGCCTTTGTCACTGCAGTGGTTGGACGAGTGGACCCACAACCTCATCCGGCCTACTGGCCAGTAGTAGGGTGGTACTCATGCAAATTTTTCAGGAGCAATAATTGTGGCCAACATACTTGATAAGCTACAGTTCAGCTCACGAAATGTTATCTTCAACGAAATGTTATCACCAACAGCCTTACTATTCAAGGAAAGTCCAAGCGAATCATAAGACGAGTATATTTCTGCTGGTAGCTCGCAGCCAGTGAACTCATCTCAGGCATTGTCACAGAATCACAAAACCATTGCTCATGAGCTCCTCTGTACACTTCTGACCAAGGTTCTAAAAACCGGAACCGGAAAAAATCCCGGTCGGCGGCCGGTAACGGTAACCGGCCGGTTACCGGAAAAACCGGTAAAAAACCGGCCACAATTTGAAAATCAAATTTTGAATTTTGAGATATTTTGAAACCGGTAACCGGAAAAACCGGCCGGTAACCGGAAAACCGGAAAAAAACCGGCCAAAATTCGAAAAATCAAAAAAATCATACCGGCCGGTTTTTTAGTTACCGGTCTCTACCGGTAAAACCGGTAACCGGCGGTTACCGGCCGGTAACCGCCGGGATTTTGAACCATGCTTCTGACCAACCAATGGCGACAGTTCTATCAAACTGATATTTGTATGACTAGATGGTTTTCAACTTCTGCAATATACTCCTCCCCAAACAATGTTTATCAGGTTACAAAGAGGAAAAAGAATACATATAGTGTGTAATATGCAATTCCTGCCCGATTTTAGAGCCCACCTTACACAATAGCACAAGAATAATTTATCTACCTCTCCTAAAGATCCTCTCCTCTGCTGGAACATAGTACTCGCGCCCGGCCTGATCCATTACCCTCTCAAACCTATTGTAATGTACTGAACCAACTATTTCATCTTACAGCTTGCCAGCAAATACCTGTAACACTGGAAATTTTGTCTGTCCGCATCTGAAGACCGGGCCTCCCAAAAGACCATCAAAATTGAATCCAAGATCAACTACGGCACCTTACTGGTCAACTGAATTAACCTGTAATTGTAAATAATTATTGTGCAGGCCACTATTATGTATGTTTCATCATCAGACAGGTAAGATAAATTAGAGAAAAGCAAGATGTCACTTGACATCAACTTTCTTTTCTTTTTTACTTTAAAATAATTAAGTACAGAACACAAACAAGCTTGCATGCTTCATTATGAAGAGGTACCAGCATGTTAATAATAATAGCACTTACCAGTTCTGACAAAAATGAAATCCAATTAGGCTATGTCACATTACTGTACTGCGCGCTTCCTTTTCGATCTTTTGCCCTTCTTTCCAGAGTAACTTGGAATTTTCTTGTTGCTATCGGAATTGTACGTTTCCTCTACAGGTCCTCCCTGTTGTCAGCTTTACATCAGTAACTGAAGATGATTTTCACATTCTTATGTATTATTTCGGGAAAGAGGATTTTTCTAACATGACTAGCCCCTGTTGTCTACTTCGCAATGCTCTACCAAGTAAAGATGAGTGAAGAAAAAAAGAAGAGTACCTCTTCTGCAGTCCCATCATCTGACTCTTCATCCTCTAATGTTGATGCTGAGTCTCCTGCAGCAAGCGCTTTGCTGAGTTTTTTCTTGCTCTCCTCTTCTTTTAGCTGCCTAAATCTGCTTGAAATATTGTTTGTAAAAATATGAACCTGAACGTAATAGGGTTCAATATTATATGAAATTCAAAGGCACCTTTCACCAGGCTGGGCTGGTTGAGCACTTGAACGCTTTGCTCGTCCTGCAGTGATTATTCCATTACCTCCCTCACTTACAACAGGCTTTGCTCCTCCCAATTTACGTAACCACACCTGCTGGGCTGTACTGAGGATATTGTTTGTAAACCTAATGGTAACCATGGAGTTAATACACAGATTGTGATCTGATAATTGCAAGAATTCACTGAACAGGGAGGAGTCATACAATCTTTATGAGGCACATATCACTACAGCGTAGAACTAATATCAAATGCACATACCAATAAATGGACAATCCTGATGGCACCGACAAAGAGAACCACCCAATCATAAACGGAAGAAATTTCAAGACAAGCAATGTGTTCTTCTGTGATGGATCATCAGTCTGCAGCAGATCACAGGAGCAAAGTTAAACCATTGCTTGTATGATGGCGCTATAACAGATGAAGCATACAGGGCAGCATTCACCTGAGGTGGCTTCATAATCTCCATAGAGACATACTGAGAAACAACAAGTAGCACAGGCAACACAAGATAAGCTATTGTGTCATGCCAGCCTAATGGCGGGTGACCATCCTGCACAATCAATTAAAATGTGAGTACAAATGTTAGCACATCTCAATCATGCGAGCATATAGACTATTGTATTAGCTCTTTTCTACAGGGATATGTTGATAAAATGGCATGCCACATCATTCAAACATGGTAGCTATGCTACATGACCAACTTTTTCAGCCATGGTGATAAAGAAGTATCGAAAATGAAATTGCACATAGAAAAGCTTCTTGTTGCTTGAGTGCTATTGAATATTTGAATGTGCTACCTAAGTGGCTATTGGGCAGAAACATGCCACTGGTCTAACTTGACTACAATGTTGCAACAACATATCGCTAGCATTTGAAGGATGAACAAAAAATGTAATGACAGTCGCTTTAGTGTAATAGACCATTTTCCACAGAGCCTGCAATGGAATAACTGATATATGCTAATAAGCGATCAATTTTATTACCACAAAAGGGAAGAGCCAAGAAGTGCCACCACCACTTTGCCGAGCAGCAATTGTTGTAGGACCTCCCAAAGATGGAATCCAAAAAAATCCTTCTGTCAACAACCCCTACATGTCACAGAAGCCACTTAGTCCAAAAGCCTCTCAATGAAGCAAACTTCAAGAAGTAGAACTTGGCATACCTCATTTGCTACATTTGAAAGGGCTTGATAAAGACCAATCCAGACAGGTATTGTTGCCAATGTAGGAAAACATCCTGGCAGAGAAACCATTAAGATCAATACACTGCATCATAAAAGCAATCACAGTAGAAAGCTAACTGGTTTTCCAACCTAGTGATGGCAATAATGCCATTCTATTGGAAAATACAAAATATGATCAACTAACATGGAATAATTGACTTTCAGAAACCAATGAAAAAAAGATACAATGGACCAGAGGAGTTCTTTCACTATCAGAGTAACTTGGTTTAAGAAGAGAAAATTAAGCAACCTGCTAGTGGGTTGACTCCAGCTTGCTTATATAACCGAGCAGTCTCAAGCTGTATTCTTTCCTAACAAGAGTTACGTAGAAAGAAGTGATCAGAAATGAGCAAAGAAACGTGCTTGTAAAGACAAAAATAATACAAATAACCTCATTTTGAGAAGCATAATTCTATCACGGCAATATGCAAATATATGTCTCAAACCAAACCATAAACTTCCACCTTTTATGTCAATGATTGAAGTTTCAGACAAACCTGATTGCCTGCGTATCTTTGCTGAATTGCCTTGATCTGTGGCTGTAAATTCTGCATTGCCAGAGTTGATTCAACCTAAAAGTAGATATGCAGCACAGTTGTCAATCCACCAAATTCATAAACAGGCATTAGAGAATGCTTATCAGTTTAATTCAAATCAGGCTAGACCATTCACCTGCTTTTTTGTTAAAGGTAACGTTGCAACCTTCACAATAACGGTGAGCAGAATGATCGCAAATCCATAAGCGTATGGCACATGAACTGCTGACAGGCCATCCTTGAGCACCTGTATGGTGAGGCTCAGACAGTATTAGCATTGCAAAGTTGTTGAATGTTATGTTTTTAACTACTGATAAAATCCTACAGCTCCCAAATTCTAGTATTTCGGATTAAAGCTAGCAAAGCTAAATGCCTAAACACGCAAGTTGAGTTCCAGAGGCTACCAGAACACCCATCACCATCACGAAGTAGCCCCAAACAAGACGATAAACTAGTAAAGGAGCAACTAACCATTCCGACTGCTCAATGTTCTCGTAAGTTTCAGAGCACACAAGCATGACAAGTGCATGCACCCCAGTGTCAGACTCTCCAGGAACTTCGATAACTCGAATTCCCATTCGATTCTACCCAAACTAGTGCCAAACTAACTCCACTATATCCATTAACCAATAAAGGAGCAAGCTTAGTAACCCTGAACCTTCCACAACCTGACAACCTTGGAGAAGAGGGCGCTTACCTTGAGGACGACCTCCAAGGCCTCGGAGATGAACCCGAACCATCCTCCGTTCTTCTGCGCCGCCGCCGCCGCCTGCTCCACATCCCCTCCCCCTCCTCCCCCTGCAGCCGCGTCCGCCGCGACGACCGCGGCGTCCGCGAGCGTGTAGAGCGCGGCCTCGGCGCGCTCCAGCGCCGCGTGGAGGCCTCCCATGGACTCCAGCCCGTGCAGGCTCGCCCTGACCCTGTACACCGCCGCGGCGCGGCGGCCGCGGCGCAGCGACGGGAGCGGCGGCAGCCTCGCGGCGCCCCCGGCGCGGGGCAGCGAGGGGAGCAGCGACGAGGAGAGGAGCGCCTTGGCCATCGCGCGCGGAGGAGGGAGGGTTTTCTGGCAAGGGTTTAGGGTTAGGGTTCATGCACGGGGCGGGAGCCCGGGGCGGGGGAGCAGCAAGCGGTTGTGGAAGCGAGAAGTGGAGGAGAGGAGAGGAGGGAGCGGAAGACGAAGAAGAGGAGGAGAGGAGGTAGTCGTTGGAGAGGTGGGGGATGCTTTATCCTCTTCGGCGCTTGTGGACTCGGCGTACCAGAAATCTTTTGAGTTTCGGACTAGTGAGCTAATCACTCTCACGTCCTCTTCACTTCGACTCGGTTTTTGGCACGTTTGGGTTAGGTTTATAGCCAATTTTGTACACTTTAAGTTAGGCTGCACTTGATATTGATGGTTATTGTAGTGGTTATAGACTAAATAGTAAATAAGAGAGGTTATGGAGAGGCTATAAAAGGATTGTTTGGAGCCTTACAAACCGTGGAAACAAATATAGAAATCTGTGCTACTTAGATTTATCTAAAAAAGAGCTTTGTCCAGTGTAGCATCCTAAGACATGTATTTATACCCATGACGAGATTTATTACATAAATGTTTCTATCTGGATTTACAATTATAGGGCAATACTGTCTTTTTCCTTGATATAGTCTTCTTCAGTCAGTCATGTGGCCTTACGACTATTGAGCTTCCTAAAACAATGGACTAGTTGGACTAAAGTGGGGACCACTCCCCCAATGGTAATATTGGCTTTTACTAGTTGAAAAGGTACATAACCCGAGTTATAAATGTAAGAAAAACATGATGAGCCACAGTTGCAACAACGAGCCAAACATTTGACTAAGGTGTCGCTTGGTTGGGCTGAAATAAGATAAATTATAGCTGAGATTATACTATAGCTGATTGAAATTACACTGTATCTGATGCTGACTTATTTGACGTAACTAAATTTAAAAAAAATAAAAATAAAAAATGTTAGCCCATCATGGACAATACAAATGAACATGAAAAAAAGAACTGGTAAAAAAGCCAAAAAAATAGAAAAAGATGAAATTTGGGAATAACAAAAAACAAGCCAAAATGCCAAATACTCAAGTTGAAATGAGCAGGGCTTTAGAAATCACAGCACGCCTACTCATTCACTTGTTATGTGGAATTTTTAGAATGTGGAAAGTATGAAGGGGGTTGTACGGTACTTAATGAAGATTGTACAAGTAGTACTTGGATATTCCGAAAATGACATGTATTTCCGGTTATGTTACGGAATCTTGCAGTAGTTTTTTTTTCCGAGACCATGGAATCTTCCAGTAGATGTTGAGTAGAGGGGCATTTGTGTTTTGCCGCCGAACTACCATAGCTAGACGCAGCCGCATCAGTCAAGTTATAAAGATCCCTTACAGAGCACTGAAGCAGCGCCATTTTTCTGAGTCTGTACTTGCCAATAGATCAGAACAGCTTACATTGGTAGTTGGTAAGATTTTTTTTTTAAAAAAGATTTTTTTCCCCCTTCATTTTACATGGACCAATTAGCTCACCGGGCTAATAGCACAATCTCTTCTCCTTTCGGAAAGGGATGTTGATGGATTAACGGCTTCGTGTCTAAATGCTCGGCGTGCATAAGAACCACTTGTTCAGTAGCAAGCAGCAGTATCTGAAGCATTTCCCTTCTACAGTCATGCATACACTATGGCCTGCCTAACCTAGTAACGAGCTGACTGTAAGTCCACTTCCATTCTATATATTTATCTATATATATGAAAAAAGAACTAGTGCTTGCATAGTTATTCAGAATGGAAAAGCCAACCGGTTTACATCACAGTCGATGTTCAGACGGCTTGGTCTTAGGACCGTACAATGCTAATTGCGTGGTCATAAACAGTTGGTCTGATGGTCCGACGGACGGACGGATGGTTTGCAGATCATCAGACTGCCTCGTCGTGTAGTTGGGTGTGTAAACGAAGAACAGAAGCTCACTTCTGGTAATTGTGGTTATTATACTTCCATTGTCCATTCTTTGGCAAAGATGATGAAACAGAACACGTAACTACAGCCCGGTGTGGAAACCGCCACCGGCTGCTGCAAGTACAAACCAACACGTTTCCAGGTCTCCAGCGGCCAGTAGGCTCTCCACTCGCTGCTGCAGCCTGCATCTGCTCCTGACCACAAAGAACCATCAGTTACAAAGCATATTCGATGTTCCTTTCACCATGGCTATACAAATCTCGTGAGAAGCAGGTCACGGGAACATGGCTCATTGCTGGCCACATGCAAGCCAAAAAGATCCTGGCTGGTTTTCAGGATGTAAGTAAAGATCTTTGTTACTGCAGAAATTTTTGTACAGATAACCTATTTTTTATTCGAAAATACAGAAATATACCCGCGACAAAATTTTTTACACAAATAGGCTCCAGTCGCCCAACCATTGGGCGACTAGAGTTTATCGCCCAACCAAAAAGCGATTTATGAAGAATCTGGTAACCGTTGGACGATTAAATACGATCGCCTCCCCGTTGGGCGATTTAATCAAATCGCCCCCCCGTTGGGCGATATATATTGAGTCGCCCAACGGGGGGGCGACTCACTGTGAATACAGCCCGGTGGCCGGGGCCTCTTTTCTTCCCCACGCCTGCTCGCCAATCTCTCGGCCGCGCGAGGAAGAGAGAAGCAGAAGAGAGGAAGGAAGAGGAGGAGGAGAGGGGAAGAAGAGAAGGAGAGGGGGAGGAGAGGGAAGAAGAGGAGAGGGAAGAAGAGAAGGAGAGAGAGAGAGGAGAAGAAGCCGCGGGATTTGCAGGTATTTTTCTAATTTTAGAAAATTTGTTTAGATAAATTTAGTTTACAAAATTTAGTGTAGATATTTAGTTTACAAATTTAGTTTAGATATTTAGTTTAGAAAATTTAGTTTAGAAAAATAGTTTAGAAATTTAGTTTAGATATTTAGTTTAGAAAATTAGTTTAGATATTTAGTTTAGAAAATTTAGTTTAGATATTTAGTTTAGATATTTAGTTTAGAAAATTAGTTTAGATATTTAGTTTAGATATTTAGTTTAGAAAATTTAGTTTAGATATTTAGTTTAGAAAATTAGTTTAGATATTTAGTTTAGAAAATTTAGTTTAGATATTTAGTTTAGAAAATTAGTTTAGATATTTAGTTTAGAAAATTTAGTTTAGAACATTAAATTTAGAAATGTAGATGCAGTTTACAAATTTAGATGTACAAATTTAAATGTAGAAAAAATATAGTTTTTTGTATAATATTTGTAATGTATTATTGTGGAAAATTTACTTTAGAAATTTATTGTAGATCATTCAATGTACAAATGTAGATGAAGTTTACAAAAATCAAATGAAGAAAATTTAAATGTAGAAAATGTTGTGTCGAAATTTTGTATACTATTTTTCATGTATTATTGTAGAAAATGTAGTGTACAAATTTACATTTAGATAATTTTGCAGTTATGACGGGTGATTGGCGGTACCCGCTGTTGGACGAGCACTTGGACCGCGTGCACCGCGCTTCCCGTCGTGCGCCGCCACCGGGGAGCACGGACGAGTCGACTGAGCTGGGAGTGGTCCGGACACGCACACCTCGTGTGGCCTGGGGACTCGACCCCCGTTGGACTGCCAGGTTTGCACTACGCCAACGTTTTAGTATTACCATAAGAACATTCCATGCTGACATTCACTTTATTTGCAGGCTGCGGGATGCCGGACTTCTCCCTCTTGCCCGGATGGTGCAGGCCACGGATGAGGACGGAGGTGCCTTGGCCGGGGAGGGGGACGAGGCGGGCGTGGAGCGATCACGACGCTTCCCGTTCGACCGTTCCCTGCTGACGGCTTTGGTGGACCGTTGGCGGCCCGAGACGCACACTTTCCACCTACCAGTCGGGGAGATGGCGCCGACCCTGCAGGACGTGTCCGTACTCCTTGGCCTTCCGGTCGCGGGAGACGCTGCCTTCCTACCGGAGGCTCCCGCCGAGTGGCGCGATGACCTGCTCGGCAGATTCCAGGGGGTCCTTCCACCGGCCGATCACCACCACATCTTCGACGAGAGGCAGAAGCATGGACCGACGCTGAGGTGGCTGGCACAGTACCGGGTACGTGGTGTTTCAAGTCGATCGCGTCTTCCAAACTCTTATTTGTGCAATTACATACTAATAAGAACTTTTCGCATTCAGATTGAGCGCATGGTTGTAGATGCTGACGATTACCAGGTCGCGCGCCACTTGGAGGCTTACGTGCTGTGGCTGTTTGGTTGGGTGCTCTTCACCACCAGCCACGGCAACATCGTTGACGCGCGCCTTATCGCTTATGCGAGGGCGATTGCCGACGGCGAGGCCGACCAGATCAGCTGGGGATCGGCCGCACTTGCCGTGACGTACCGCGGCCTGTGCGATGCGTGCACGAGGATTAAGGCGAACTCGATCCTCACGGGATGTCCCCTGCTGCTGCAGTTGTGGTCGTTCGAGCGCTTCAGTCTCGGACGACCTGTACTAGACGACATGAGTCCCTACGGGGCCGAGATGTACCCGGGGGGAGACATCGACCGGCCGACAATGGGTTCTATTTGGTATCGTCGACGAGTGAGTTTTATTTTATCATAGTCAACTTATTAACGATCGTCGTACTAAACAATTTGCCTTTCTTGCAGGTACAGTTCGCGCACGTGCAGGTCACGCGGGCGTACCACCCCTTCGTGGAGCAGTTCGACCGCCTCGCAGACTCCGACGTGCGCTGGGAGCCTTACGCAGAGGAGGCAGTGCAGGCCCGTGCTCCTGACGGGCTGTCTGCACTGTGCTGGCGTGACCAGGCTTTCTGCCTAATCCGTCGGAAGCTCGTGTACGGCATCTACGTTGAGGACTACGCACCGCAGCGAGTCATGCGGCAGTTTGGGCTGCGGCAGGCACTTCCTGTACCAGTCGGGCCGCCGATTCCGCCGCGCGTGCACGCGTGAGTGATCGCTTCTGATATTTTTGTACGTACTTACTATTGTGACCACAAGTACTTACATTACGTAATGGTTCCATAAGCAGGCACAACACGAGGGGCGTCAAAAAAGGCACGGACTGGTCCAGGAAGATGCAGCCCTGGATTACGCAGTGGGAGGGTGCGCTGAATGACCGCGTGGAGGAGGACCGGCCATACGACATAGCCGACTACGCGGAGTACCTCATCTGGTACCAGGGGCGGACTCGTACCAGGCTGGTACATGTCGTTGACCCACCTGCCCCACACGTCGCCGCACCGACAGACGCGTACCCTGCGCACTTCGCACGCCACGCTCACATCGCGGTACGTAACTTGTAATTTCAAAAATTCTCAAATGGCAATATCGTTTCGATGATGGACCATTCTATGTCTTTTTGTCCAGGCTGACGTCGGTGTTGCAATGTGGTCGGACTCCTCCGCACTAGTGCAGAGGTGGGGCACAGGTGGGGAGTTGACCAGCGAGGAGGCTGTCAGCTTTGCGCGACGCATGGAGGCCGGGTGTAGATGTATCGTCAGCCTACTGTCCTGCACGAGGCTACCGGTGGTCTCCACACCTACGCCCAGTGCACCCCGACCACCAGTGCCACCCCGACCAGCGTGGCACTACTCCGGAGGTAGTACGTGGACACGTCCACCTCCCCCGGACCAGCCAGGGAGTTCTGCTTGGTCACGGCCTCGTACACCTCCTACGTACATCCCCGGCTTCTACACGGATGATTTCATGGCGCCATGTACGGGTACGCATCGTCCGATCTTGTTTTTATCCTAAGACGACATGCAACGAACTAACGATATTACTATTGCAGGTCCTTACCAACAGCAGGGACGCTTCTCCCCGAGCCACATCGAGGTGGACCAGTTTTTTGCGGACTGGCCTGGGCCGTCCTCCGACGCAGCACCGGAGGTTCTCTCCGGCAGTGGCCTCCCCGGTGCACCGGAGGCCACACAGCCAGAGGTGCAGCTGACTCCACCGGCGCAGCCGCGGGTGCGAAACCCACCTGATCGTTTTACTTTTTCGGACCCTCGTCACCCGCCTCGTAATCCGTTGCACCGGAGGACGCCCAAGCGGGGCCGTATGGCAGGACGCGGGCGCGGTGACGGAGCACCTTAGGGTGGGGAGTGAGGGGTGTATGTCATGCATGTAATGGATAAATACGCGGCATGTTACTGCGTTATATTATAAAGTTCATTTAAATTCAAACAATGCTATTATCTCTTCTTTTCCTATAGAAAATTATTTCTGCGGCCGAGAGTAGATTGGCGAGCAGACGTGGGGAAGAAAAGAGGCAGGTGGGCTGTATTCATAGTGAGTCGCCCCCCCCCCCCCCCCCCGCGTTGGGCGACTCAATATATATCGCCCAACGGGGGGGGCGATTTGATTAAATCGCCCAACGGGGAGGCGATCGCATTTAATCGCCCAACGGTTACCAGATTCTTCATAAATCGCTTTTTGGTTGGGCGATAAACTCTAGTCGCCCAATGATTGGGCGACTGGAGCCTATTTGTGTAAAAAAAATTTGTCGCGGGTATATTTCTGTATTTTCGAATAAAAAATGGGTTATCCGTACAAAAATTTCGTTACTGCACAGGTGAAGCAGTGCATCACAACATTAAGGATGAGCAAACATTGCAGGTTAGACAGAGCCCGAAATGGTGAGATTAAGGTGCCGATCGGTTGGGCTGAAATAAGCTGGCTTATGGCTGAAATTGTACTGTAAGTGATTGAAATTACATTGTATCTGATGGTGGCTTATTTAGCGTAATTAAATTTAAAAAAATTAAAAATAGAAAAAAACAATTAGCCCATCACAGACAACGCAAATGAATACAGGAAAAAAGAACCAGGAAAAAAACTCAAAAAAATAAAAAGCCAGAAAAAGATAAAATTTAGGAATAGTGAAAAATAAACCAGAAGGCAAAAACTCAAGCCGAAATAAGCAGGGCCTTGTAAAAACAGAATTTGATCATCAGCTCATCAATAGTTCAGTACCGGCACAATAACCAGACCACGAGAACAAATTCAGCCAACAGAATGCATGCACACATGAGCATATCAATCATGAAATGAATACAGCAACCGCATCAAATTTTGATTTAAGCTAAAAGCTATCCGGGTCATAGTACAATATACAAGTACACTAAAATGGTTAAGACAATTATTACAGACAATTGCGAAAAAGACAATACAGTTCTGAACCTCTGGTCATATGTAGCTGTCGACATTATTGCGAACCTGATCATGAGAATATATACAGAATATTAACTTGCCATGTTTCATGGTAGAATGAAATAGTCAAGGAGATTACCAATATAGTGATGTGATGTACTTGTGTAAAAGTACAGATGAGAATTAACAAAGGAGGTAACTTTTTGCCTAAATCACCAACACTACGGAGAAAACAAGTTCAACTAATGTTTAGCAGCAAAAAGATTGAAATTTCCACTGATCCATGGCATGACCTGTTATATTCCAGTATCTCATGTCATGACACCGGAAGATCTAAAGACTAACTGTTTTCTGTTCTATGATAAAAGAAGATCATTGTCACCAAGGTGTGGGGGCCTCATGCAAACCTGGACTTCGTGCTCCTCTGGTCCAACCCGGTGCTTTGGGACCATGATTTCCAGTCCAGTACCAGTCTCATCATAATACGCCTCGAGCTTTGCATCTTCTGGAATCCTTGTAGCCAAAGGTATCTCTCTCACGAACTCACCGGGAGGGCAGTGCTCAGGGGAAGGGTCGGTCAACTTGAATGTTCTGTCATGCCTCTTTACGAAGGGCATGCAAGCAGTGCTTACACATGATATCTTCACAATGCCGTGTGTCAGCGTGTTCCTCCAAGAAACTTTGACGCTGTGTGGATCAGAGAAGAGCATGCTCACCATAATTAAGTAGCCTTCATCATCCTCATATATTGTCTTGGCAGCAGTAACAGGCCCACTTGCATGTTTTGCTACACCAGTGAAATCGTGCATCCATGATGGCTCACCAGTATGGACTTCTATCTCTTGCTCTCTATCAGAACAGGAATTATTTGCCATTGCACAATCCTCTTCTGCACCATGGCCAAAGAAGTCCTTGCGGCGTTTGGCGCATTTTGGTGAAAGATCCATCCCATCATCTGACGATGGTGGTGTAGATAGGTTAAGACCTGAACCATTCAGTGCCTTTTTATGATTATGAGAGCCATGTGCGACACTCTTTGATGACGGTGGCTGTGGCCTATCTAGTTCAAAATCAGTGCTTGGAAGATTCCTCCATGACTCAAAGTCACTGGCTTCGGGGGGTACTGAGAAATTAAGTTCCCTGCCTGTAAGTTCAGCCCATCTCTTCAAGTCAGCCTCAAGAACTGCTGATAAATTTGGTGAGTTCACAATCTCGATCCCATGAAGGCACTGTGGGTTGGACAGACCACGGTAGTGCTTTCGCTGCATGCGGTGTGACCTTGCAAAGCCCTTGTCCACGCTGAATGGAAAAGATGGCTCCCCATGCTTGGAATGCCCATTCATGAAGCTCCGGAGCTGCATCTTCCCAAGGGCATTGTCAGGCCGGTCCTTAAAAACCCACATGTACATGTTCTCCATGTCATGCTGCACCAGGAAGACCTCAAGGCGGAGGTCAGACTTGTCGAAGCCCGAGATGCTCCCAGATGCGTCCCGCGTAACCTTCCCCTTTGGCTTCTCCACAAGCGCGGGCTTGAAGTAGTGATTGAAGAAGAACCATGCCCCCCAAATGCTGTCCCCCCTCTTAGCGCATTTCCTCGCGCCAACACCAACCGCAGCACTCCCATTGCCAGTCGACTTTGGAAGTGTAAGCACAACCTCAGACTCATAAGTCTGTGTGCCAAGACTGACATCAAGCATGTCGAATGGGTCGAAGCTCCACGCCGGAGGTGGTGGGGAGGGGTCTGCGGAGAGCGGGAGGTTAATGTCTGGCGGGCCTGGGTGCGCAGACACATGCCGCGGAGTAATAAAGAGTTCCCTGTCACCACCACCGCTGCCGCCACCACCACCGCCGGAGGACTCAGCAGAGGCCGGGTGTGACCCAGCAGGGTCCATGGAGAGGAGGGTGCAGGGGTGGTTGTTGCTGTTCTCCATGGAGAGGGAGGTGAGGAGAGGCTCTCCCATGGAGAGCTCCCTCCTCTCCTTATCCTTCGTCCTTCCTATTATTGCCTACTTCTCTTCAATCTCTTCTTCTTGCTGTCTCCTACTGCCTCTCCTCCCCTGATGTCCCAATCAGGGCACAAGAACTCCATGGGAGCTCCAAGGGTTTCCCACGGCCTTGCCCCATAAAAGATGAAACTTTCTACCAAAAATCCACAGATCAAGATCTATGATGAGAAATCCTTCCTTGGGAATAAAATTGAGATCTTTGGGGCCAATCCGACGTCGTAAACCTAGAAACGGACAGAAAAGCAAGTTATTGTTTATCCTCGTTAAATTAACACTAATAGCTGCATACAAATCAAAATCTTTACCACGAACAAGTAGAACAAAAGCCCTTTTTAAGATTGAAAGCAACTCGATTTCCCCCTCAATAACTCGATTTTTTTTTACTAAATTTCACCCAAAGTAACAATTTTTACTCAGTCATGTCGAAGTACACCTTGAGAATCCCACTAACCACCCAAGAATTGTCACCGAAAGGTAGAAAAGAAGACATAACGAAAAGAAGTAAAAAGAAGTAGAGGGAGGAAAGAAGAGAAGCCATAGCTCTGATGATCTGATCTAACCTTGGGAGAGAAGGAACCTTCTAGAAATCCCTTGTTCCCCGGGAAGGAGCTCTCCTGAGGGTTCTGTAGACTTCACCTGAGCTCTCGCCGGCAACGTGGAGGGGGGGAGGGCAGGGGAAGAAAGGAGAAGAGAAGAGGGACGGGTCCAAAGAAAAACAGGGATCGGGGCCTCGCCGGGTTCGGATCTGATGTCGTTGCGGGTCACAACCTGCAACCGTGTCCCCTAATCAGCTTCTTTCGATTAGTCTTGAATCTTCAGCTCCTTTCGATTAGTCTTGAACTTACCTTTGAATTTATTTGGATAAATAACCTATTTCTTGAAAACTTAGGGTAAACTTGAGATTCAAGCTTTACAAGTCTTTTTTTGTTTGCTATAGCTGCTAGCTTAGTGGCAGATTTTGATCTCACGATTTCTTATAGTATTGTATTATTCACGTAGTTTATAATTAGCTCATGGTATAAAGCTTAGAGATCTGTCATTGATTTTCGATGCTCGCTAAGAGCAAGTACAATAGTGGTCTTATAGCCAAGCTAGTCAGCATTTTTGCTGATGTGGAGGAGAGAAGAGAGGAGAGAGATGAGAGCTTGGCTCTCATGCAAGCAACAAACTGGGCACGGGAGCCTATGCAGTGGTGGGCCAAGATAATAAATGTATGTGAGGAGGAATAGGGAAGAGAATGTGAGACATGGTACCACATAATAATAAAAAATCTTTTGTAGACAAATAGAAGACAAATTATTGTATAACTTGGCTCTTATAACTTGACTTATAGCCAAACACTTGGCTCTATTATTGGTAGAGATGGCAATGGGTACCCGATACCCGAATACCCGACGGGTTTTACCCGATAAAGAGATGGGTATGGAAAATTTTATGTACCCATGGGTACAT
Source organism: Dendrocalamus latiflorus (assembly GCA_017311315.1). Taxonomy (NCBI): domain Eukaryota; kingdom Viridiplantae; phylum Streptophyta; class Magnoliopsida; order Poales; family Poaceae; genus Dendrocalamus; species Dendrocalamus latiflorus. The sequence goes on along the minus strand of CM029647.1, from coordinate 2,313,567 downwards.
TATTGGGCGAAATCCTCTACCCGCCGGGTAGGCGGGTGCGGGTGTGGGTATATACTACCCATACCCGCCTACCCGCGGGTAATGAATACCCGCATTAGACAACTAGACATCCCACTCAAATGTTAATTTTATTATCTACTTGTTGTTGATTATTTATTTGTTTGTCATATGTTGATATGGTCATGTCAAGTATGTTTATGTGATGTACTAATTTTGATCATTAGACGCTTTTGTGCTTGGCATGTATGATTAATGAATGTCTAAATTGATGATATTCTTATGTGTTGAACCGGGTATGTTTGCGGGTACGGGTTACCCGTCGGGTAGTAATACCCGCGCGGGTACGGGTATGGGTAAATTTTCCTACCCGCGTGCGGATACGGGTAACCCGACGGGTAAATTTACACCTAGCAGGTACGGGTATGGAATGGCAATACCCGATGGATATTTACCCGTTGCCATCTCTAATTATTGGACTTGCTCTAATAATCAAATGGAACTCATAATAATGCACCAACACAGTTTCCAAAATGCCGTTTGCAGCAACGTTTTAAAAATCTAGAAGGAAGATTATTCTAAGGAATATGAACTAGGAAATTGCGGAACAGCCAAGCCATCCTACGACTTGCTCGCAAAGGCCAAGGTTGCAATTATTTAATGAAGATTCTCTTGCCAAGTGGTTAGACAAGTCCAACCCACTTTTTGGGCCTGTTTGGCGCGTCTGCGCCTTATGACTTTTGGTTGAAATTTTTGAATTTTAATTATTTACGACAGAGATTACAAAGAGGTAGATATTCGCTTACGATTTTGGTTAATACAGATGTTAGGCTTTTAACGTGTACTACAATTAATTTGTAGACACCGTTTTGAGAAAATACCCCTTTGAAAGTTAGGTACTATAGCAAAAGCCAAAAGCCGCTAGCTTCGGAGGAAAAGAATATGCCCTTTATTCAATCCCATTCTTTTTGAATTATACCTTATAACTTACAGCTTCCTTTAAATAAATAAACAAAACAGTTTGTTTATCGTTATTTTGAAACGACTTATCGAAACAGTCTTTTTGAAGCGGCTTATCAGCATTCAGTTCATTCGTACTAGAATTAAAAGCCATATATCGTAGCTATAAGCCATAGTTGACAAAACGTACCAAGAAAAGATCATTACAAGCCAACATGAACACTTGAAGTGTACACAGAACAAAAGATGGGTGGCAGCTGTTAGCCTGTTACGATGATGCACACATACTGCCAGTTGAAAAAGTATGAAATGGTGCCACTAGATGGCAAAGACAATCTGGAAAGGCTACACATATGGTGGTGCTCAATTGAGCTAGATTTTTGTGGCTTATAACTAAATTTTTACTGTAACTGGCTAAAATTACACTATAGCTGATGGTAACTTATTTAACATAATTAAATTTAAAAATAGAAAAAACGGGTTAGCCCAACACATATAATGCAAACGAATACAAATTAAACGGGCAAAATAAGCTCAAAAAAATCCTAAAAATTAGAAAAAGACGAAATTTAGGAAAAAAATAAAAAATACGCTGGAAGCCAGAAGCTCAAACATAAACGAACGAGTCCATAATTGGAGAAAAGTACACCAGGCGAGAGAGAAACACATCACTTGAGAACATTCAGCAAGGATGGATGGGGGAAAGCGAAAAAGAAAGGACAGCATGCCAACTGCAAAAGGCAAATCAAGGATGGAGAGATGCAAATGTCTCCCTTCACTGATCTATCTCACACCTCATCTCATCCTTTTCAGATGAGAACTGTCACTACACATTGACCAAAAGTAAATGGTGATAGTATCCTTCTTGGTTCTTAACAAGCACAGCATCAACATAGAAAAATCATTCAATTTTTAAGCATCAATATCCAGTACATTTTCATGTACCAATGGAGAAGCTAAACCTTGGTACAACACACCATTAAGAATTCATGAAAAGAGTTGTATTTTGGCATTCCCCATTCTACTTGATTGTTCAAGAAATGGTAGCAAAAGTGAGCCAATAGCGCATTCAGAAGTCACACTAGATAGCAGACACTCTAGAAAGCTCTTGACTCCTTCATAGTTCATACCAAAGAAAGAATATCTGATGATCTGCAAGGAACCAGTAAGTTTACCATAAGATTATGATCTGAAATGAAGAAAATTTCAAAATATTGGTTTGATTATGCTCAACACATGAAATTTCAAAACCTAGGTTTTACTTGGAGGAGCTTCAAGAATTATTGTAATTCTTACAAAGCAAGCATCGCTGTATTCTAAATTCATGATGTTTCAAGTGAGAAATTTTGTGAGCATTTGTAGGAAGTAATATGTACCTCAGTGATGGACCAGCTTATGACCAAGGAAGTAAAAAGAATATGAGAAATGCATCGGCAAGACAAATGTGTACAGTGATAAATTAATATTGTTGAGAAATCAATTGAGTGTTTACGTAGAAGTTAGAATACAGGAAATTGGGAATTAGGATATTTTTGCATCGACTCCATTACTTATGCAGTTATGCTACATTAGTCTATACAATGCTTACCCGCAATTATTCCATGATCAGAAACAAAAATGATCATCTAGTTTTAACAGTTGAATCATCACGTAATATCTACTTTTTTATTATTTTTAGCAAGCGCTTTCGCATCCATAACTTGTTCTAAAGCTCACAATCTGTCTAATATGAAAAAGATCAGGACTTGCTAGTAATGAACCAATGATACCTCAGAAAAGCTCCACAAAATGCCCCAGGTACCATACAACCTTGCACTGATTTGTGGAAGAGTTGCGGAGACCGGAGACCTCACGAACCCTTCCAGCAATTCAGAATGTCACAACAGTGATATAAAATGAAAAGAAACCAAAGAGTGAAGGAAATCAATATTGTTGTGGAAAATAATTGAATCTAACAGGATATTTCTCAAAATTAAAACTTGTCTTTGATGTGCTCAAAATCTAGGCTGCTGTTTGTATCATAATGCTTCGAGATGACTGGGAAAGAGGCTACTAGGAAGAAGGGACACATATTAGACTGCATGGTAAGTGAAAGTATATGCATTCATCGAAACTACAGCAAATTTTTTATTGTGTGCGCACCTGAAATGACCTTTTAACAATTTACCATCAATAAGTCTAGTACAAAGCATGAACAAATTTAAACGTAAAATACCCGATACATGTTGGAGGACTAATTTTACCCCTCCACTGCGGTGCCTGCTCTACAAAAGACACCTACATACAGGTCCAAGAAATACAATTGTGCTAAAAAAAAGATTGTAATACCCTTCGCTTGTACTCATAGGCTAGCTATCTCACTGAGAGAAGTTCTCGTCATTTGCATAGGCCCAAGAGCATATAAATATTCCATTGTATCTCTCATTTGTAACTTGCACTTATAAGGAATACAAGAAGCCATTCAAACTAGTGCACCTCCGAGAGGAACCCTTGAAACCCCTCGTAGGCCATTGACAGAGTAGAGCAGTCCTCACGAACCCCTGAACCTAAATAAATTCTTGTGTCACTTTCGCTCTCGTGGATACCGACCCGTAACACGACCGATGTCCGCCCCCTCACTCTTGTTCAATTTTTCACACCAACAACATTGGCACCGTCTGTGGGGACCGTAACTGATCGACAAAAGGCTATAGCTCCTACCAAGAAGTACTCCAAGTCCACAAGACCTCCCGTGAATCCAAAGCACAAGGAGCCGGTGGATGACCCATCCACTGTCTAAAGGAGCCTGAGGCGTGTGCTACCTTTGGAGATTGGGGCTGTTCACCCTGGGGCAGACAATGTCCTACGCATCCCAGGGCTACCGAGCATCTCCACTTCCCTCGCACCAACTAATGCGGGGTTCAGCTAAAGGCAAGAAGCCTAGGGTGTCATCGAAGCTTCGGGGCCAACCATAGCTTATGGGGTGCTCGACGCCATTAACCGCAAGGCAATGGTGGAGGCAACTGCAAGGCAAGTGGCAGACTACATGATGGCCACTTACCATCCCCCCGGCGGCCCACAGCACATCTCATCGCTCCCAGCACCGCCTTCAGTTCAAGTGGCCACTGACCAAGGCACGCGTAGAGCTTTCATCCTCGGAGGAGGGCAAGGGGAAATCCTTACAACCTCCCTCCACTCAGCCCATTCCACTGCAGTTCATCCCATCGACTCAACCTCCGAAGGCTGACTTCATACCCCTGGGAATGGGAGTTCTGGGGCCTCCTCTTCAAGTTCCTCCGCCCGGGAAAATGCGCCTGCACCTAGAGATGGTAAGCTAGTTCTCACCAGCCCCCAGGGACAAAGGTTGTTCCTCCCTCGGTAGTCCCTTCAGGCACCATCGTCGCCACCGCCAGGCATCTAGCTCTTCCAGCTTGGGGAGCATCGGCACCACCGGCGTCGCACCGCACGATCACCATCACCTCGCCCGCAAGGGGACAGGGGCATCCCAGAGACTGACAACCCCCTCGCCTGAGGCATTTTTGAAACTCCGTTTCGACCAAAGTTCCGCCAACCCAACCTCGAGCCATCAACTCTTTACTATCAAGTAGCAGAAGGGCTGTTAGACAGATTTTCAAGCAAAATTCGGGTTGTTATATGGACTTTTTTCTGTTGGAAAAATACCCAATGAACACTCAAACTCTCTCTCGTAATGTGTATCGCTCAAAGTGGAAGAACAAGGAACCAACGCACGGCACAATACTCTGAAGAAAAAAAACTGAGAACACACAGACTCAGGGAAGCAAGATGTTCATACATCACATAATGCATACTAGAAGGCACACACACGTACTGCTTCTTGGTGAAAACACATGTTTCTTCACACTGATGATTCAACTCCACGCTGGGAAATTTAAAGCATACACTTGCATGCAGCGCTGGGCTAACAGCTCACTCCGATCCGGAATGTGTGCACACGACTCGGCTTGCAACTCCGATCCGGACTGTGCGCACACGACTCGGCTTGCAACTAATTAAATTTGTAGTATCAGTCTTCGCGCAGGTTTCGGGGTTCCGGCAAACTTCAGACTGACTTTTTCTTTGTGATGTGTTTGGTCATCCGGCAAAGTTTGATTATATCCAACAAACTCCCCCCTAATCAAGACTTTGCTTATGCCAGCTCTCTCTTTTTTTTACTCCAATTATATGTATCTCATAACTGATGACCCGGCCATCCCGGCTACTCGCCATCGGTAATTATTTCCTGCACCTGTTATCTAGGATCAATCCGCAGGTTCAAGTGGCTCCCCGCTACTCCGGACTCTCCGGTTCTCCTGCACCTAGAATAACTCCGTGCGATACTACTTGGTACAATCTCAGGCACACCACCTGTTGCACCATACACACATGCAAATATACTAAAGCAGAAACTAAGTCTAGACTCAATTATTTCCTAACATTCCTTCTACTCTAGACTCAACTAAAGTAAAGCTGGTTCATCTTCCTGTGCACACATGAGGTTCACCTGATCCCCACGGTCACGCTTTGGCTTGCGGCACTCGGATGCATAGTGCCCGTAGTCACTGCAATTGAAACACTTGATGTGGCTCTTGTCACGCTTCGTCTTGGAATCGCGACCACCGCCTTGTCCTGATGATCGAGCTTCCCACTGGGCTTTCGTGAGAAGGAGATGCTCCTCATCCCCGTTGCTGCGATGACGGTGATGGGTTCGCTCCTCATACGCCTTGAGGGAGCCAATGACCTCCTCAAGAGCTATGTTGTTGACGTTGCCAAAATACTCGATCGTCGTCGCAATATGGATGAACTTGTCGGAGACGGCTCGCAGAAACCTCTTGACGACATTCTTCTCTTCTATCTTCTCTCCAAGTGCCTGCATCTGGCTAACAAGCAATGTTACCTTCGTTGCGAAATCGTCCACCGATTCCGTATTGCCCATGCTGAGATTTTCAAATTCCCAGCGTAGCGTCTGGATCTTCGCTTCCTTAACTCGATCAGCCCCCATGTGCATGGTGCGGAGAGCTGTCCACACCTCCAAGGCAGTGTTCTTGGCTGCAGCCTGCATGAGCGTCACATCGCTCAATGCTTGGGAGATGATAGCCATGACCTTTTCTTCTTTCTTCACATCAACAGCAACATTCCCCGTGGGCTCAATTGCTTCCCACACGCCTTGCGCCTTCATGAGGAATTTCATCCTCGTTGCCCAAGCTGTGTAGTTCGTCTTGTTCAACACCGGGTACTGGAGAGACATTCCTCCCTCCTTGCTTGCCACCGGTGCCGTCTCAACGATCGACATCTTCTCAAGCCGCAGGTACTTGGGCATACACCGCTCAAGAACTCAACCTCGCTCTGATACCAAATGTTGGAAAAATACCCAATGAACACTCAAACTCTCTCTCGTAATGTGTATCGCTCAAAGTGGAAGAACAAGGAACCAACGCACGGCACAATACTCTGAAGAAAAAAAACTGAGAACACACAGACTCAGGGAAGCAAGATGTTCATACATCACATAATGCATACTAGAAGGCACACACACGTACTGCTTCTTGGTGAAAACACATGTTTCTTCACACTGATGATTCAACTCCACGCTGGGAAATTTAAAGCATACACTTGCATGCAGCGCTGGGCTAACAGCTCACTCCGATCCGGAATGTGTGCACACGACTCGGCTTGCAACTCCGATCCGGACTGTGCGCACACGACTCGGCTTGCAACTAATTAAATTTGTAGTATCAGTCTTCGCGCAGGTTCCGGGGTTCGGGCAAACTTCAGACTGACTTTTTCTTTGTGATGTGTTTGGTCATCCGGCAAAGTTTGATTATATCCAACATTTTCAATCATAAACTTGCCCTAAATTTTAAAATTTTACTGTGATCAAAATTAAGTAAGACTCAAAAGTGAAGTAAAATGAAGGAGAAAACCAGACCTCCATGATGGCGGCGGTCTGCGCGAACTGAAGCGGCCGCTCGACGGCGGCATAGACGGTCTCATGGCCGCTCTCCAACAGCGCCAAGGCCGCGTAGTACAGCACCTGCGCCCTGCAAGGATCCAAATCCAAGAACCCAATCAAACCAAGAAACGGGCCCGTACAGTCCAAGAAACGAAAGATCCATCCAAGAACAGCAGGCGGAGCAACGGACCATCCGAAGAAGACGACCCAGTTGTAGACGGAGAGGTAGAGTCGCCGCACCGCCGACCGGACGCCCGCCATTGCAGAGCTTCAGGGAGGAAGAGGACGACGCAGAGATGGGCTTTGTTAGTTGGCTTCCTCGGATTGGGGAATTCGAGATGATTTGGCAGCGGCTAGCCAACCACTGATCTGATCGAAATTGATTTTGCATTCAATTGGGGATTGGGACGGATGGGTGGATGGATGGTTGGGCAGCGGCAGTAACTGCTGCTCCTAACTGCCTGACACTCCCGGCAATTCCATCCATGTGACCACCAAGTTGGAGTGCAGCTTCTTTTCGTTTGTTTTCAGCGCACACACAGTATCAACCAGCAGGCAGCAGATTTAGTACAAGTTCTTTTCTTTCCTTTTCGTCACACACAGCAATCTGTTTTAACTTTTCAGAGTCTTTAATAACGACTTTGCTTATTATTTTTTTAATTTACACTAAGATATACTAATAAAATTATAATATTATAAAACTAATTTTAATAACAAATCTAATGAATAATTTTTGTATAGCTAATCCATATAGTTTTAGATCTACTTAGTAGTCAAACTTTAAAAAGTTTAACGACACATTTTTTATGAAATCAAATAAAAAAGAATGAAGGAAGTACATCGTATCAAAACTATTTTCTTGACAAAAATCATGTTAAAGCTCGGTAATTAAACCAGTATATGTTGTTATCCAAGAGGTTGCTTAACCTGAATCCTCAGGAAAACAAAATGTGGTCAGATGTCTAAGGTACTAACTGAAATACCGTATTCATATACATTAACAACACGTTAACATCAGCGGGCATCGCTCATGTAGTTGTGGAAGTCAGGAATAGCATATCAACAAACAGAACACTTTCCTTCTTTTCTGGTGTTACATGCGCAGTTTTTTGTAGCTTTCCAAGCAATGAAACTGTTCAGCTAACTCAACTGACAGCAATTAGTTCAACTAACTGGAAGGAAATAAGCTGTTTTAGCAAGTTCCTTGCTCTTCTTCACAATCAAATTATCCAGAATAATGTTGCATGATCTGCCCACCCAAATAAACACACTGAAAACAGCACAGATCAACTAACTTCATGCATAAATTACCTCAGTTTTCAGCTGTATGCTGTACTAGATTACAATATCCATCTTCCCAAAACACTGTAAATAAAATGGGCACAGTACAAACACCAACTCCTAGCTACAATGCAGCAGAGAGGATCCCCAGTTCGATGCAAAGCGGTTCGAGCCCTTGCTCTTCCAACAAGGAAAGGGCAGCAAGTCCGTAGTAAGAATGGTAGATGTCTGGAAATCGATCATACGGAAATTTTTGAAAGCCTCCATACTGTTGCGTCAGCAAACAAGAAGACAGTCAGTAAAGAAGCATCTTGACCAACTTGAGAAGTTGATTTTTATTTTTTTATTTTTGCATTTTGAACTTTGAAAAGTTGATAAAATAAGGTTTAAATCATTACAGGTGATTGGCAGGTGAGCAAAAAATTCCGCAAAGCACTATGATCAATCAAGTGGTAGGCACCAATGACTTTCAGGACACCTCCAACCCTGAAGATCAATGAAAAGGAAACAAGAAAATTACTCAAGGTAGTCATTTGCTTGTTGGCCAACTAGTGTACAGACTGTATAACATACTTACCAAAAAGCATAGCATGTATCGGTGGGCTTGTTTCTTCTTCCTTGGAATCCCCCATCTGCCGCTTGTCTCTACACAATAAAAGTGCAAATAAAAAAAAAACTCGACCTGCAGGGGGTAAGAAGCCCCCCGGGCTTATATTAAGAAGAAGATCTTCTCACGCAGATCGAGAAAATCCCCGAACCCTTGCCCCACCCTGACACAGCGGCATCAGCCCATGTGAGAACGACCAATCCAGGGTGATCCCTCGACCAACAACCTGGCGCGACCAATGACCTGGGCCAGCCTTTAGACATGTGCTTTGGCTTATGGGGCAAGCGAGGAGATTTTTTCCCCCAGCCTGAAATTCGCTCCCAGCGGGAGTCGAACCCAGGACCTGAGGGGTGCTACTAGAGCGCTCTAACCGCTAGGCTAGAGGCCCGTTCGCATAAAAGTGCAAATAAGCTGGTAAGGTTCACCATTGGTAGAGTCTAAACTCTAAAGACAACCTGGTTCTTTTTAATCCACTGTCTCTATATTCATGTATAATTCACATTATATTTTCTTATTCTACTTTTGCTAGTTTCAGGACAATAATAATCAGGAAGGTATGGCACCATTAAGCAAGGGTGCATTTTCTCCATCATTAGTAAATGAAAATTAATGTCTTTACGTATCGATTAGAAATGTATTAAATAGGTTGGTTTAGCGGAAACATAGTGTTTTCAACACAAAATGGGTTTGTTTCTGTGCATGTGCATGTGAGAGGCAAGAGAGCAAAATCTCTTGCCAACTATTGTGCATTTCTCAAGATAAGTCTTCCTGAAAATAGTAACGTTTCCTCTAAATCACTTCAAAGGGCAAGTTTTGATGGATAACTGCAGATGCATGGTTGAACAGAATTTAACCTGAAGACACCACTCCAGGAGCAAGCGTACGTCAATCGGCGCAGATTCTCGTAAGTTTGAAGCCAAATCAACTTGAATGAAACCCATTAAACACAGAGCTGCAACAGCACAGAAAGTCCCTCCACCTGACTCACTAACACAAAGACAAACAATGAGAACCCATAACCAAATGCAAAATAGCAAAACAAATACTTAACTCAGTTTCCACATTACTAAAACTCTAAATGATAGCTGCCATGTGACACTTACAAACTAAGTAGGTAAAGAAGCGCATCAAAAGGTTAAAAGAAGCTGCATACCATGAGATTCTGAACCAGGAACCATGCCAAAGCCACCATCATATGACTGCATGTGGTAGCAACAAGAATTAGGAATTGCAATTTCGTGGTGCAGGATAGGGCTGTTCAAAATCGGGTCAGCCAAGTTTGACGGGTTGAGCACTATCAACTGGGCTTGCATGCATGCATACAGGGTTTGGCCGAGAGGAAGCTTGCATGCATGCATGGGAAACTCTTCCAACCTGGTCAAACCTTATTTGAACAGCCCTAGTGCAGGACACTGGTATCTCATTGCAAAGTGTGGTGCATTAGGAACTTTTGCAAGCCGACCTGGCAGTTAAGAATGTATTCCTTGGCCTTTTCCTTGTCCATTCCTGTCCAATCTTTTAGCATTGAGCAGACTGCAGCTGAGAATACAGCTCAAACGCGTTTAGTTATATCAAACAAAAATTCCATTATCCGTGTATACAAAGGACAATACTGCTCACCTGCACAGTATACAAAGCGTAGGTCTCTTTCTGCACCAATATGAGTAGGCATGAAACTACAAAAAGATGCATGTCAAGTTAGCCAATAAGCTAATGCATTAAACAGCAGATTGTGTTCATAAAACGGAGGCCTTCTAAGTTGACTAATAAACCAAGTACTAACCAAATGCTCATATACAAAGAAAATTGCATGCACATGTGCATATGCACAGACAATCACTGTCTATCACGTGTGTGCATTTACTAGGATCATAACACCTCAACATTCTGTTTGAACAGGATTGCTAAGGCTGACAGCACAAATACACAACAGAAAGGTGGCATTTACTAATGTAAAGCTTGTTGAAAGAACAGAACATGATTTAAGTTCATGCAGAGAAAAGAACATGTGGTAAATAAAAAAGGTAGCAAACTAGCAATCAATGCATATGATCCTAAAACTCAATTATACTCAAGGATGTGAATTGTGAGCCAACTATGTGGTGCTATGAATATCGTAAAACAGCATGTGAGGTAGGTTAACTATTCCGGTGATAATGTTAACACAGGTAGCAGACATAAATGTATAGATACTTCCCAGATCAATTTACAAGTCTGATTACCATGGAGTGATGGAGACCAAATCTAAATGCATACCTTCCATCTGGTTGCTGGAGCTTTTTCATTGACGATAAAAGAGCCTTGCTATCAATGTTTGCTACATCATAACCTACGATCTTCAAGATAGCGAGAGCGGAATAAGTGCTTGCTAGATGACTACCATTGTGGGAAGGGTCCTGAAACAGAGCATAATTCAATATTTGGAACTATAACAATAAAACAAAATAAATGACACAAATGTGAACATGTGTGACGAGAAAAGGTTGAGTTGAGCATCAGTCACCCGTACCTTCGGATTATTTGAGGGAAATTGAGTCGTTCTAGAACCACAGAATCCATAAAATTGCCCTAGAAATGAATGACTGTTATATAATGAACATATTGCATCTGGAAATATGAATTATAGCTGTCATGAGAGTTTTCTTACATAAGTAACAGGGCAAACTTACCATCATCCAAGTCATTGTTTGCCTCAGGATGTACTTGAAAAGACAAAATCCATTTGGCAATTTGATCCTTGTTAACCTAATCAAAAAAGAAGATACACAATTTCTCAAATTACAAAATTACTTCTTCCTGGAGAGTCAAGGTGCATAATAAACTGAAATTTCCCAAATAAACAATTCAGCTAGCAACCTGGCATGATTACTTCAGCTAGCAACTGTACGAAGCATTTAGGCAACTGCCCACTGACTAGACAAAGATGAAGGAATTCAGACAAAAGACTAAAATTAAGGGCACTTATGTCACTTTGTTGCTACAGCAATACAGCACCAATATCATGTGGGGTATGGGCTCCCTTTCCTCCTTGGACAGCAATGTAGTTCATGTATTTCATCAGTAACCGAACCATGGTGAGCGTAGTCATGACATCTAGTTGTCAAACTGACAGATCTACATCCCATAACCTCACTAATCTCTAACCGCTTTAAGTAGACTGATCACTAATGAACTCAAATGCTTAAACCTTGCAGCTAGCAGTTGCTATTAGAAGCGTTCCAAAACATTGAAAAGTCCACCATTCACAATTGGTATTCTGCTGTCTCCATACTTGCGATCCCTTGTATTTATCCGTATGAATACTACTTGTACCTACCATTCTGAATATGGCCACTAATTTGTCCTTCTGAATACTACTTGTGCTTGCGATTTAATGATAATACAAAGCAAGCTACAATGTTACAGCTTTCCTTCAGTCACAGAGCTATCAATTTTTGAATGACCAATTTACATCGTTGTTCCAAGTATGTCCTTCTTCTAAACCAGACCTAACACCTAACGGTTTTTGCTGCTGGTTAAAAATCGCTACTTTTCACCCAACAAAAAATGTTCAGAACGAGAAGAATTTGCGTTGTCCTGATTTCTACGTGCACAAATCTACAGGCCTACAGCTGCGTAGATCTATTTCTTTCGCATATAACTTGCTCACAGTAAATGCAAGAAAATAATCATCCAAGGTCCTACCTAACTAGTATAATCAAGATCCAAGCTTTGCACACAGGCGCATCTAGAACATCATAAATCACTGGGAAAAACACAATTTCGCGTAATTATATAAGCGGATCGTGCAAGCACGCGCTACGGCAGAGCGAGCGGGAAACGGGATCTTACCCGGTCGAGCTCCCGGAGGAGGGAGAGGCCGGCGACGGCGAAGTAGGCGAGGGTGAGGTGGTTGACCTCCTGCGTCGCGTAGTCATATGGGAGCTCAGACGCCATCGCATCCAGGTACGCGACGTGGTGTAAGCGCGCGAAGCCGGCGAGCTCCGACTCCCCCATCTCCGACGGTGCTTCCGAGGGAGGAGGAAGCACGGGAAGACGAGCACTCGACGGAAATTACGGCCGGTCAGCGGGGCGTTGGGTGGCCGGCGTTGGGCCGCCCTGCCTGCTTCCCAACCGCAACCCCTCTTAACTCCAATCTCCCCCTCGTGCACCCTGATTAATCCCCTCATGGACCCAGTCCATCTGTCCATACACCGGCTTGTGTATATTTTACTGACAAGTGGCCCCACCAGCTGATACCACAAGAACATGATCTCTCTACCCATGTCATGCATTCCTGCGCCTTTCTTTTTATATTATGGCTGATGACTTTTCTTGAATAAATAAATAAAATAGTTTTTTATAGTATTTTCAAAGTGACTTATTGAAACAACATTTTTTATTCGGCTTATCGGCATTCGATTCATTCCCACAAGCGTTTGTGTTAAGATCAAAAGACATCAGTCACAGCCATAAACCATGAGCCGCAGTCAAAAATAACTCATTTGTTATACATGTTTCATTTTCTTTCTCGATGAGGAAAGAATGATATTTATTGGTGACCGCAACAAAGGCTGCATTGTTGCTAGATTAATAAGGGCTCATTCATATTGGTTTTTAGCTTTGGCTTATAAATAGTAACCGTTTATAAAGAAACTCATAGAGAGAAACACACACGTGCGATTTTGGCCAATATGAATAAAATCACTATAATGTGTACTACAATCGACTAATAGCTATGTACTACAGAAAAAGCCATTTATTATAGAAAACAGATTTTAGAAACCAATATGAACAAGGCATAAGTGCTTGCTAGTGTTTGTTATAACCATCCCCATCGCACATAGCACAGTGCAATTTTTAAACAAAAAAATACATGAAGAAATTTTGAGCAATTAAGGTTACATGTAAATGGTCTATTGCCAAAGAAAATAATCAAATTCAATACACATTAGGGTTGGCTGTGTCCACATAAAAGCATGTTCCTAACCTTCAAATTTCTCTTGGAACTAGTCTAAAAAATTCTCTAGAAACTAGCTTACTTGTAAATCAAATGGCTTGTTTTTTTGGACTGCGGGTTATAGTTTATAGTTTTTGGCTATTTGTGAGAGAGAATATGGAATAAGAGAAATTCGCGTGCGGTTTTGCCCGATATAAAATGGAGTCGCTACAATGTGTACTACAATCAACTGTAAAACTCGTTTTGAAAAGACATTATGTTTGAAAGCTAGTTATTGTACACAAGCCAAAGAATAACTTTTAGAATCTAAAAAGATGAGGAACAAATTAAAAGCTACACAAGATAGCACTGGTTCATGGCTCAAGGTTTTTTAGGATTTAGAGCAACTCCAGCAGTAGCCCTCAAAACAGGGCCCCTACTTTTCATTTGAGGGCTCCCCCTACTTTTGAGGGCCCTGTTTTCTGGACTGCACTCTAGTAGGAGCCCTCAAAACAGGGCCCCTACTTCTCAATTCCCACTATTTCTTCAACATTTATGCATATGTATGGGACAAAAGCACAATACAGAATAAAATATTTATGATTTCTCAATTAGAGACAATATTTAAATTTATGAATTCAAATACGAATATTCAAATTCAAATTTAAATTTAAATTTGTTCCGAATTTAAATTGAAAGCACAGAGCTCATCACATAACATCAAATAAACTGATATAATCCATGATAACATGTAAAATGAAGTCTACGAAAGTAATTAAACAACTAGCTAACGCTATGTATCGCCCACAAATGTTCTACAAGATCGTCGTGGAGTTTCTCATGTCCCTGTCTATCTTCAATCTCCCTGTGTATCTTGAGAAACTCTGACAACACAAGTGGATTGCGGCATTGGTATTCCTCCTCCCTCAGCTCCTCACCCCCATCTTGATCATAGTCATAGCCCCCAACATCATCTGCATCTCGCTCATTCTCAATTATCATATTATGCATGATCACACACGCTGTCATTATATACCATAGTGTCTCCTTATTCCAAAATCTTGCAGGACCTCTAATCATGGCAAAGCGTGATTGCAACACACCAAATGCTCTCTCAACATCCTTCCTTACGGCTTCTTGAGCTTTTGTGAAATGGCATTTTCTTGTTACCTTGTGGGTTTCTGTAGCTCTTCACAAATGTAGCCCATGATGGATAGATCTCATCTGCCAAATAATAACCCATGGTGTACTTATTGCCATTAACCGTATACTCAATAGCAGGTGAAGTTCCTGAAGTTAGCCGCTGAAATAGAGGGGACCTCTTCAAAACATTGATATCATTAAGTGATCCAGGCAATCCAAAAAATGAATGCCAAATCCACAAATCCTCTGATGCAGCAGCTTCTAGTATCATGGTTGGTCCATCCACATGTCCCGAGTACATCCCTTTCCATGCAGTTGGGCAATTCTTCCACCTCCAATGCATACAGTCAATGCATCCAAGCATACCTGGCCAACCCCTCTTGTTATTTATCTCCATCAATCTTGTAGTATCCTCAATAGTGGGTGGCCTCAAGTATTGTTCACCAAAAACCTCAACCACAGCTTTTACAAAGTGATGGAAGGCCTCAATCATAGTGCTCTCTGCAATTCTCACAACCTCATCCATGGAATCTGCAGGAACATCATATGCTAGCATCCTAAAAGATCCAACCACCTTCTGAAGGGCAGTGGCTCCAAGCAATCCTACTGCATTTGTCCTTTGCCTGAAATAATCATCATGTGTCTCCACCCCTTCAACAATTCTCAAAAACAATGCCTTTGACATTCTAAATCGTCTCCGAAAGAACTTGTCATTGTAAACTGGGGGGTCTGCAAAATAATCTGCCACAATACGCAGGTTCCCAGCATGAATGTCTCGTGGTACCACTTGACGACCAGGCATCGAACCACGCCGAGCCTTCTTGCGTTCCCTTTCTTCAGCATCAGCAAGAATGAGCACAGCCACAGCCAAATCATCCTCGTTTGATTCCTCTTCCTCCCACCATTGCTCATGAAAATCATCATCATCATCGGTAAACACCATCTGCAGTACATCACTGAATTGTAATTAAACAAATTCAACCATGGACAGCATAATATTTAAAAAAAGAACACATACATGGTTATCATGAATAAAGGACCAACACATACAAATTCAACCATAGTTATCATGAATAATAAGGATCAACATAGTTCATCAAAACATAATCATCAACCATACATAGTCCACTCCCATCAACTAAATTAAATAGTCATCAACCATACGTAGAAATCAACATAAACATCCATAGAGCATGCATAGTAATAAACCAAAACAAACATCGATGTCTCAAATCTCTCCGCCACCAGACCCTCCACTGCCAGCAAAGCCACTGCCATCGTTGCTACCACCCAAACCACTATTTAAGGCCGCCATCCTTTGAGCTGCAAGCTGAGCCCTCATTGCTATCACATATGCATTTACATCAGGGTCCAATGTGTTGAGATCACAAAACATAATCTTCTGTTCTTGCTCCCACTTCAACTTTCTCTCCTCAATCGATACCTTGCGCTCCTCAATCGATACCTTGCGCTCTTGCATCATCTTGGTCTCCTGCCATCTATCTTCTCTAATTTTTTCTTTTTCCATAAGCACCTTCTCAAGCATCCCTGCATACTTAGATTCTTCCCCTCCCCTTTTCACCTTCTCCTTTGCTTGCTTCCTCCCCATAGGCCTTTTTGCACTAGGCATGGATGAGTCAGGAGTTTGGCTCTTGCCACTATCATCTTCTTCTTGATCAGGAACATCAATTGGTGTTGAGTTGCTTGTCCTAGGCCTTTTGGAGGGCAGAAGAGCCGTGAACTTGGGGCAATGCCTAACCTTCAACCAACAGTGATAGAAAGGGAAACCCTTCTTGTTTGGCTCCTTGTCTGCATATATAGTTTGTGCTTCCAACACTTGAAAGCAAAGACATGTGTGAGTCAGCATTTTCCTGTTCGATATGAAAGTTCGATATAAAAGAATTTCTTACATGTTCCTGGAAAGGCACACCACTAGGATGGCGACGCTCAACTTCTTCAAAATAGCCCTGAAACTTCTGCAACTCCTTGTAAATTATGCTCCACCGATGCTTAAGAGAGTTGGCAGTCCTACTAGATTCAAATTTCTTGTTGGCATGGTAGTTTTCATGAATTCGCTTCCAATATGCTGAACCAGGTTGTTCATTTGCAGTAATAGGATCCATGCTAATGTTCTCCCATGACTCACATAGCTGGAGATCCTCTTGCTGAGAGTAGTTGGCAGCACAGATTGGCTTCTTTTTGGATGCACTAGGTTCACTAGCAACTGGTTGAGACACAATTGGTTGAGTACCAATTGGTGAAATATCAATATCATTAATCTCAGTCTCCTCGGACATCATCCTTGACCACTGACCTCCTTGCGACATATCTCAAACTGTGGAGACCACAATCAAGGAAAAAAACAGCACATACTATTTGGATCAATCATATTCCAGCCATTGGAAAACAAAAATGATAGCACGAATTCTAACAACCCTGCACTTTGTCATACTAAAAACAATTGATACTAGTTCATAAATGGTATGGAAAGGGGTGCATTTTGTTTGGCACTCAGGGGGTATTTTATGGGCCCACTGGCCATGACAAAAATGAGGAATTCTTAATCGAATTGGGGGATAAAAAAGAAGTCAAGCAATAGTTTGTTGCTACATGCTGCTTATCAGTCAAACCAACTTGCTTCTGCTGGACCTACTTATTCAGTGCAAGGCTGTCATCAATGGAAAACATTGGCCTATCTAGAACTAATGAGTTCAAATTCCCATGGCCAAACCAGATTGCCCTGCGCTCTGAATGCACTGTGCTAAAAATGTACTGAAACAAAGCATTGCCACAAAGCATAAGAAGAACACTGACCACAATGACAGTTATCCAAAAAATCTATGATGACTAGATAAATAGATCTAGAGAAGGTTTTGGTGTTCTGCAAAAGAGCACAGGGGAAGAGGATGATCACTCCACAATAGTGTTTCTATCTACCATTAGTTAATATATACCTTGACTGCCAAGGCTGAGCAGGTGTCTCTTTTACCATGGACGCATCATCTGGAATGGGAATAGGTGGTTTTGATGTTTCCTCAGCATTTGATGTTGGGAAGCTCAGGCCAAATGAAGTGATGCAGGGTTATATAAAGAGCCAGCTGCCTTCCCTTCAAAAGGAGGAGACAAGTATAAAGTGTTTTTAGTATCTAATATTACCACCTGGGCATCATGCTTAACAGTGCATTTCAAGTGCAACACTGAGCTCCAGATAACAAAATAATGAGTACAGACAAGGTTTAGTTATTTTTATATCAAAATTTCGTGACATTACTTTAGCTACTCTTATGACAAAAACTAAAAAAAATGAGTACAGACAAGATATACATTTGATCATTTATTCAGGTATTCCCACATGACGATTTGCAAAAGAACCAAACATCATGAGACAGCAAACATATCAAGTGGTGATATAAGATCGAGATAAACAATTTGTGAAGTGGAACTAGATGTTACTCCTACTGAAGGATCATCATCCACATCACCTGCTTCTGGTGCAATCTGAGAGTTGGCGAAGCGCTCGGGAGTCGGGAAGTATCCACGGCAGCCCCTGAAAAGAGTTCAAGAAAGCATAAGCAAAAGTTGTCACTTTTACAGCCATCTCATTAGTAGCCTGGCAAGAAATTGAGGTCGAAATTTGCGACCCTGACCGAACTCTATGACACTCGAACCAAACTCCAAATCGCAAATCCCAACAGCAGCATCGAGTCGACGTGCTCTACGGGGATTACAGATCACGAACTCCCGTGGACCGCAGAAAGCACCGGAATTTGGCTTGCCCAAACAAAAGCAAGCACTAGTTGAATATGCGCAAGTTAAACAAACCCTAGCTAGAGCGAGTACAGCAACCAGCGCAAGATCTGGCAAGAGCAGAGCAGCAGGCAAGATCTGGCAGAGCGGCACGTACCGGATTTGGTTCAGGACGAGGAGGAGGGAGGCGGCGGCGGGGTTGGGTTTTCGTGGCGGTGGAGGAGGTCGTCGTAGGGGTCGCGGCGGGCGGGGGCCTGGCTGATCTGGGAGCTGGGAGTTGAAGCGGCGGAGGCGGGCGAAGTTTCACGGGCGGAGGCGGGGGAATTTCACGGGCGGCGGCGGGGGATTTTGGCCGAGCGCACCAGCGGCGGGGGGTTTTTTGGGGGGGGGGGGCGCGGGTGAAGCTTCAGCGACGCCGAAAAAAACCAAAAAACGGTAGGATGAGGGCTCAGAGGAGGGTCCCTGGAAATGAGGGCTGAAGGGGGATTTGAGGAGCCCCTCAAATTTGAGGGCCTAGTAGGGGCCCTGCTGGATCTCTATTTTTACCTCAAGCCCTTAAATATGAGATTTGAGGGCTCAAATAGGGGCCCTGCTGGAGTTGCTCTTATGACTCAACTTTTTTAAGAGTACAAGAAAAGATGCACACTCATGCTCACATACATCCTACATACACATCTACACACACATACGTGGATACATCTCTAGCATATGACAAATATAGAAAGAGACTTACCTCACGGAGCATGACCACACGCTCCGTTGCACATCCATATATATATATATATATATATATATATATATATATATATATATATATATAGTGTGTATGTATATGTATATATTCTTGCTGACTAGGGCTACAGCCCAAAGAAAAAAAAACATCAGCGTTAAACCTAGGATTGAAAGGCTGATAGACAGCTCACACGACGGAAGGGCTTGGGCAGCTCGCTCCCCAGTTCATGACCACTCGTAGACCACACAGCCCCCATGGACCCGGTCCATATCAAGATGTTGGATTCCTTAGGGCATCTCCAACAGTATGAGCTAGTTACTAGCTCTAAGACAACTTCTCCAATAGTACTAACTTTAGCACATAGCTCATAACATAAATAGCCTCACATGACACTCTCACATAATCTTGGAATGTGTGTATGAGACTAGCTCTTGATCAAGAGATAGCTTTTCTCTCTCTTCTATTAAAATATGAAATAATATGCTTAGAGCTAGCTCATAAGTCACTGTTGGAGATGCTCTTAATGGCACATACTCCGGTGGGTCCAACGCCCCACCGGCCCACGGGCCCCACGCCTCCCCCGCCGCGGGATCAAATACGCCACCTCCGCCCGTTCGCCAATCCCTGTGGCGTCCTCCTGTCATGTTCGTCTCCTCCTCCTCCACGAGACCACGACCACAGGAGCAGCAGCTGTAGTAGTGCTTGCCCTGCTGCTGCTGCCATCACCGGAGGCGGGATGAAGGTGAACGTCGTGTCCCGGAGCGGCCGGGAGGTCGTCAGGGGTGGCATCGAGCTCAAGGACTCGGTACGTGTCTCTCCACGCCGTTGAGGTTCATTCGTCCGGTTGTTGATTTCGTCCAGGGGGTTGGGGTTCTTGCGGCTCTTTGGGAAAGAGGTTTGGTTCTTGGTTGGGGTTTAAGATCTCGTGGAAACTGGAGAGGTTTGAGCTTGAGTTGATTCGTGGGTTCGTTTTGACTTTTGCAGGCCAAGGTCGCGGATCTGCAGGAGGCCATCCATGCCAAAAGTATGTGCAATCCCATCGAATTTTTTTAGATTGAGTTTGCTCAGTAAATTCAAATCTGAAAATTATGTGGGGCTTAATTAGTACTCCTCTGTTCTTCCATTGATAAAAGTGTATGACACCCTCGAAATCTCGTTTAGGTTTCAGTCCAACTCGGGAGTGTTAGCCGTCAGAAAAGTATGTTACAGTGTTTAAGAGGGGCAAGTGAGGGGGAAGTTGCAGCGAATACTTGATGTTTGCACTTGCATTCATACGGTTGAAGAGGGAAACGTTAGTGAACAATTGATTGAAATGTTATGTTCGAACCATGTCTAGTACTTGCAACTCAACTCACACAACAAACTGTAGTCAGTCTTGGTTCATTTTGATTGGTTGTCTTGATTTGGTAGGGATTCTTTTGGTTGACACGGGTTGTTAGGATTTGTTTAGGTAGGAGGGAGTTGGCCATCAGCATCAACACACACACTTTGTGAGTAGTTTTTTTTAAAAAAAATAGAACGACACAATTTGTAAACCGTGAAAAGGTAAACTTAAAGAAGGATAGATTAAATGGTAACAAGAAACATGGTTGAGAGTTATTTGGAAATTGGTTTGGCGATATGTTATTATGTTTTTAACTGTATGTTAAAAAGAGCACTCATGAACAATGGGCCATAGTGAAGATACTGTAGCTAGCTAATGCGTATTCTGTTGAGAACTCTTTAATTTGAAATCCGTAAGCATGGTTAGTTATGTAAATGACCGCATTTAATACCAAAATTATATACTATGCAGTAAGGTTGTCTTCTACATGTCTATGCCACAAGTGTTGAATATAGCCTTTTGTGATTATGAAGCTTGTTTGAGGTGGTTTCATGATTTTTAATGCTGTATCTTAGCCCGATGGAGAAATTATGCTGATTCCTGAGCACTAAGTTGTCTTTAGGTGATTTTCTGTAGCTCCATTTTTCTTTTGGTCTTTTTTGAGCCTTGAACAACCAAGAAGCAAATTCTCATATCACTTACGTGCTTTTGTCAGCCTTTCGGAATGGCACGTAGAATCTGTTTTCTAGCCCACTACTCACCAACTACGCTAGTGGAGCATTGTCAATGGGCAAGGCCGTAGTTCACTGCTTGACATTACAAAATTTTATCTGCGCTGGTGATCAAGATCCCTATCTTATGTCCTTATGGTATTTATTGTCACATTTATAGGCACCATCTTCTCATTTGTACCATTCTGCAGACTGGTAGAGCTGCATGTCACTTTATTAACTTGCCATAATGTTATCCTGAAGCGATACTCACAGGCTCTTATTATTCATGTTGGGCCACTGTGTGCTGGCATGTGGTTGAGTGAGAACATAGGTTGTCATATATGGTTGTGCAGTAGCAGTACTGTTTAAATGCACAAAATGCCACTAGCATGGACTGTTGAGCTGCGAAATAGAATAATATTGCCCTGGTGTTGTTGTGGTGCTCAGTTGTTTGTCCTGAACCATAGGGATAATTCACTTTCTGATCTTGGTCAAATATGTTAGAACAAGATACAGCCCTACCCTAATACAAGTTAAAAAAAAATTCTTGATCTTGGTAATGATAAATTTTGCACCTTTTCCACAGTTTTTTTTCATATGTAGCTCCATGTTTGGACATTGTCCTCAGGTAGCATTTCAGTGAATTGAGAAGTGAGCATCTTTCTAAGTAAATCTAGTTATCAGTACAAGAATGTTAGATTATTTTACTGCAAAGCTTAGTGTTGTATGTTTTATGCAAATGAATGGTATTCCAACTTCAAGCTGTCATGAACCTTAGTTCATAACGGGATAAACATCTGTCGGAGGGAGGTCGGACGACCACGACTTGAGGTAGAACGGTGCTAGATGAAAGAGGGCACCATTGGGGGAGAGGAATAGATCTAAAGTATCCTGTCTAGAGGAGAGACCAGAGCTAGAAATCGGGGTCTTAGGAATACTTCTTTATTATTCATTACTTTCACGATAATTGATATATGCTACCCTTTTTATAGGGATAACTTGACTGAACCTCTAAAAAATAATTCCTATCTCTAAGAAAACCTATCTCTAAAAAATGAAATATATCTATAAGGTTGCAGACCAATCTAATAAGGAAACTAACTATTCTTATCTCTATCCTAACTAATCTAATCCTACCATGCGCGGTTGCTACAGTACCACGGGTACTGTACGCACGCATGAACAACTCGCACGAACAGTAATTCCAACAAGTGACAACTTCTCCCCCTTTTGGCGACAGCTCGTCCTCGAGCTGTGGTGGCTGCTATGGTTGTAGCCCTTGGTAGACCTAATTTGACGAGCAATTGCGATGCCTCACATGGGAGATCAGCAGTGTGTTAATGACGATTGATGGTGAAGGTGTGAGGGTTGTAACGTTGCTCGATGTTGAGGAAGTTGGACTGCTCCAATATCAATTATCATGAACCTTAGTTTATAACGGGATAAACATCTGTCGAAGGGAGGTCGAACGACGACGACCTGAGGTAGAATGGTGCTAGACGAAATAGAGCACTGATTGGAGGGAATGGATCTAAAGTAGCATGTCTAGGAGAGAAACCAGAGGTAGGAATCGGAGTTTTGTGAATACTTCTTCATTATTCATTGCTTTCATGATAATTAATGCATGCTATCCATTTTATAGGGATAACTTGATTTGACTTCTAAGAAATAATTTCTATCTCTAAGAAAATTGTTGTGGGGTTGGTCCAGCTCCAAACAACTGAGCCTTGCAGCAGGCCTAATAGTATAAAGGAATGCACCAATGTACCCCTACCTTTTGTAATTATCAAGGGATAGGATGAGAATTTTTCATCCTACCCCACTCATGTATATAAGCCCACAAGAGGGGTATGAGGAGGCCAAGTCCACTCATTTTACACACAAACTCTCTCTCTCTCTCCTGTCGTTAGCTCTCTTTGGCTCTACCTCCTCCCATGGAGAAAGGGGTACTCTGTACCCACTGTTGTGCTCATGCCACAACAGTTGGCGCCGTCCGTGGGGACCGCGCAAGGAGCTGCACAACTGCATAGGGTTCGAAGGTAACAAGAGTTAGATGTGCGAGCTGCTTCTCATCATTGTTGAACGCCCTCGTAGTCGCCACTGCCTTCCACATCGGCCGCCTCCGTATCGAGCCCTTGTGTCATCATCTCGACACCAGGGAGTCGGCCTCTACCCCGGCAAAGACAGGCTCCGGCCTCTTCATGCCCTCCGCACGAGATCTCTGTATGGATGAGTACAGTCATCAGCCATCAGCCATAGCGCGTTGATCAACACGCATGCGTGCACTGCATCAAGCCTTTGTGAGTCTCTGCATCGAGCCTCCGGGTCGGACAACGACGGCGAACGTCGAGCCTCGCTGCCCACATCTTCGGTGGGGATTCCGCGTTAACTCCGCCGGCTTTCGCGCCCTTCGGCCTTCGTTGGACTCGGCTCCGCGTCTTCGACCTTGTCAGCCTCGGCGCCCTGCCTCAGATCGCGTCAGTCTCGGCTCTGTGACTCTGTCCGACCACCTCGTGGTCGTAGGCGCCCATCCGACCACCTTGTGGTGGGGGATGGGGCACACGCTTCAAGGCTTCGTCTCGCCATTGCCTTCGTCGATGCCAAGTCCGAACGGTGGGGGGACAGGGCACGCGCGCGACATCTTTGACCACGTCGTGGTCAACCCTTCGCCGACAGCTACGGCAACCTTGTAGTCGACATTTTTGTCGAGACGATGTCGTTCGACCCCTTAGCGTCGAAGCTTTGTCGACACCCGCAACCAGGTCATGGTCGAGACTTCGTCGATGTCTACGACCGACTCCTGGTATGGACTTCGTAGATGCTTGTCCGACCGCCTTGCGGTCGTGACTTCATCGACGCTTGACTGGTCACCTCGCGTTCATCACTTCGTCGACGCTCGTCCAACCACTTTGTGACTTCATCGACATCTACGGCCACACCATGGTCAAGTCTTCACGACAGCTACACCATGGTCAAGTCTTCTACGCCAGTCTGAAGCGTGGGGGCAGAGTGCGTGCTCCGAAACTTTCGTCCCGCCGTCGACTCTATCGACACCTATCGCACCTTCGGCGATGTCGTCCGGACCCTCGGGGTCGAAGCTTCGTCAACACCCACGACCACATCATGGTCGAGACTTCGTCGACGTCTACGACCGCCTTTTGGTCCGGACTTCGCCGACGCTTGTCCGACCGTCTCGTGGTCGTGAACTTTGTCATGACCACTTCGTGATCGTAGGCCCTTTCTACGACCATGATATGGTCGTGAACCTTGCCACGACCTCTTCATGATCGTAGCCTATCTCTCGATCGTTTCCAGGTCACCTGAACCTAGCACCGGGAAATTAGACGTCCCGGGTAAATCTACGAAGTATAAAAAAACGCACGGTGGTCTCGCACCCTGGTGTACTCTGCGGAGTATAAAGCGTCGGGAACTTGGTCATCCCGGGTAACTCTACGGAGTATAAAATCGCATGGTGGTCTTGCGCCTCAGCGTACTCTACGGAGTACAAAGCGCCGGGAACTTAATCGTCCCAGGCAACTCTACGGAGTATAAAAGAATCACACGACGGCCTCGCGCCCCGACGTACTCTGTGAAGTATAAAACGCTGGGAACTTAGTCATTCCGGGCAACCCTACGGAGTATAATAAAAATAAAAATAACAAAAATATAAATAAAAATCGCACAGTGGCATCACACCCCAGCGTACTCTATGGAGTACAAATAACAGCTCGAGATAGAGCATGCATGGTCGCGTGTGCTTTGTGCGCCTCGCTCATCCCAATGGGAAGTCCCTGGCACTGTCAACAACCCCGGTGAGCCTCGTGAGCTTCATGCGCCTCACCAGGGAGTTCACCACGCCAATCGCATCGAATGTCCGACCACCTTGTGGTTGTAGACTCCGTCCAACCACCTCGTGGTAGTAGATGCTCATTCGACCACTTTGTGGTCGTGACTTCGTCCGACCGCCTCGCGGTCGTAGACGCCTGTCCGACCACCTCACGGTCGTAGACGCCCATCCGACCGCCTCGTGATCGTAGACGCCCGTCCGACCGCCTCACGGTTGTAGACTAAGTCCGACCACCTCGTGGTCATACAGAAGGCTTTGTCTCGCCGTCGTCTTCGTCGACGCCAAGTTCGAACGGTGGGGGACGGGGCGCATGCTTCAGGGCTTCGTCTCGCCGCCACCTTCGTTGACGCCAAGTCCGAATGGTAGGGGACGGGGCGCGTGCTTCAAGGCTTCGTCCCGCCACCGCCTTCGTCGACATCAAGTCCGAACGCCCGGGGGGGGGGGGGGGATGGGGCGCGTGCTTCAAGGCTTCGTCGCGTCGTCGCCTTCGTTGACGTCAAGTCCGAATGGTAGGGGACGGAGCGTGCGCTTCTAGGCTTCGTCGCGCCACCGTCTTTGTCGACGCCAAGTCCGAACTGCGGGGGATGGAGCGCGTGCTTCAAGGCTTCGCCCCACCACTGCTTTCGTCGACGCCAAGTCCAAACGGTGGGGACGGGACGGGTGCACGATTCAAGGCTTTGTCTCGCTGCCGCCTTCGTCGACGCCAAATTCGAAGGCGCACGCTTCAAAGCTTTGTCCCACAGCCGCCTTCGTCGACACCAAGTCCGAACGGTGAGGGACGGAGCACGCGCTTCAGTGCTTCGTCTCGCCGCCATCTTCGTGAACGCCAAGTCTGAACGGTAGGGGACGGGGCACGCTTCAGGGCTTCGTCTCATCGCTGCCTTCGTCGACGCCAAGTCTGAACAGTGGGGGGACGCTCCGTCATCTACGATCACGTAGTGGTCAAGTCTAAGCCGACGGCTACGACCACCTTGCAGTCGAAACTTCGTTGGCGCCAATACAAAGGGTGGGGGACGGAGTGCGCATTTTGAGCTTTTGTCCCTCCATCGACTTCGCCCGACCACCTCATGGTCGTAAACTCGTCGGACCACCTCGTGGTCCTAACTATGTCCGATCACCTTGTGGTCATAGACGCCCGTCTAACCACCTCAGGGTCGTAGGCTTCGTTCGACCACCTCGTGGTCATAGACATTCGCCCGACCACCCCGTGGTCGTAGACTCGTCGGACCACCTTGTGGTCATGACTTCGTCCGACCACCTCGTGATTGTAGATGCCTGTTCGACCACCTCGTTGTCATAGATGCCCATTCGACCACCTCGTGGTCGTACACAAGGCTTCGTCCCACTGCCGTCTTTGTCGATGCCAAGTTCGGACGATAGGGTACGGGGCGCGCGCTTCAACGCTTCGTCCCGCCGTCGCCTTCGTTGACGCCAAGTACGAACGGTGGGGACGGAGTGCGCGCTTCGAGGTTTCGTCCCACCACCGACTTCGTCGACACCTACGACCACCTCGTGGTCACACCTTCGGCGATGTCGTCCGACCCCTCGGGGTCGAAACTTCGTCGACAGCGCTTGTACCGCCACCGGCTTCTTCGATGCCCACGACCATGTCTTCCTTGACGTAGTCGTTGGCCACTTCTATGATCATCTTCTAGTCACACCTTGGTCGACGCCTACGACCGCCTCGTCGTTGAAACTTCATTGACGGTTGTCCGACCACCTCATGATCGTGACCCCGTACACGTCAACGACCACCTTGCGGTCCCAGTTCGGTCGATCACCGCGTGGTCGCGACTTTATCGGCAATAGTTCGACTTCTACGGGGTCCAAACTTTGTTGACACTTCATCCATGCATGACCATGTCGGGGTCACAGCTTCGCCGACATATGCTCAATCACCTTGTGGTCACGCCTTCGTCGATCCTCCGCTGACAACTGTCCGAGCGGCGGGGGACAGAGTGCACGCACTTCAAGTCCTCGACCCTTCGCTGATTACGTCGACGCCCATGACCACGTCACGAGCGATGTAGAGGCCTTCTCCGACCACCTCGTGACCTATTCGTGGTCATCCGACCACCGTTGTTCGTGTCCGCGCGTCGACCACATCAGAGGCACCAACCCGATGGGGCACCCGGGCCTTCAGCGTGGGACTTCGTTGCCTGCGTCGCCCGAGTTCGGGGCACGACCTCTGTGCATCGGCTCAGCCTCTATCGGGAGATTCCACGACTATGTCAAGATCGGTGAAATAATCCTGCTTTGGGAGGCTTATAATGTCCACACTCCCCGGGGTTGGGGCGACCAGCTGCATCAGCTTGCTCATCGGCACCTGCGTGCTTGCTGCTGGAGGATGGGGGGTTGGGCCAGGCTAGGCCAATTGGTCACGTCAGCTCGCCTCTCGGGACCTCCGCGCTTGCTATCGATGGAGTACTATTGTGGGGTGACCCAGCCCCAAACGACTGAGCCTTACAGCAGACCCAATAGTATAAAGGAATATACTAATGTATCTCTTACCTTTTGTAATTATTAAGGGGTAAGATGGAAAATTCTCATTTTACCCCACTCATGTATATAAGCCTCCAAGAGGGGTATGAGGAGGCCAAGTCCACTCATTTTACACACAAATTATCTTATGTCATTAGCTCTCTCTAGCTCTACCTCTTCCTATGGAGAAAGGGGTACCATGTACCTACTATTGTGCTCATGTCACAACAAAACCCTATCTATAATAGATAGAATATATCTATTAAGAAGTAAACCAATCTAATAAGAAAACTAATTATTTGTATCTCTATCTTAACTAATGTAATCCTACCATACGCGGCTGCTACAGTACCACAGGTACTGTTTGCACGCATGAACAGCCCGCACGAACAGTAATTCTAGCACGTGACACAAGCTTGCACCATTAGTTGGCTAGTTGCTACTGTTGAGGATAATATTAGATCTTGCAGCTACAAAAAGCTCAGTTCTCTGGTTGATTTCTGTTGGTGAATTATGAATGTGCTATAAGGACATTTTGTCATGTATTGCTTTCTCTTAGAACACATGCTTTCCTTGTGATGTACGAGTTCCTCATCACTTGTCTCTACACCATGCAGCTAAGAAGTATTATCCTTCTAGGCAGCGTCTCACTATCCCTCTACAACCTGGAAAATCTGGAAAGCCAGTTGTCCTCAATCCGAAGGCCAGCTTATCAGAATACTGTGAGGAGGGTTCTGGGTCCCTGACAGTACTCTTTAAAGATTTAGGCCCACAGGTCTACTACAGCACACTGTTCTTCTGGGAATACTTGGGTCCTCTTATTATTTACCCCATATTCTATTACTTGCCCATCTATAAATACTTTGGATATGAGGGAGAGCGGGTCATTCATCCTGTCCAAACCTACGCCATGTACTACTGGTGCTTCCACTACTTCAAGAGGATCATGGAGACGTTCTTTGTCCACCGTTTCAGCCATGCGACTTCTCCGCTATCAAATGTCTTTAGGAACTGCGCCTACTACTGGACCTTTGGAGCTTACGTTGCTTACTACTGCAACCACCCGCTGTACACCCCTGTGAGTGATTTGCAGATGAAGATTGGGTTTGGCTTTGGGATTCTCTGCCAAATCGCAAACTTCTACTGCCATATCCTGCTGAGGAACCTCAGAAGTCCGAGTGGTAGTGGTGGTTATCAGATTCCTCGTGGTTTCTTGTTCAACATATCGACATGCGCAAACTACACCAGTGAGATCTACCAATGGCTTGGGTTCAACATTGCCACGCAGACTGTGGCAGGTTACGTCTTCCTCGCGGTGGCAGCAGCTATCATGACCAACTGGGCACTTGGAAAGCACCGCCGTCTGAAGAAGGCAAGTGTAGCTCTTCTCTGCACACTGAAGTACTGAACAATACCAAAAAAAATGCATAGCTTTACTGATATTGCTTCTTCTGCAGCTGTTTGATGGGAAGGACGGGAGGCCTAAGTATCCTCGCCGATGGGTGATTCTTCCTCCATTCCTGTGAAGAGGTGTTGCTTTGCGGGTTGGCCTCGTGGGATTCAATATTTCGTTTCAGCATTCGGAAGTTGAAGTCTTCAATGTCATGCAAACGTTTCTACTAATTGTGCCTTGTACCAGTTAAACTTCTATTCGATGGTCGACAATTTCCATTCCTAAAGATGGATTTCTTAGCTATTGTTGATATGGATTTCTTAGCTATTGTTGATCTTTTCTTTGGATTTATGCCACAATGTTATGCATTAGTCCTGTTGTCATGGTTAATACAATAGAAGTTTCATATAATATATGAGCTTGTTTTCCATTTGTCCAAGCAGAAGTAAATGCAATCAGTGTCATTTTGATGCTTGGCATTTCTGTCCTATTCTGCCCATCTCATCTGAAGCCTGACATGTTCATGCTTGACATTGTTGCCTGTGGTCCTCTACAAACGTCATTAGAAGAAGTTAATTTGGGTACAAAATACACAGCTTCTTGGTGAATGGTGGCTTGCTTAATTTTGTGCTTCCAATGATGCTTCGATTCCTGGATGACACAGCCCGAACTTTATTTCTGAGCTTGTCACCAGTCGTCACCATTCACCTAACTAAAGGATTTCGTGCAATGCTCACATGTGGACATTTTGCAGGCCACATTCTCTTTTACTTACGTCTGAGCCTCCATAGAACCACTACTGCCATGATTTGACCGGAAGTAAAAATAGCAGGAAAAGAGAAGTTCATGACAAGACACACTTGTGATTAGCTGATTAACCATGCCGTCTACACCGTGCAACCAAAAATATAAAAAAAATAAAACTTTGCATGTTCATTGCATGACCTTTCCGTCCAAATGAAATGGACGAAATTAACCTGGGAGCTGGAGCTCGGCCAAACGGTCTATAAGACTCGTCCGAGTTTCTGACCTGTTTATCTTTTCTGAAGGGATATCTATATGATTAAGAGTTGCGTAAAACCTATGGTGGTAATTGCCAATTAGACCGGAAGAGTCCTTGCTGACCATCATTTTCATATGGTGTCTTCATGTCGCCTGTCGCGTGCGACCGATGACCTGCATGCATCGTCAGCTACAACTACACGCCACAAGCTAAAAAGTCTAGTTAGTAACCAGTCAATTACAATGTTTCTAGCAGCAGGCGGTCAATTCCAACGTCTTTGGTAGATTTCTCTGCACCATTTGACAAATTAATCATCCCAACACTTCTACAGCGACATGATACCTAGAGCTAGCTTACTATCAAGTGCATTTGAATTGCTCTGTAATTTGTATATTTTAATTTCCATTGAGGATGTCATTTGCAGTTGAATTTCTGCAGCAATTCCATCAAAATTCGCAGGTAATAGTTGATACTACTTGATAGTCAAGGATGCTGTGGTGGCGGTATTAGTAGCTGATAATCAGAAGATGCTGCCGCATGCAAATCACGCATCAGTCATGTGACAGTGAGAATTCTTGATGGCATCAGTATGATATCGCAGCGCAGCAATCCTAGAGCCGACTTTACGCGAGTGATTAGATTCTACTGGTTTTAATTTGCTGCATGCCCATTGTCGTCCATGGATGATAGAATTCAGTAGGTATGCAAAAACCAGGTTTCTTTTCATTAATATGTTAGCCTACTACTCTAAATGAGCAGAGTACAAATCTTTGAAGACACACAGAACCTAAAAACTAGACTAGAACCTAAAGACTAGACTGATTATTCGAGATATATAGCCTAGAAAAAATAATTCAATTAACATGTGGAAGAAGAAAAAGACTGTTCTTGGTATCTTTGTCACATCACAGTGTATATTTCCTTTTTTTTGTGACAACTCTTGACCAAGAACAAGTCAACACAAGATCACCCAAGTTTATTCTTTCCTATCACCTTTTTTCCTCTCTATTTCTACTAACAAACACATAAACATTGCCACTGAAAAGCATGCCAAGTTTGATTAATGGGAGCTGCTGTATCTGCGTGTAGTACTCTCAAACGTTGACCAGGTCAACGCCACCAAATCCATATCTTTTACAATTAAATACCTAAACTCTTTCCTGAAAATTACCCACTGGGGGTCTTAAAAAAAATCTCTCGAGGGGTCAAATCCACCACGACGCAAACAAGTACACAAGGACCGAGGGTTGGTCTGCGAAAAGTAGGGATTAAGGAGGAATAGGGGAGGCTTTGGAAACAAAGCAAATGATTTAATAAAGGTGAGGCCCCCGTGCTGAACGAAAACGCGGTTCTTTGTACTCTCGCCATACTTTGCTTGATTTATAAATTTGTTGGCGTCCTTAATTTGCTAGCTCGACGTCTGACAAGGACAGCCATATCATCTCTTTCCTCACCACTTTTGCAAATCTACTCATGTGTTAATTCTCAGTTGTAAGGCTCCGCTCGTTTCGGCTTGAACTTTCAGTTTATTTTGTATTATTTATAAATTTTGCTTTTTTCCTATACTTTTAATTTTTTGAGATTTTTTGCCGGTTTTTTTCGTATTTGTTTGCATTATACGTGATGGACTAACATGTTTTTTCTATTTTTAAAATTTTTAAATTTAATTATGCTAAATAAGCCTCCGTTAGCTACACTGTTTTTTCAGTCAGCTACAGTGCTTTTCAGCCATAAGCCACTAAAAAAAGCTCTTTTGAGTAGGGCCTAAATTGAAAGCCTAGAAAAATAATGAGTGAAAAAAAAGGTCCAGTCCTCATAGAGCATTTTTTAGAAAAAGATAAATTTCATGCATTAGAGCTTACAAAAAAACAAAGATGAAGGGTTCATACTATGGCTCTATTCAGATATATTTCCCATTTTAAAATGAGCACAATTGCATAGTTTCTAGTTATTATTTCTTTTAAAATTTACCAGAAACATAAAACACCAAATAGATAGATCCCGAGCTTGCGAGGACCGGCTTTTTAAGAGCATATTTATAAACCGCGCTACTACGCCTAATAAATAATTTTGTATTTGTTTTAAACTTATTTTACTTGAGTTCGTATCGAAGCTAGACTGAAATTTCAGTACTTGGTCCAAGGTGGAAATAGCTCAGATTAACAGTAACCAACTAAACTGATAACTGTCCGGAAGGCTGAAATATTCGACTACCAGCACCCGCCATCCAGGCAGGTCGCCACGGACGAAATTTAACCGAAACCTCCCCTCAGTTTTTCCTTCCTCTCATTCCGGATCCGTTTCTTCCTATTCTTATTCCCGTTTCCATCCACCAACTCCTCCCAAAGCACCGCCCTCCAATCGGGCACCGAATCTTCCTGGGTTGTCGGCTGCAGGCGTTGTCTGAATCGAAGGTTCGTTTCCATGGAGCATGTCTAGAGGAGACTAGGCTTCTTTTTGGTTTGGTTTTCTGCGTGTTTCGTGAGTTCTTGATGCCATGGCGGCGTTGCGTTTAATCTGTTTGTGGAAAGGCGCCAGTAAGTTTCTGTTCACTTGATCGATCAACAGGAGTTGGAAAGTTGCAAACTTTGGCTCGGGAGGGGATTTCTGTTCGGTATTTCGGTTACGTTTTGTTTTGCTGCTTTTGTTGGGAACAAAGGAGATGCTTTTTTTCTTTGGAATTTTGTTTGGATCAGTAAGAGGACAGGTTTAGCTATGCACATGTTGGTGATCGAAATTTACTACCTTTTTTAGGGGATTAAAATTTACTACTTGTTCATTTATTTTTGTGCCCTTCCGATTTTTGAATGGTTTAGCCGAATAGCCGGAATTCTTCCCTTCTTTTTTGATGATTGTTGTAGTGTTATGACGTCGACAGTAAAGAACAAGTCTTTTTAGCGTTTTACGGATCCTGTTGCAGATGTTGAGCTAAAAGCTGAAAACCTTGAGTTAAGCTGATGATGTGCAATTGTACATTTCTGTAACTCAAGCTACACATAAAGTCATGTTAATTGCTCCAACAATATGTCCACTTGAAAGCATTGGGCAATCAACTTGTTGCTTATTCTTCCTTGAATTCGGTTGATGAATTGGTTTTGCGGCAATTCATGATTTGATTGGTCCAAGAAGTAACTATTTATTATTGTGTTAGTTGATAAGAGTAATGAAAGCTGACCTTTTGGTTATAATGAGCAATTTCCCTAAGGAGCCGCGAGAAATATTGTAGCGCTGCCTTAATAGATTTTGTGCTTTAGAGACTTGTAAATTGGAGACTTCAAGTGAATCAGCCCAGTGGTGATATAGTACATAATTGTTCTTTAACTCCATTTATCGAAAACGTAAAGTTTATTTTGTTTGTAGTACTAGGCAAATAAATTTCCCTCTTTTCCTCCTATTTTCACAGTATTCATTGGTTAGCAGTTGTAGATAGACATTGTTTGTTTTCTTAGTTTGTCATGAGAAATGGCCGTGCTTCTGTTTGGTTTTTCATGCTTGTTCATGGTCTTTCCTTTTGTGTTTGCATTAAAATGCTGAAAACAGTGCACAAGAACCTGTTCCTTAACATGCGACCAAATTTCCTGCGTTAGCTCGCTATTTTTTTTTTCTTATAAGCTTCTTCTACCTTCCTGATTTTGCACTTGGGCGTTTGGCCACGGTTTAAACGTGTTGCCCCAAAGAAAAAAGTTGGGAACCACAATCTTTTTCTTTATCAAAGTAGCTGTCCATGTATAGTATTCATTCTCCATCATCTAATTATTGATTAGCAATTGAAACACTAACTAACAAGGATATGGATAGATATTGTTTAATTAGTGTCTTAAGAAATGGTTCACTTGCAGGTGGTGGGTGTCTGTGTGCGTGTTTTCGGAAGGAGAGTTGTTTATGTTAGCATCATTCGTTTCTTTTTTGTCTACAAAGGTACAAAAGGCCCTCTTAAGTTAGTTTTTATGAGTTCGTTCATTGATCATGGTGCGTAGAAATTTCCTATGTTACTTTATGTGTTTCCGATTACTTTTATGTGTTTCCTTATGATTAACATCGTCCTTCAGCTTACCGATTTTGTGGATACTTGGTTGGAGACCATCTTTTTTCTTTATTCAATTTGTTTGGCGCACTGTCATACACTTTTCTAATGTGGTCTTGAGGCAATGATTTATTTGGAGTTGGAAAGGCATTAGGTATGTCATTTGCTAGGTTGTTAATCAGTGGGCAGTCTGTTCATGACAGGTCGCAAAGTTAAACAAAGTTGAGGCCTTCTGCAAGGGTGGTTCTCATAAGGAACCACCGTCTTCTTTGTTGCTGGGCTAACACCAAATGGCCCAGCTCTTGCACCATCAGGATACCGCGTTTTATGGGAAGGAATTCCATGGGTGCCGATGGAGCATTCTTCAGTTCTTTGGCTTTCGCCGACGCTTGCGGTCCACAAAGATGCTCTCTGACGAGAAACATGGTCAGGGAAAAGGCAGTGGTGGTAAGTTGATTCCTTCGTTCTTTGATACTTGTCAAATGACCTTGAATACTACTACAATGTAATGGATTGTGATTGAACAACTTATGTGTGCCAGTAATGTATTTGAAATGGTTTTTCCTTTCATCTTTTAAGGTAAGTTATGCAATAATGCAACTAATGATGCCATATAAACTCGTAAGTGGTGAATTTACTGTTTTACTCTTAGTGTACTGAAGAATTATTTCTTTGTTATGTAGAACTTTATCAAAATCATACTTAGCTTTGATGTATCAAATAATATTACAAATTTTGATCCTAAATACGTTTGTAATTGTTATTGAATGATAAATTACTTGCAGGAAGTAGACATCGAGGTTCCTATGTTCCACTGAAAGATGAAGACAGCGGTGTTATGGATGATGAGAAAAACACTGAAGTATGTACCAATTACTCATCCTTGATTGTCATTCAAATGGTGCAGTTCTGTTAAGTAGTACTTATATCATTTCCTATATTCATTTTGCTCTTTGTATTCAGTAGCCCCTCGCTATTTACTGTTTAATATATAAGCACTTGAATCAAAAATATTACTACTACCTTTTTGGTACAAATTGGTACTAATATTTCTGAAACTTCTTCCGACTACAGTACATAAGCTATTCCGTAACCATCTAATGTGGGCACTTTTACACTAATATATCTGAAACTTCTTTAGACGAATGCATAAATTATTTATAAGCATATATAGTGTTTCCCTTTCTGCTGTTGCATTACATATTAGCATTAACCATAGTACTTAACCATATAAACGTATTTGTCCAAGAACTTAACCATAGTCCATATAATCAGTTTCCAGAAGTACTTCTCTCCTCCAATACTACTTACCCAGACAATTAATGTTCATCTGGAGATGCGAACTTATCATACTCCTTTAATTTTTCCTATTTCAGGTTACAAAGAAACACAAGGCTTCAAAAAAGAAGTCTGCTAAGGCGAGTTTGAGGTCCTTGATTCTAAGAAAGATGTACGGAAAGGAAGGTCAGAAAGAAAAGATGCTTCCTGTTGCACCAAAGCTGCTGCGTACGCTTTCAATACATTATCTGGAAAGCAATGAGTATGTTCTTGATGGTGAATCCAGTTCCAATGGTGATGGTTCTTCACACACTATTACATTGTCAATGCAAAATGCCACCAGTACAAACTTGCACCATGCTACATTCAACACCCCTGATGATTGTGATACTGATACAAGTTCTTTACTGCTCCTAAAGAGAGGTGACATCCATATGAAACGAAAGAGCCACCGTAGCATCTCAATGGATGGGGTTCTTCATAAGGTCCCTTATGGACAGAAGGTGTCTGGAGATGTAATTACAGAAGAATTTTCCCGATCAGCCTCTGCCACGTATGATAGGGATGGTTTGAAACCTCACATTGGAACTGCTCCAAAGAGACCTGTCAATCAAGGTTTTCGGCGTTCACGTTCCCTCACTGAATCATTGGAGAGGTACTCTCACTTACTTGATTCCATTTCAAGTAATGAGTCCAAAAGGATGTTGACAAGCTCGAAGTCTACTAGGGATCATTCTTTGGATGGCCCTAATGTGATAAATGCATTGCAAAAAGCTTGTAATGCTGAGGTCAGATCAAAAGGATCGGTTAGACATGCTGAAAATCTTGGAATCCCAGAAGATGCCTTGGCATCACATGTTCCGGAGAAAATTGTCGTGGACGGAGATGTGAAAGTTGCTATGGATGAGACAGCTAGCAATGAGCTTGCTGGTGGCTCTGAAATTCCTGTGTTACTTGAAGAGTACATGAATGACAAAAAGTGTGATGTTGCAGTATCAACTGAAGCCCAGTCATGTACTGCTTCACCTTCAGAAGTGATTGATATTTCAGAAGAATACGCAGCAACTTGTGATAACGATCAGGTTCCGTCATCAACCACCACAGTCGATTGGTGTGCTTTTCCTTTAATATCAGAAGAAGTTGACTTCCCAGAAGAACATGCAACAACTTGTGATGATGATCAGAGTCAGTCATCAACAGAAGATGATTCATGTCCTGCTCTACCACCTTCAGAAGACGCCAACATCGCAGAAGAACATGAAACAACTTTTGATGACAATCAAATTCAGTCATCCGATGTTTTGAAATCAATAGAAGGTACTTTTTGTGAACAAGAAACTGAAAGTCCAATGTCTGTTCTTGACGTGGCCTTCTCAGATGATCCTGATAGTTCAGTGAAACATACAATGCTCGATGGTGAGATTTCCATTTAGTATGCTGGTTGCAGAAATCCTATGCACGTTAGATTTCTATAATTTGATAAAATTATGTTTCTTTAGAGTCTTTGATTTGGGGAGCTCTCATGACTTGGGCTAGCACCTAAAAAATCACATGTTTTTACCTTATCAATTATGGTGTTAATAATTCATGATCTAGCTATTAACTTATAGGTAAAATTATCAATGACATTAGCACTTCAAATTCACAAATTTACTTTTGCACTTGTCTACCTTTTGTTTTCAACCTCCTACTTACAATTTTCAATTCCACTTTCTTGTTTTTTCGTTTTGCAGATTCTTCACTGAAACCAAGAATTCTCATTTTAAATGATGCCGATGATTCAGCTGACACTGATGTTCTCAATGCTAACACCACTGTCGAACTGTCAACTACTTCATTGACTCACTGGAATGTACAAGAAAGTGAGACTGACGATCTGAATGGTCTCCAAGTAGATGAAAAGAACGAAGCTGAATTCAATTATGTGAAGGACATCTTCAAGAAGTCTAATTTCATCAATGAAATGCTATTTGATGAATGGTACTCGCAGAACATTACAGCTCTGCAAGAAGAGGATTGCCAACATTACGAGGCTGCCGCTGCTGCATTTGACTTCACCGATATGTCCGCTGATCAGCTACTTCTGTTTGACTTGACAAATGAAGCCTTGCTGGACATCTACAAGAAATTTTCTGTTTGCAAGTCTAAACTCTCTTGGTTCTCTTCTTTTGATAGACCAAAACCTGTGGGAAACCATGTCCTCAAGGAATTGTGGGCTAAAGTGAGCTGCCATCTGGATGAACAGCCTCAGTCCAGCATAGAAATCGACACGATTTTGTCAAATGACCTAGCCAAGAGTGATCGCTGGATGAATTTTCAGGGAGATGCCGATCACCTAGGGAACAAGCTGGCAGACTTCGTATTTGACAAGCTTCTGACCGAGTTCACTCTTCAGCTTTCAAAGTTTTGAGTCTAGTTAGTTATTCATTTTGCCCCTTTGTTGGTTTAGCTGTTCTATATTGTGCAACTGTAAGGGGTCAGTCTCATGTATATATTACACTTTTGTTTTGGTTCTTTCCTTGAAGAGAACACAATCTGGGGATTGTCGTTAGGGCTTAGGAATTCAATTCATGTGCTGAAAAGTTTTGCATGTTGAGTAAAGATGAATGAAGTTGGAGAAATAACTGTTGTGCTCTACTGTTTGGGTTTATAAATCTTCAGAGAAGAGGGCACTGGCTGTGGTCACATCC
Source organism: Dendrocalamus latiflorus (assembly GCA_017311315.1). Lineage (NCBI taxonomy): Eukaryota > Viridiplantae > Streptophyta > Magnoliopsida > Poales > Poaceae > Dendrocalamus > Dendrocalamus latiflorus. The sequence goes on along the minus strand of CM029647.1, from coordinate 2,275,478 downwards.
ATGTAGCAGCAGTAGTAGTACCAAAATCTGCCTCTCAAAAAAAAAAAAAACTGAATCTATGACTTATGTGATTGAATTGGACGTGGCCTGAAATAGAGATAAACTCTATGTACTTTACTCAAACCCGACCCTCATTAAACTCAATAGAGCCTTCGTCTTGGTGGATTGGGAAGATTTATATTCGGATGTGCTCATGCAAGCCCACTCAACCGCTATGTCAGACCACTCCCCTCTACTCATTTCCACTCAACCCCTGCCCTCAACTAAGCACCGATTATATTTCGGAAACTTCTGGACTACACAAGAAGGTTTTCTAGAGGCTGTCCAAACAGCCTGGGTTTGTACCGTCAACATTGTTGAAGTATAAGTAAATTGCCCACCTTTCCTCATCAGCTTAAGCTTTTGGGTGAATTGGCTGGTGCATAAAATTCAATATGGTATCAGAGCCAAGAGGTTTCGAGTTCAAGACCTGGCCGACGCAATTAAAACAAATTAATTGCAGTCCACTTCTATTCCACGTATTAGGCCTAAGGGAGCCTACACGTGAGGGAGAGTGTTGAAGTATAAGTAAATTGCCCACCTTTCCTCATCAGCTTAAGCTTGTGGGTGAATTGGCTGGTGCATAAAATTCAATAAACATCACTGACCCCCTGAGGTGGTTACATACCCTTCTCAGAAACGCTGCCTGAGCTGTTCAGAGTTGGGGTCACAGACATTTTGGAGACATCAAAATGCAACTTCACATGGCCAAGGAGATTTCCAACTCGACGGTGCTCAAGAGAACCAACTGTTGTCCCCTAACGAATCATGGTTGTGCAAAACTCTTAAGCTTAGATGTCTGGCGCTGGCATCGCAAGAAAGAACGGTGGCTAGACAATGCTCACACATCAACTAGCTAAGGAAGGAGACACCAACACAAAGTTCTTCTTCTTTCATGCTTCGCATCGACGGAAGAAAACTTTAATTGGGCCCCTTCGGGTCCAAGACCATGTCATCACAAATGAAGACGACAAAGCAACACATTTCCAACAATTCTTTGAAGAACTCATCGGCACCAGCGTTCAATGTCAACACACCTTAGACCTGGACTATGTGGAGCTACCTACACGGAATATTTGCCACCTTGACCAAGAGTTCTCAGAAGACGAGGTATGGGAAGCCATCAAAAATCTCCCGTCGGCAAAAGCACCTGGCTCTAACGGGTTTACAGGTACATTTTATAAGCACACATGGCCTGTGATCAAGCACACTGTCATGATGGATGCTTTCCACACCCTTTTTTGACTTCAAGGACGTTGCTTGCATTACCTCAACAATGCGTTGATCATTCTATTACCTAACAAGATCGAAACCAGTAGGATAGCAGACTACCGCCCAATTAGTCTCGTCCACAACTTCGCAAAAATTTTCTCCAAAGTCCTAGCAAATCGACTCAAAAAGGATTACCAGACTTTGTGCATTCAAATCAGTCCACTTTCATCTGTGGAAGGTCAATACATGACAATTTCCGCTTGGTCTAGCTACTCACCAGAACACTCAAGGCCAAGACTCTTAGGAGGAAATCGACATGGTCTTACAAGAGTTGCCTTGTCAGCTCGCCTCCTTCCCAGTTAGTTATTTGGGCTTGTCGCTAACCTTATCTAGACTAACCAAACTGCAGGTTCAGCCGCTAATTGACTGGTTCATCAAGAAGCTACCGGCATGGAAAGAGAGTCTGTTATCAACAGGAGGTCGTCTCACTGTGGTTAAGCAAGTCCTCTCTATGGCACTCATCTATCATCTCCTATCACTCAACCTGCCTACCTGAGCAATCAAATCGATAGACAAAAGATGTCACACTTTTCTTTGGAAGGGCTCGGAGGCTATTTTGGGAGGAAACTGTCTTGTGGCATGGAAAACTGTTTGCAGACCAATGGCTCTTGGTGGTCTAGGAATTCTCAACCTCAAGAAAATGGGCTATGCACTACATCTGCCTTGGCTATGGGGATAGAAAACAGATCAATCACGTTCCTAGACTACCCTACAAGCTTCTCATGAGTTGGTAGTCCATGCAATGTTCAAGGTAGCCACAATAGTGCAGCTTGGTGATGACAACCAAGCTTTATTTTGGCTAGACAACTGGATTGAAGGGCAATCCACTGAAGACATAGCTCCAACCATTTGCAAACTTGTTCACACCAAAACCAAGAAAACCACCACAATCTCTCAAGGGCTGATGCTCAATTCATGGGTCCAGGGAATTCAAGGTGCCATTTCGATTGAAGCAATCACTGAATTCCTCATCCCTTGGCACACGGCCGATGCCGTCTCACTCCAACCACAAATTGACGATCAGTTAATTTGGAAGCTAAACCCTTTCGAATGATACACCTCTAAATCCACCTATAATGCATTCTTCCTTGGCGGAACCCACTTTGCAGCTCATAAACTAATCTTGAAATGCAAAGCTCCCCTCAAGTGCAAGTTCTTCGCATGGCTAGCCATCCACGGCCACTGTTGGACAGCTGACCACCTAGCGTGGAGCAGATTTGCCACAAATACTCTTTGCCCCTCTGTGAGCAAAGCACGGTAATAATTGATCACCTCCTTGTTCAATATCCTTGGGTTCGCCAGGCCTGAGGCCTTTTCTCACGCTTTTTGGGCAGGCCACTCAAACGGTTTAAGTCAGGCTCGTTTGTTAGACTGGTGGACTACGTTGCACAAGCAAGTGTCCAAGGCTCACAGGAAAGAACTTGACTCTAATGTAGTTCTCTTCCTCTGGACCATCTGGAAAGAACGCAATGCTGGGACATTCAACAAAATCAAGATGAGCATCGAAGGGATCTTGGACAATCTAAAACGAGAGCTAAGATGTTGGCATGCAGCAGGCGCGAAGTCGTCACTAAACTCGATGGTAAGCAGTTTCTTGCACCCTTGATCCCTCGCAGTTACTGCTGCATAGCCTTTACCTTTGTTTTCCCTACTCCATTTTGTTTCCTCCTTCCTCTCTCTGTTCCTCTTCATTTAATTCTCTCCTCCCCATTCTGTAACTCAAACTCAAGCACTACATCCCTATTGTATGTAATTTTTTCCCTCTCTTTAATACAATGACATGCAAACCCTATGCATGTTCCCTATATGTACTTTACTGGGCTGAGGTATAATTGGGCTGGGCTCGAGTGAATTGTTTCCAGGTCCATGGTGCTAAGCCTGGTCCAGCCCTAAGCATCAGGGTGGGCTGAACAAATTGTCTTCAGGCTTTCTAAATTTAGCCCATCTAAAAAGGTTCAAACTTCTGGGCTTCTGTCTCGGCCCGAAGAGCTTTTTTTTCCCAAAAACTTCATGATGTAGTACAGTACAGTACATGCGTTTGCTTTTTTTAATAAAAAAAGAAGAGAATTCATGATACACGCTCCATGTTCAACGTAGGAGTCTTTTTAAGTGAAGCATGCCGTTCAATCTACATCTCTTGACTATTTTGCTAGCCTCAAATTGGTTAGGAAAGGTCCTATCTGACAGTCTAGAAAGCACAGGAAGAACTCTATGCAGCTTTAAATCCCCCTATCCAACTGATCAAACTCCTTATTGCCAGTACATTTACATTCCCAACAAGTTTCTTCAGCTAGAACTTTCTTCAGATATGCACTGCATGACATGGCAGAAGCATAGTCTCTCTTTTCCTTTGTGTCCGAAAAGAAACAAGAATTTTCTTTCATTCTGGACCTGCCAAGAGAATTCCAGAGGCTTCATCACATGCGCTCATGCATGCTTACTTCACTACCACATGCTGATATCCGCAAACCCAAAGGACAGACAAATAAACATTGCTTAGAACGTAAAGCAAACCAAGACTTTTTTTGCCACCGACTTGGAAATGTTTGAGCCAGGAAAAAGAAAAGTGGATTTGGGACGATATGATATTAATCTTATCCACAAGTAGGCGCTTTTGACATCGTTCTCGTGGAAAATGAAATCTAAAGCAAATGGATAAACGACCCATGATCGCCACTCCTACCGGCAGGGTTGCTGGTAAGAATGCTACAATTGAGGAAAAGATGGTTGTCAGATAACAGCAAAAGGTGATAACAACTCGACTTTTGGTAAAGAGGGTGCACCAATTGAGTTCTCTATTGTTTTGAAGATTCAAGACAGTGAGATTAATTGATTAAGGCACCAATTTCTGATCGAGTAAGTGCTATAATTATTCATGCACCGGTTTCGTAGGAATTGCAAAGTCAGAAGTCAATGCTGACAATGTTTCTCTTCTGTATCCGATAATGACATGCCGTAGCAACCGAATAGGGATTAGGGGAGGTAGTTGGGAGGGGATTTAGGCGATTGGGGAAGGCCGGTCGAGACTCGGGAAGGGATTTAGGGGAGCAGGGAATTGGGGAGGGGGATTTAGGGGATGGGGGTGGCCGCTTATTGGGCAATTTTGATTGAAATCAATTTTGATTGAACTATGTCCTTGTTCTAATTATGTATGATTTTATATTGCAAATGATAGTTAAATTTATGTTTAATTTGTTGGTTAAATTTATGTTTAGTTTGTTTATCTTTGGTTAGTCATTTTTTTTAGATCAAGGGAAAATTTCATTAAGTGAATGAAAAAGGTCCCAGCCTCTACAATCCGAAGATCGTACACAGCTTAAAGGTTACAACCAAGAGCAATCAAGCACAAGAACTAACACAAAGCAAAAGACACAAGATACAGGAAAAAACAGACACTACGCCTCAATCCTATTCCGGAACTTCCAACCAAATTTTGCAAAGACCTCCATGATGACCGTCTCCAAAATCTGGCATCCATTCTTGAAGATTGGTATTTCTTCTTCTTTACTTAACAAGGACCAATGCCGGATCCAATACGTTGCCCTGAAAATGACTTGCAGAAAAGTGTTGGTTTTAGCATTATTGAACACCACGTCATTTCTATTCAACCACATTGCCCAACAGAGAGCCGCAGCACCTAGTAAAATCTGATTTTTGAGTTTTGCCCCGATGCCATGAAGCCAAGAGCCAAACATATCCGATATACTAGATGGTGGATGAATTCCAAAGGTGATGTGCACTGTGTTCCGTATAAATCTAGCAAAGCGACAATCAATGAAAAGATGTTGTATCGTCTCCAAAGAGTTACAAAAACAACACTTGACACTCCCTTGCCAATTCCTTTTTGCTAAATTATCTTTTGTAAGAGTGACCCCTTTTTGGAGATACCAACGGAAAATTTTAATTTTCAAAGGCACTCTTATTTTCCATAGTGGATTTTTCGTAGGTAAGACTCCCTCTTGAATCAGATTCAAATACATAGAGCGAACCGTGAAAGACCCACTCATATGAAGGTTCCAAACAAACACATCCTTCTCATTTGTAAGGTTAACTGTCACAACTTTAGAGACTAAGTCGTACCACGCTGTCAAATTACCTTCCACCAAACCTCTTCTAAACGACACATCCAGTGGCGTAGAAGCTAAAACCTTAGCCACAGTATCATTCTTTTTCCTCACAATCCTATAGAGTGATGGATAGACATCCCTTAATGGTTTATTTCCTAACCAAATGTCCTCCCAAAATCTAACTTGTGTTCCCTTTTGAATTCGAAAATAACCATGAGCCAAGAAATCATCCTTGACCTTCATTAGCCCCGACCAAAAGTGAGAGTCACCCGGTCGTTTATAAACTTGAGTTATGACTTTATTGGTCAAATATTTTCTTCTTAGAAGATTTTGCCAAACACCATCCTCATTAATAAGTTTAAACAACCATTTACTCAAGAGACATTTGTTTTGAATCCCAAGGTTTTGGATACCCAACCCGCCACAGTCCTTTGGTCTACAAAGTACACTCCACCTAGTAAGCCTGTACTTCTTTTTATGACTATCACTTTGCCAAAAGAACCTTGAACGGTAAAAATCAAGTTTTTGTAAAACACCCTTAGGGACTTCAAAAAAGGAAAGCATATACATAGCTAAACCATTTAAGACCGAATTGATCAAAACTAGCCTTCCTCCAACGGAAAGAAGCTTTCCTTTCCAACTGCTGAGTTTCTTTTGGAATCTCTCCTCAATGATGGCCCAATCTTTGTTAGAGAGTTTACGATGACGCAAAGGAATACCAAGATATTTAAAAGGTAAGCCCCCGGTTTTGCAACCAAAAAGTTGTGCATACTCATGCTCGCAATCCTTAGCACTACCGTAACAGAAGAGCTCACTCTTATGGAAATTAATTTTCAACCCGGAAAGTTGCTCAAAGGCACTTAACACTAGTTTAACGTCTTTGGCTTGGAGTAGATCATGATCCATGAAGAGAATAGTATCATCTGCATACTGGAGGATCGAGAGGCCATCATCTACAAGATGTGGAACAACTCCTTGAAACCACCCATCAGACTTAGCTCTACCAATTAACGTTGCCAACATATCTGCCACTAAATTAAATAGGATTGGTGACAAGGGATCACCTTGCCTAAGTCCCGTTTTTGGCTGAAAATAATGCCCTAAAATGTCATTAACTTTAATGCCCACACTACCACCCCTAACAATTTGATCTATCCACTTGCACCAAAGTGGTGAAAAACCTTTCATCCTCAATGTTTGTTGAAGAAAAGACCAGTTCACCTTATCATATGCTTTTTCAAAGTCCAGCTTTAGAATCACACCATCAAGCTTCTTCCTATGCATTTCATGTATGGTTTCATGAAGGATAATAACCCCTTCCATGATATTCCTCCCTGCCATAAAAGCTGTTTGAGATGGTTGTATAACCTTCTGAGCCACTAGTGCTAAACGGTTAGCCATTACCTTAGTAAAGACCTTGAAGCTAACATTAAGTAGGCAAATGGGTCTGAACTGTTGGATTTGAGTAGCCTCAATTTGCTTCGGTAATAATGTAATTATACCAAAATTGAGGCTAAAAAGTGGGAGGTTTCCTTTGTGAAAATCAGTGAAAAGAGCCATGAGATCTCCTTTGATGAGACCTCAAAAAGCTTGGTAAAACTCAGCTGGGAAACCATCAGGCCCCGGGGCTTTGTTGTGTTCCATTTGAAATATAGCATTTTTAACCTCTTCTTCTGTGAAAGCGGACGCTAAAATCTCATTCTCAGTTTCTGATACCTGTGGTATATCATCCCTAAAGGATTCCATCATTGAGAAATTATTTCTCTCTGACGCCCCAAAGAGACCTTTAAAATAATTGGTGATGTATTTCTTAAGGTTCTCATCACCCTCTATAATCCCCTCTTCCTGCTCGAGGCGGAAGATCCTAGTCTTCATATGTTTTCCATTGGCTACCAACTGAAAATACTTAGTATTACAGTCGCCAAATAACAACCTAGTTGTTTTGGCTCTTTGGTACCATTTTATCTCCTCCTCTCGCAACAAATGAACTAACCGCTCTTTATAATAATGCTTTAAATCATTTTCCGTAGCATTGAGAAGCTGAGTCTCAGCTTTCTTATCTAATTCATTCGCCTTCCGATTCAATTCTTCCTTTTCTTTTTTGTATGAACCGCTAACATTCTTAGCCCAACCCCGTAGGAATTGTCTAAGTCTCTGAATTTTAAATTGCCATCTTTGTAACGATGTTTTTCCCCTTTTTTCTTTGTTCCACACTTCCGCCACCAACTCTGAGAAGCCCTCACGTAGCAGCCAACCGAGCTCAAATTTGAACAGAGATTGATTTTTGCAACGAGTACCGTTTCCAGTATCTAGTAACAGAGGAGTGTGATCCGAAATTTCCCTAGTCAACGCCCGAACCGTTGATAGCGGAAATTTTGTTTCCCACTCTGTACTAACAAGGATCCGATCAAGTCTCTCATATGTTGGTGTATCCCTAGAATTAGCCCACGTAAATTTCCGGTTAGATAATTCAAGCTCCCTTAAATCTAAACCATCGATGACGGCATTAAATAAAAAAGGCCCCCTATCATCAAACCTATCATTGTTCTTTTCCTGTGGATTCCTAATAATATTGAAATCACCTCCGACAAGAACCGGATGTGTTTCCTTGGCACATGTTTGTACCAACTCTGCAAGGAAGGCCTCCTTAAGTTCAGGTTGAGCAGCCCCATAAACTGCTATAAGAACCCATTGGAAACCATCACCTCTCATTCTCAAGTGGAACTTAACATAAAAGTCTCCCTCATCAAAACTACCAAAGTCAAAAATTTCTTGATTCACCCCAAGAAGGATGCCACCGGACCTACCATGAGGTTTTGACCAGTGCCACAAAAAATCTCGACCACCACAAATATTGTCAACACCACTTTTGGAAAATCTTTCTTCCCGGTCTCCATAAGAGCAATAAAGTCTAGCTTATGCTCTCTAGATAATTCTGAAAGGAACCTATATTTAGCCAAGTCACTAAGACCTCTGCTATTCCAAAAGATTCCTTTCATTTTGATCGATTTGATTTTCTTTTTTTCCTAACTATTCCAATTTTCTTATTCTTCTTATTAAAAGATGACATAGATTTATTCTTCTTGAAGACAGTTTCGAATTCACAACTTAGGTGATCGCTATCGTCATCCATAACCTCCTCCATCAAATCACCACAAAAGTGACCAAGAGTGAGGTTATTAACGTCATCATCTTCATCACTTACTAAAAAAACAGCATCATTGTCATGTTCTTCAACAATTCTAGGAAAAAAAGCCGACAGTCTATTGCGTTCTACAGTTTTAAGCACCCGAACTGAACCTAAAACTTCTTTCTCATTTTTGCCAACATCTAGGCCTAGGTTGATGAGTTTGGAAGCAACAACAACATCTGAAAAAGATGTGAAGGACATATTTTGCTTGTTACCTTCAACCTGCTCCAAATTATTCAACGCAGGAGGTAGTGGCGCCATCTTGGGCGCCTCCTGTGCCAAGGCCGGGTACTGCAACCTTGCTGCATCAGGCTGCTCACGAGCGCCTTCCGGCGCAGCCAGCCGTAGGCCAGCACCTGCCGGCGTCAGCCCGTGAAGTACCCGCTCCTCCATCGGTGCTTGGAGCACCCCAACATCATTAGATGCTGCTGCTCCATCTCCCTCAACATTTAGCAAATCACCATCCTCATCAGTGAACACAGCTTCCACCAACTCGTCAACAAGAACATTATCATTCTCCATAAGAACCTTGTTACAGCACTTGTCATTAATTTTGAGATCACAAGCCATATCCAGTATCCGAACCTCCAAACCTTTAATTTTTGCTTCAAGTTCTTTAATCTGCTCTGCCATAACTTTAATATTTGCCTCAAGGGTCGCCTGGGAAGTAGCCTTTCTTGTTGGACCCTGCGACGACGGCAAACCACCCCACTGGCCAGCTGGAATGCTGGTCGTTGCCGCTGCATAAAAGCCTACGCCGTCGCGGCCAAAACGCCCAGCAAGGCCACCCCAGTCAGAACTAGAGCCGCCCACCTGGTAGCCATGTCGTCCCTTGTGCACACCACTATCCATCGCATCACCCTGAGCGTAACTGTTGCCGACGGCTTCAACACCGCCCACGGCTCCTTGCAACCCAGGTCTGTTCGCTGGCAACGAAACGTCGCAGGCAGACGAACAGTTGTGAGATGAGGCGAGGAACCTGGGACGAAAGCATCCTCCCCGGGAGAAAAGCTCACACAGCCCGGCTGGAAAACGGACTGGCCTGCTCCCAATCCGGATCACACCAGAGCGGGCCAAACGTCGTCTTTCAGTTTGGACCAAAACAAGTTGGCCCAGACCAGTCGACACCGTCGGCCCACATACCTCTTCAGTGCCCCGACACCACTCATTCAGGGACAACCCTGTTTTACCAAGATTAACCTTCATCATGTCCTTAACTTTAATCTCCCCCAGCTTACTAACTGAAGACCGATCAAACTTAGGTAAGGGGCCTTTCCAAGGACGAATTTTTGAGGACAAACGCCAGTCCGCTACCTTCTCGGTTATCCTTGATGGTAGAGGCCTAGGATGCCTCACATGGCCAGCCCCACAGTCAACCGAACCAAATTTCAGAGACTCAATGTTTTCAGACAGCATTGTCTCAGCTCTGATCAATTCGTCTACTGAGAAACCCACTCGCAAAGCATCTCGAATAAATTCTGAACCTGAATTAGATGAAACAGGACTAGCAGCTTCATCTTCTTCCTCAGAGCTATCCTCCCCATCCACTGCCCAAAATTTTGATCTACTCGTGAAATTTCTATCTCCGACTAGCGGAGCAGAGAACTTGGGGAGATCAGGCGCTGATTGCCTTCTTGGCAACACCCCAATCCATTCCTGCTCAACATGGGATTGCGACTTAGCGCACAGTGAGCCACCTCCATCAAGACGGGTCAAATCCACCATTAACCGAGCTTCACTGAATGGATACTAGCTCCCAGCTCACACCGTTGAAGAAACGAAGCCACAACTAATCCGGAGACTAGCTCCAAGTGAGAGGGAAAGAAGAAACGAGGACTAGAGGAGGCGAGCAAGACGTACCTGAAACTAGGACCGGTTGGGGAAAAATGTCGAACACCTTACCAGCACCAGCCTCAGGAACTGCCGCACGACCGTTGGCAGCCACCTTCGGCCTTCGTCCCTCCAGTGCCTTTGCAGATATCCAGCGCCTCAGGAGCAAACATGAAATCAATCCGAAGAACTGACCGACAGCGGCGCAGCCTCGCGCGCGCGCCGGCAGAGGGCAGCGGAACGCGGCTGTGCTGTGCGACTCTTAGGCGTCGGTGTCAGCGCAATCAGGTGCGCGGCAGGCCTGCGACGGCGAGGAGGAGCAATGCCAGCACCTACAGCCGAACACGAAGCCGCCCGGCGCACGCGCGCACCAGGCAGGAGCGGCGGCGGTCCCTTCCCTGGAAGACCCTCGCGTCTCTCGCGGCCTCTAGTATCCGATCCCCCTCGCGCTCTCGCTCTCTCTGCTCACGCGAAAAAGGAGCGCGAGGAAACACGGCGGCGACCGCCACACCTGCAGATCTGGAGAGTGGAGAGCTCCTACGCCGGCCTTCAGACAACACAGTGGCGGTGAGGAGACGTGAGCGGCAGGGAGTTGGGCCGGATCCAGAGACGCGGAGGACAGGGGCGGAGGAGAGGTTGTCCAAGATGGCGAAGTCGGTGTCGAGGAGCGGCGGGGAGGATGGCGAGTCCGGCGCGGAGCTCAGGAGGCGAAGGGGAGGCCGGCGAATCCGGCGGCGGGAGCTCAGGGGGCGGCGGGGAGCTAACCCTAATCGCCAGGTGGTGGTGGCACCATTTCAGATCCAACTGGACTTTCTATATGTATAAAAACTTATACATATAGAACATCATCTTTGATTAGTCATATCTCACTAGCCCCCCAAAAATTTTGTTCTAGGTCCGCCACTGGATATGGTTTATGGCTTTTAGGTTATTCATGAGGGAGAGTACGAAGTAACATAAACTTTCATACGATTTTGGGTAATATAAATAAAGTATAATTAACTTGTAAATTCTATCTTAAAAAACATTTTATTTAAAAGCTACGAGCCTATTTGTAATTCTTTTCCTTTAATAAATGAAGCGTAATTCTCATGCGTTTTCGCGAAAAATATGCAACATTAGTTATGGATATCAATGATTAGCAATTTCATTATTTCTCATGGGGGATAGTATATATATACCATTAGTAACGAGAGGCTAGCTATGCGATGAGGAAATTGCATAAAAGCCAAAAGAAAATTATGCCTAAAATTATTTCATGAATTTGTTTCTATTCACTCATCACGAGTGTCTAGGAAAGACTGTATATACTAGTACAAGATTCTAGAAGAAAATCAGGCACTGTACTCTCCTGTGAAGGAATCGAAAAAGGATGAGAAGACAGTTTGAATGCACTAAATACACATAGAGTTGTTCTTTTTTCTTGAATTTATAGTTTTTAGTATGATCCATAACTTTTAGGTTGCTTATTAGAGAGTACAAAGTAACATAAACTTGTATATGATTTTAGTTAACATAAATAACTTGTAGATCTCGTTTGAAAATATATTCTATTTAAAAGCTAGTTAATTATTATTTACTATGAAAAACTGAAAAATAATTTTTAGAAGATGAAAATGGAGATATGCGTGGAACTTTCTCGGGTCACAGTTACTTCTTGTTGGTAAGTAGTGATTGATAAGTCCATAAAAAAGAAAAAGAAAAAGAAAGCAACATCGATAGTTGGACGTGAACACGCACGCGTATGCCTTTATGCCTACCATCCTTGTTTCGGGGGCATTTTTCTGGTCCATTTTCACTGTGATGATATAGCTTGACATGGGATGGGTCCGTCCAACGCACCAGTAACACCGTGCTATTCGGATTCCCCTCTTTTTGTGGAAAGTGATGCGGCGTGAGCGCTCTTCATGCAAGAACACCATTTGCGTTGACACTGACGCTGTAACGCGTTTCTCCTGGGGGAAAAAAAAAGTAAAACTCAAGTGTAAACACTAAACGCACAACATGAAACACAACATTACTAGGGTCTCACTCATTTTGGTTTAAGCTTCTGGTTTATTTTTCACTATTTATAATTTCGTCTTTTTCTGAACTTTTGGATTTTTTGAGCTTTTTTGCCGGTTCTTTTTTCGTATTTGTTTGCATTATACGTGATGGGCTAACATGTTTTTTTTTCTATTTTTAATTTTTTTTAAATTTAATTATGCTAAATAAGCCATCATCACCTACAATACAAAATAAGCTAGTTACAATAAAAATTCAGCCATAAGTCAGACTTATTCAGTCTAAATGAGCACAACCTAGATTCATCCTTATTGTGTTCTCTCTACTAGTTTTGCTCTAGAAAACTACACTCCTGTAGTGACATGTTTGGAATGTTTATGACTTTATGTTCACATCAACTTTAGACTCAAAACTCCAAATAACTCGCAAGCACATAACTGTTGCCACCGCAGCACGGCATCATGCACAATCACATCTCTTATTTTCAATGAGAGCGAGATTTTAAACTTAACCTCAATCACTGCAACCTTGTTTTTCAAAGGGATCAAAGTTTAGACCAACTCTAAACTCAAGCTTTTAAACCTTGCTAGAACACTCTAAATAACATCACAAACAGCTTGTTTAAGAATGAATGTGAGCACTACGATGCACATTCAATATCAGAGACGGAGTTGGCAATTTAGATTGTAGAGGGCCAAATAATCTATACAATATAATGATATTCGAGGTGGAGGATGAAAAGATACTACTACAAATGAAATTCGCTGAAAATCAATGAACTACGGTATAAATTTTAATACCCTGAGAGGGCCAGGCCCTACCAACCTCCCTCTCCCTCTGTCTCCGATCAATGGGTGGTCTGTTCTTTTAGATTGTGACTTTAGTTTTTAGCTTATAATTTTTGAATTCATTATGTTAAGCAATACATAGACAAGCAGTTGCATATGAATTTTAGCGGTATAACTGAACTCGGTACAGTATATACTACAATCAATTTATAGATCTTACCTTAAAAGATACGTCATTTAAAAATTAGTACATTTCACACACTAAGGGACTGTTTGGTTGCCTGCATCGGGGTGACTCGCACCAGCGCATGCAGGGAGATGGTGTTTGGTTGCCTGCATCGGGGTGAGAGCCTGCACGAGCAGATGCAAAAAATCAACTGGAGCCAGGCCGAGGAGAAACGCGGCTGAGAACCTTCTCTACTCAGCCTGATCATGCTCATGCAGCTGCATCAGCTCATGCAGGCAATCAAACAGGCCCTAAGGTGGTGATCAGTTCGGCTGAAAAGCTCATGGCTGAAAACACTGTAGCTGACTGAAAAAAACACTGTAGCTGACAGAGGCTTATTTAGCATAATTAAATTTAAAAAAATTTAAAAATATAAAAAATATGTTAGCCCATTACGTATAATACAAACAAATACAGGAAAAAAAGAACCGACAAAAAAACTCAACAAAAAACCAAAAGTTCAGAAAAAGATGAAACTTATAGATAGTGAAAAATAAGCCAAAAGTCAGAAGCTGAAGCCGAGTTGATCAGCCCATACGCGATCACACGCACACACCAGCATGCGTTTGTCCGTGCTCTATGGACGGCGCCAAGGGACCCGGTTCAATCAATGAGGGGCAAATCCGTAAACTCGCTTGCCGCAATTTGCGGGCACCAAGCGACGGGTCAAGGCCCCCACGTCACGGATGTCCATGGATCCCGATGCGCGCCGCGTGGACGGCGGATGTCCTCCCTCCCTGCTGTATAAGAACCACCTCCAGACCACAGCAGGAGCGCGCTTGTATCTCTGTGCGTGAGATAATACTAAGTGCTTGTGTTTGTGATCTTTGATCTCTTGTAAGGATGTCGTGCTGCGGAGGCAACTGCGGCTGCGGATCCGGCTGCAAGTGCGGCAGCGGCTGCGGAGGGTAAGATTAGATTCTTCAAGTTCTTCTGATCTGATCTCATCTCATCTGTCGTAGGTGTTCTTGATCTTGATGAGAGAAACTCTGTTTCTGATGGGTTCTTGGTTTCTGGGTTATGAACAGATCTATGATCCATGGAGAAGTTTGCCTCCTTTGGTGGTTTTAATTGTTGGGTTGATCTTTGATCTTGTTCTGCCTCGCACATCTCTTGTTCTCTTTTTTGTTTTCTTTTGTTTGTGGTATTCGATAGTTAAGACAGTATGTCATGGATTATGAACAAAACTGATGAGGATCTTTGATGAAAGAAATCCTGCTCCTGGAAGAAAGCTTTTCTTAGGGGCTTTCTCATGGGTCTTTCTGTAATTTTTTTAAAGTTTTTCCCTTTGATTTGGGGTGCATACTGTTTTCTCTTTCTTTTCTTTTTTAAAAAAAAATTGGTTCTGATGATTTTGATTGTATGCATGCATGCAGCTGCAAGATGTACCCAGAGATGGCTGAGGAGGTCACCAACAGCACCCAGGCTGTGATCTTGGGTGTTGCACCTTCCAAGGGGTATATACACACCACACCAATCCTCCCCGTCCATTATGTATTTGTGGTTCTTGTGAATAAATTATTTGGGGGGCAAATCCATGTGTTAACAAGTACCAACATCCTTATGATGTAGATGGTCACAAACCTGTTAATATTTTTCTCTAATTTCGAAACGTGGAACCGTTTTTTTTGGGGGGGAGTACTACTTTTGTTTAAAGTGTGTAGAAAAAAACGCACTGCTACGAATTTCCCCGAACGTTAGCGACAAGCCTTGGTGGTTGTTTGGATCTCAGGAATTAGAAATAAGTTTTAGTCTTCAGGACTTCGTGGTGGTTTGGATATCAGGAATTAGAAATTACGACAAAAACTATCTCCCATTTCGAGAGAAACCGCTGCCTTGTCATTTGTCATGGTACTGAAAATTAAAAAAAAAAAATCTGCTCGCACCTCACCAATTGCACACCATGTTCAGCAGTGTTCTTTTCCTGATGCAAACGTGCATACTAGCCCATCTAATTAACGTACTGTGATATTTGATTCTTTGCAGCCACAGTGATGGATTCGAGGCCACCGGAGCCGAGAACGGAGGGTGCAAGTGCGGCCCCAACTGCAGCTGCAACCCCTGCACCTGCAAGTGAAGCGGCAGCAAAGCCCCTCACCAAAAGGGGATGGATGGAAGGACTGAAGTGTTCTATAATGCAGCCCTGTTATCGAGTACCTGTCATGTGTGTTAAGCCTGTTACTGTGTTAGTTTCGTGTGCCTCTGTGAATTGAGTGCACGCTAAATAAGATGAGAGAGTGGCCGTCCTTCCTGCTGCTGCTGCTGCTGTGCAAGCTGGGGTCCCTAGACGCTTCTTGTGCGTGCGTGCCTGTGTGGTGTATGTAACAGTGAGCGTGCCGTGCTATGATGATAAAAAAAATTATGTTGTGATAGTATTATGCCGTGCCTTACTGTTCTGTGCTGCTATCTGTCCGGTGTAACTGTTGAGTGCACTGTTCTCTGATTAAAAAAAAATGGTCATGTGATGCGTGAACAAACGCACGTCGTCGCTCCGTATTTTTTTTTCTCATGTGCATGCAACGTCCGTACCACTACCCAAGTGCAGAAAAAGCTAGTTTGGATTGTGAGGCTAGAAAAAGCTAGGCCAGGATATTATAACTCTTGTCCTTCAGTGCAGTAGATCCCAAGTGTATTATAGCCTGCTAAATTATAAATTAGGATATTCTATGTCTCACCCTCTTTCCGTGAACGATGACAGACTGTACTTATTATCATTCGAGGGGTTTAAAGGGTTTAATATGTCTCTTTAAGAGTTTATTGAGGAAAGCTTTCACTGAAAACAAAAATATGCTATTAGATCTACAACAAATGAAGTGTCCAATTTCTTAAGAACAGAGTTAATATGCTATTAGATCTACAACAAATGAAGTGTGAGCTTTCTTACGAACAGAGCTAAGTCAATTATTCAATGCAAACTACTTTAGCTTATTGAATTATTTGCCTCTGTCAAATGTTTAAAGATAGAGAGAAGTTTATGCTATTACATCTACAACAAATGAAGTGTCCACTTTGTGAGGAACAGAGTTAAGTCAATTATTCAATACAAACTGCTTTAGCTTATTGAATGGTTTGCCTCTGGCAAATGTTTAATATGAGAGACAAAGTTGGACATGACAAATCTTCTACTGAAAGGATCATCTGTAAAGTTTTTTTTTATAGCGTTACGGATCTTCTGTAAAGTTTTTTATAGAGTTAAGTTACAAAATACGAAGAGAAACCAACAAAAGAGAATGTTGTGCAAATTATAGAATTGATTGAGGCTTGTTTTGTTCTTCGTTTATACATGCCGATTTAAAAAGAAGCGCTCTTATGTTGGAAGACCCGTTGTAAAACATCGAAATAGCAAAAAGACCATTGCATACTGATTACAAAGACAAATGTGAAGCACAAATCTTCTGAGGCTGTCAGCTCTTTTTCTCTGTGACTCTGTATCTAGATTGAAAAGGTTTAATTGAAGGTAATGAATACGTAAAACTTGTTGCAAACTTATTTCAAGCTATGTTTGGCACAATAGATGAAACACGATGGTTCTGTCAACCAAAAAAATCGATTAAAAGACTATTAGTAGTAAAATAGTTTATTAGCATTCGTGCTTCTTCAGAAAAACAACTGCAACATTTTGCTATCATATAAGAAGAAATTAATACGAATTTATGTACTTATAAGCGGTGACAATTTTATAAACTCTTTTACACGGTACAATTCTTTTTAAATAAAATGAAATCACACGGTAAACTGATTATCAAAGTAAAGGTGTCGTCTGGGTCGTTTGAAGTGGATCGGATGTCCAAAAGGAGAGGTATGGATTGGATATCTTTTTGGAACTATGACAAATTTAATAAATTTAGAGCAACCTAAAAACTACACCAACTTAAATGTCTATGGTTTACTAGTGTGTTCAATCAACTCCTAATTATGCTAGTGAAGTTTTGCATCATAAGTTCCAATCCTATACAAGTCTAGTAAGCTAGTAATTGAAAGAACAAGAATTTAAATATGGAAATGTAAAAGTGACAAGTGACAATTGAATTTTTACCGAGGTCTTGGAGATTCGGTGATCTCCCTTAATCCTCTTTAGAGCACTCTCACAAAAATATAGCTTCTATTTGAACCCATATAAGAATCCAAACAATCAACTTATGGTAGCCCTCTCCAGATAGGTAGACTCTAAATCTTCACAATCTCCCGAGTCTCGATGTATTCCACAAGCTCTTACTTGAAAGATCATCAAGAGCACGCCTTCAAGCCATCTAGGAATCACCAAATTCCAAAAATAATAAGCCTAATAATATCACTGAATCCAATAAAATCAAGCAACTAAGAGTGGTGTATACTAAAACCTAATCTACTCTCACACTCAGATCATCCATCTTAATGCTTGCATCAAATTATTTAACCTATTTTTCAATCCCCACGAGATAGGCCACCCCTATTCCTTCCTCATAGCCGGCCTCCCTCCCGTATAATATCCCCAGCGGCTTCACTGTCAGCGAGTGAAAGGGGGTCCCACCCTGTAGGCGTATGTTGTCAGGTTCTTTTCTTTCTTGGTTATGTACAGCTGAAAGGCCATGGCCATGAAGTATGTAACCATAACGAAGGTCCTCGTCTCCATGGCGTTGACCTCGCCGAGGATTCAAATTTTTTTTCTATTGAATGTCAACCCCAATGACGATTTCTAGTATTGAAGCTTAAGAGTTGACTACACATCATACGAGTGTTTATTGTGTCGAAAATTCAGTCGCTTTGTGGACCATTGGATGTCAATCCAACGACCCACCCTCTTCCCCCATTTGCAACGCAGAGCCCCAATCCTATCCCCCAACCCCAAGTGGCCTCCTGTAGTCCTGATTTTGACTGATTTCGCAAAAAAAAAAACATTCGACTGATGTTTAGCAGTTCCTAAAATTTCAAATTCCACTAATCGATGCTATAGTTTGAAATCCAGAATAGCATGGCACCAAGCCAGCCTAGTTTAGTGCTAACCACAAAACCTTCACAGGATTCATAGCTTCTAACCACCAAAGGAGCGCAATACATAACGAAATGGCATACAGCTGCCTGCATTTCTTTCTTAATCAGCTATGCCGATCAGGAGATATGTACTGTACAAGCGATGCGGTCAATCGTTGAATTTTTACAAGGTCAACAGTTCGACCAACCATCCCGTCATAAACAAAAAAAAAACATCATTAAGACCACTGTACATTTTGCGCAACAAGACTGCAGGACCAAACCACGCCTCGAGAAAGACCGCAGGATCCGTTCCATCTAGAAGAGAAAAAGAATCAAAACGTTACACTGGAAAGCTTGAATCTGAAGTTGCACTAAAGTTCCAGAAAGTATGCACAATCACGAGATCCTGTCAACGCAATAGTTGAATCAAGTCCTCAACAGTCGACCAAGATGCACACTGCAATGTGGCATGCAGGCATATGTGGTGATGATAATCTAAAGAGATAAACATGGGGAAAAGAAGATGCTTAATAATCTTTGGTAAATAAGAATCATTAAAACAATTCAACTGTCGATTCATCTATTCTTTCTTGTCATGTTATGTTCTATTTTTAACAGGAGCGGTCCTGTAGAAGAAGAAGCGGATCATGGGTTGCAATTCCAGTATCAGACTACATGGCATAAAGTGTGCAGTACTGATACATAGACCAGCACAAAGAGTAATGGCCAAGCCAACTGCAAATTCTGCAATAGATCTGAACTACGAGAAAAGTAAAACAAGCCAGTTTGTGTCTTGTCACCAGCTTGGAGCTGTGAACCCTGTAACGTAGACAAGCTTCGATTCTTTTTCCCTTTTTATCAAAAATGTTTCTGAAATCATATGCTCACATTCCAGTTTTAAAATAACATCCACCCAGAATCAAATAGTTCACAAAATAGTATTAACAGAAGTAACTGCTTTCGGCTGGGTGATTAACAGAAGTAACTACTTTCGGCTGGGTGATCTGCCAGTTATCTTAATTATGTGGAGGGTATATTGCTTCATTGGACCTAAATACACACATGAAGATCATTTTGGAAAAGGAAGCTGCCAGTTTCAGTGTTCTAGAATCAAACGCAATGAAAATAATCAAAATATGCATGATCCAAACCTTTGGACATTGTTTCTTGGCATAGTGCACTTAATCAGATGCATAAAAGCTGATAGTTGTTTGCCGAAGGACTTCAGAAGTCCGGTCAAGGCTATGGGATGCCACCTATCACATCAAGAAAAAGAGCATGTTGTTATCCCGTTTGTAACAAAGGTGGAAATTTCTGATGATATAAAAAATGACAAATGTTGAGGAAAGGGGATGAGCCTATTACCAGATATGTGAGGGCTGCATATCTTTCTTGGCTCAGATATAAAGGCTTTCCTCTGTGCATTTCATGGTCCTGAATCCAAACAGCAATACATAAGCAAAGGGGTACAAGCTCACTTCTAAATATGATCAAATTCCCCACTGCCTTACACAATGTCATTAAGGGGGTGTTTGGTTCACGGCCTTGGAAGCATGCCTCGCGTGAAGACAAGCCAAGGAGTTACCTCAACTTCATAGCTTTGCCTCGCAAGGTAGCCATCCAAACAACTACCCTTACCTCAAGAAAGTGAAAAACAAATAATTCATGTTTGTCCTCAGGACGGAAAACTGAGATACTCTTCCAAGGATTTACAGCAACTCAGCAAGGTCCATGCCAACTCATCCCATGTGAAGTGCTCAAGTGAACCTGGTTTTGCCATCAACCCTTCCTTTGCGCAATGATGCAACTGTTCCGCAATACGGTTAAATTGCATGGCGCCATGCATGTTCAACAGTGGTGGTGAAGGGTGGTGGTGCAGTTGGCTTCAGCCAATGGGATTCCCCAACGACATCGGCAGGATTCCTCAACGGCATTGACGGTACACCTCCACAGCCAATAGCAATGTGGCAGCGAGATTGGTCAGTCAATTCAGCAATTTGGTGGCAACGAGATTCCTCACATCGATTCAGCAATGGATACAATAGTGGCCATATTCTTCGGTTTATTTGGCAACGGGTATTGACATCCAGGCATTAGTGATTGATTCAATGTCGTAGTTACTCAGATAATCATGTGCGGCGTAGATTGCTTAGCCAAGGTCATGATTTTACAAGGTGTGGAACTTCTTGCACAAGGCAAGGAAAAGCGAGGATAACAACCAAACAAACACAAGGCTCGCCCATGGACCGTAGGGATGAGGTAAATTCAGTGAGGATCACAACAAAACAGGACTTTAGGTCTGTAAAGCAATTGTTCATTAGAAAAATTAATCAAATACCTCTTCACCGAAGGCATCAAGGTAGGGAGATGGCCAAAATGCGAGACGAGCAGATCGTTGCAACAGGACTGTTGTTTTCTGCACAGAACATAGATCAAAATTGAAGAAAAGCATACTGGCATCAGCAAGAACAAGAACAGCATATTGTTGACAATAACTTCATTGGATGAGGAGTGATGATCTAACACATACCCTCACCAAAAGAAATATGCCAACACCAGCACCACATTGAGATGCATGGTTCAGGCATTTACCAGTCCTACACAGAATAAACAAAATATAGGTTTAGCATTTGATAAATTACAGCAGAACTAGCACTAGTGGAATAGGAACTAGAAGAACCAAAAAACTATCACCTGCAGCATTGTTTCCAACTAGGCGAACATAGTTTGCCGCAAAGCAAACATAATGCCGGTTCATCAGGCACTGAACCACAATCAGGGCATTGCATCTTGACATATCTAGTGGGAAAAATAGCAAGTCATTAGCTTTAGAAAACAAAGTCTATTTTCTGAAGCCAGCCACTGAACAACCCCCCCCCCCCCCCCCCCCCCCAGCCCCAAAAAAAGAATAGAATTCCAGCTTAGCAGGTTGAAAGTGAACCTTTCTAGGAGAACTTGGTAGACAGGCGGTAATTGCATCAGCCTAAATTGGGTTGCAGGGGTAGAAAAGAGAACACCTCTGTATTTACGGGATCTGTAGTCCTCACAGAAATGTTGAGACCATTTTAAGGCGAGCATATGTACAGATTCATCTTGGAGAACCAGGTCCAGTGACTGAATCTGAAACAGGTGTTCCAATTCTCTTATTCCATACATCTCCATTGCCGGCGAAGAACTGCCTTCTGTTGTGCTATTATTCAAGTAAAGATGTGATCCTTCCCAGATATTGGAACTGTCATATAAGGGTGCTGAGGAAGACGATCTTAGCAGCTCCAAAAGCAACGCACACCTCCGAAGATAAGGATACGTCAATCTCCGAACCATATCTTTTGGATGACAAGAGGGATTGATGTACTTGGATACAAAATATTCTCTAGCAATATCATATCCTGACATTGTCTGGCAAACATCATTAATAAGGCAGTCACGGAAGCTTGATCTGTCAAAAGTTTCTTCTTTATAGCATGTTATCAGGGCCTACAGCACAATGCATGCAGTAAGTAATATGTTATAAAGTAATACAACAAACAGACAATATGCAAGTTGCGGGAGAAAGCAAAACAGCATACCTGAATGACACAAACAACATAAAATAGATGGACAAAAGGGACGAAGAATTCGGTGGATGTTAGAAATTGAACAGGTAGACAGAAAAGTGCCGACATCAATGAAGAAAATGGATCTTGAGCAAGGACTGGATCAGCACATTGTTTCCAAAACTGGATGTCAGGAAAGACCCCACCCTCACTGGCTGGGTCAACCATAGGTGGCAAAGTGCCTGTCAAAAATGAAAATGTGATAAAGAAGATACCTACATATTTGGACAAATGATGCACATGCAATATATAGAGTGACTCAAGTTTTCTGTAAAACAAGAATCCAAGTCAACAAAACTAATTTTAGAAGTGCATCATACAAGTTAAACAGTCATGACATTTTGGCTTATTGAGTCCATACGTTTTATCATGATACCTATTAGAAGTGGAAGTAGGAGGATACTAAACGTATACACGGGGAAAAAATCTAAGATATAGAAAAATATATCAAAACATAAGGGGGTAAAGTGTGCAATATATACCTTTTCGCTTAGTAGCATTCAGAAGATCTTTATCACCAGAAATGCCAGAGCAAATAGACCCTGCTAATAGTTGGATACCTTCGAATCTCAGAAGAACCTCAAATCGATTCAAATTGCGTGCAGAGTGGGCAACACGAAATAATAGAGACAATATGAATCCACTCGATGAATTCAACTCGCTGTGCAACGATTCTAAGCAAGACTTTGACTCAGCAGAATAGCTTGCCATTCTACCGCGCGAAGCAATTTCTGTAGATACCACAGAGTACCTAAGTGTATCCCAGAGAAACAGGGACGGGTTTAGCCTTTCAGATGCTGAAAAACTGCTGTGGCTGCGAGGATAGTAAAGGATAGCCAATCTTCGAAGGGAAGGATCTAGAGCTGGCTCTGTAGTGTCGTTAACCTTCCCAGATAAAGCTTTTAAAAACTTGCTTTGTCCAACAATTTTTCCGGCACTTTCAAGAAGTGACAGTGCACGAGGAAACTGTAAGTTACTTATAGTCACATCTGATGTAGTTGTAGCAGATTCAGATGGCATGGTTTGAACAAATGGCATCACCTTCCTTGAAGTTTTACTAGAGAAATCAGGTGATGCTGGAAGAATGGAATTTGCAAATCTTCGACACACTGGACACAGCAACTCTCCCTGCACAAAGCAAAGGTGTAAGCACAGAACTAGCCAAAAAGAAAGAGAAAATTATTAGATGCGTAGATAGAAAATACCAAATCAGGATCTACAATATGACCACCTTCAAAACCAAGTCTCCTGATATATCTGTAAACAAACGTAAGTGTGAGCAAAGAGATTGCAGGTTGAATCAACAGAAGTGTGAGCAGCCAGCATGAAACACAAGACACTAACTCATGTAGGCTCCTATAAGGCTCATGTAGGCTCCTATAAGGCTAAAACTGTGAGGTGTACACATTTCAAGCTGTGAGCAGGCATCATAGCAAAGTGAACAGCTAATTAAAGAGAAAATTCCTTATATGCCACCGAAAGCCCCTCTCTTCCCTGATGTGCCACTCAAAAAAGTTGGTTCCCATCTATGCCACTGGGTTTCAGATTGTTGCTCTTTCACGCCACCTCCACCCCCCCCCCCCCCCCAAACATTGCTGCATTGCTGTTAAGTGGCACAAGACATTTTTGCCCTTCCTGCTCCAGTCATGGAACCACTGTGCCAACCCGGCCAAGTCTAGTGTCCATCGGCCAGATCTGATCGCCACCTCCACCGCTGTGTGCACCGTACTGTCCACCTCCACCGGCCCAAACCCACACAGTCATGTATAAAGGAGGAGCAGAGCTGCAGATCTAACGGCGCTGGACCTGGGGGAAAAGAGGGTGCAGGCATCTGTGGCTGCCACCTCCCTATGGCCGGCGGGGCTGACCTCCTCCGTCACTTCCCATCCTCACGCTGGGAAGGGGGAAAGCCCATGCTCAGCAGCCAACAACTGCAGCTGCTTGGCCAGTGCAATGGTGTTCAAGGACTCGGTGGTATTCCCATTCAAACACAACACCACACAAAGGGCACAATATGAAATATTTTATTTCCTACTTGAACTAAATAAGAATGAGTTCAAAGGATTTGAATGGAGGCCATACAGCATACCTTTGTTTCAAGGAGAACAAATATCGATCATGACATTCTTGATGTACAGCATGTCCACAAGAAGAGATGTGGATGCCATCACAATCAACAGGACCAAATCTGTTTCTTGTCGTTACTGAAGCAGAAGATTTGGAGGCTACATCATAGAGAGAACAATGGCGGTGTTTTATTGAAAGACAAGTAACATATGTTCCCAGCACAGAACGTTTGGGGCTTCTGTTTTTCTTGGAGCCAACTGTGAAATTTGAAGTAGACAGTGTCTGCTCACCATCTTGAATGTGTACATTGCTGCATCCAAACAGATCATTTACAATAGACTCATATATATCAGCCTCAATTGTCTCAAGAGAGAGAGAGTAATCTGCATTGCTGATAGTATGTCCGCTTGAGAAAGATGCTATATATCTGATCAGTGGATGTTGCTCATTTGAGAAATCAAGAAATGCATCAACTTCCATGGTGTCTAAATCAAAAGAAGGTTCTACTGTTGCATTCCGGACAAGTTCCTCTGAACTACAAGAGCCAGCACCCGAGGAATCAGTTGATTCTTCCCTTATGATGGACCCAGATGTCTTGTTTGATTGAGTTGGATTTTCCCAAGATGGATTACGCATCTCAACAAAAGATGCAAGCCGAGATTTCTGGATTATAGAACATATACGTAAGCGTATACTATAGCACCAACATATAACGTCGTACTAACAAATTTCTAATTAGTCGTATTGGCATGTGTTTTGTAAATAGGTCAGAAAAAGGTTTTTTTTGTTATCAAAATATTACAGAAAGGGCGATCACTACTTCATGTAGCTATGAAGCATCATTGAATAAAGAAAGTCATTGTCAAGTCAAGGATTATTACCTGAAGAAGAATCAGATAACACAGTGGACTTTTGGAATCTGAGTCCCGGCATAGAGAGCAAACCGGTAATGACTCCTCAGAGGCAACACCACTTGAACTGGACACATCAGGCTCAGACATTGGAACATCATGTCCTTCATTTCCTGATGACTTCATACTTTCAGCAAATTTTGACTGTTCTGCTCTCATTTTCGCCTAAGACAAACACAATCAGAGAAGAAACTAGTGCTTAGAATCTATAATAATGCAAATGAGGAAAGGTCAAAATCATCGAGTAAATTAGCAACCTAGAAAGATCAAACTGTAGATTGATTAACAAGGCCCAAAAAAAGATTAACAGCTAAACAACGAAACCACAGACCTAGCATTTCTATACTAGAGAAAATTGATGTACTAGTCCATGTTTTGTAAGCCCATCCAACAAAAACCTTATATCTCACTAAAGCTGGAATTTGAGATGGTTTGAGAATATAATTAAACTATGTGAACGTCTTAAGTCAGTTCTTACCATAATTGCAGCTTGGCGTTGGCGTGCTTTTGCCTTCTTTTCCATTGAATCTGAAGAAGATCCTAAACTTTGTTTGGCACTGGTACGATCTGGAATGGATGGGACTATATGTGGCGCCATTTGTCTTAACGCAGACATGCACTCCTTACTTAACTTGGCAAATCTCTTTAACAAGCTCTCAATTAGAGATGGAATATTGCAGTACTTCGATCCAGAAAATGTGATATCATTCTCTTCCTTGTATTTGTGCATTAATGAAACGAGCAAGGTTAACATGCTTTCATTCTTTACTTTCTCAGACTCTGGGGCAACTAGCTCAGTAGAGTAGGTCAGTACGGGAAAAGCCTCTTCTGCATATGATGACAAGACAACCCATGATTCATCATCATGCTGCACTATATCCATGCCATATTGGTTGGCATACATTTCACTCTCTGATTCACATATGTCAAGTGCCAACCAAAGCATGTGCAAACCCGTCACAAGAACATTGTCAGGGGCACGTGATATTGATGATGCGTCGCTGTGAACAGCATAAAAGAGAACAGCGCAAACAATTTGAAGTACAGCTTTGGAGGTTGCTACTTTAGAAATACTGCGCAGGGGGCTAAAAACATGAGTCCATTGAGGTAGCTGAGCATTAAGAGCAGAAATTTTGCAAAAACGGTAATATCTCTCCTCAGCAATTTGTAACTCCCTGGAATTCCAGCGGGGATGATACAAGTCCAATTCCTTCCAGAATGTTTTGCGAAGCACATACTTACCCTGTGATAACATTTGTTGTTATCATGCATGTAAAGATAAAAGAAATTTGCAGAAGTGTGCAACATAATTTGAAGGATTAAAACCTGCTTCATGCCAGATGGATTAGAATAAACTGCAAGCGAGTCCAGAACGTTTTGAAGTTGGTCACTTGACGAAAGGTCACGGGGAAGGGACTTTACAATCTGGCTATGGGTGGCATCTCCAACAGCCAACTTATAAATCAATTCTCTCTTCAAGTTATCTGCTGTGGAAAGCCCACAAAATCTGCGTTCTTTGACTAGTTGTATGAGAAAAGTTAGCATTTCTTGCATCAGAACTGACTCATACCTGAAAATGGTGTGCTGTCAGAACCTAATTTGGCACAATAAATTTCTCCTACACTTAACAAAAAATTCAGGCAAATGATTATTCTGGGTAGCTGAAGAAAATTATGAGAGGAAATTGCAAAAGTAGCAGCTAAGCAAGAAAGAAAATGGCATTTCCTTAAAGGCTGTTGTATGCTCATATGACAAACAGAAAAAACAAATGTTGACCTGAACATCACTCAAGTGTGCAACTGAAAAAAGTCAACACAGTAAACGCAAACAGAGTATCCAACTGTCGCAACATGTGTACCAAGCTGAGTACTATCCTTAACCACAAAAGCACAAACAAATGAAAATGGTTGTGGTTTTTCCTTATTGGTAATGACAGAAAATAGATTGATGAGGAGAGAACTGTCCACAAGACCAAAAGAGGAAACAAAATACATATGTTGAGTGGCCCCCTCCTTGGCCCAGTCGGCCCATCGCGCCAGTAGGCCACTCAGCCAGCCCAACTGGAGTTGCAAGCTAAGGGAATTCATGTCATGAACATTAGTTCACAGGGGGTAAACACCACCAAGAGGATGGCCGGATGGCGTCGGCGTAGAAGAGATAGAGACTATAAATGAGGAAGACTTTGTTATTTCTCTGCTTGATTCCAATAGCATGCGGTAGCCCTCTTATATAGATGGGCTCTCCCTAACAGATAGAATCTAGTCTCAATCATATCTCTAACAAATATAGAAACTAATATCATATCTCTAATTATATCTCTAACAAAAGAAAACTAGTCTCTAACTCAAATAGAAACCAATCTCTACTTTCTAATAATGAACCAGCTGGGCCCAAGGCCCACACCTATGACATTACACCCCTCTCGGACATGCAACTCGTCCTCGAGCTGCTAGGCGGCGGCCATGGTTGCAGTGCCACGTCGACGAAGTGTAGCGCTTTCGGCTACACGATGCCTGCAAAAGAAAAAAAATTGTTTTCCCCCTAAGTCGTCGGGTTTTTTTCCTTAGGTTGTCGGTCGGTTTAGAAGCTGACCGATACCCACGAACGCATCACCAAGCCAGACGTCGTCGGTTGGTGTGACCCGCGGTCGAGAGCGGCGACTCCAGCAGATCCGGCAGCAACAGCGGCTCCGGCGGTGGATCCGATGGCGGCAGGCGGCGGATCCGACGACAGATAGAGGCTCCGATGGCTCATGCGGCGGTCGGGAAGCGGCCGGTGTGAGCTCGGTTCGGTGTTGGTGGAAGAACGGCGGATCGAGATGCCAATGGAAGACCTCCGACGCCGGTGTGGAAGACGAGCGACCCGGATAGCAGCTGCCCAACGAAGATTCGACGAACGGCGACGGGGTCCTGAGGCGGATGTAGGCGGCCGGCCGGATCCAGGCGGAACAAGGCCGACGAGATCCCGATCTCGTCGATTCGAAGCATGGCCATGGAGACGGCGGCCCGGGAAAAGGTGACTCGGCGACGTAGATCCGATGCAGACCTCGGCGGCGGCGACGCAGACGGGTGCGGCGAGGGCGGCCTGGTCTACCGCACGCTCAGCGGCGGAGAGCTCGTTGAGGAGCTCGCAGAGGTTGGCCTCGTCCTTCCTGATGACGGAGAGCAGGAGGACGGCCAGGCCGGCCCCCTACGAGGATGTGATTGCGTGCGATGTCATCAACCCCGACCACATCGACGTCGAGTTTTGACTCCATCGGCGGCCTCGAGCACGTCATCCTGCCCCTGCGCCGCTCAGAGCTCTTCTCCTTCGGCAAGCTCCTCAGCCCGCAGAAGGGGGTGCTCCTCTACGGTCCGCCCGGCACCGGCAAGACCATGCTCGCCAAGGCCATCGCCAAGGAGTCGGGCGCCGTCTTCATCAATGTCAGGATATCCAATCTCATGAGCAAGTGGTTCGACGACGCCCAGAAGCTCGTGGCTGCTGTATTTAGCCTCGCTAACAAGCTCCAGCCCACTATAATCTTCATCGATGAGGTCGACAGTTTCTTGGGGCAGCGACGGGGCTGGGTCTGGGGCGATGGAGGGAGAAGACACTGCGGGAGCAGCACACGGTGCTCGTCTGGCGATGTGGTCGTCGGAATCTGGCAGTGGATGATGATGTGCTTGGCTCTTTACCTCCGTGGCAGCTATTGGATGCGCTGATGGCACCGTGGCAGTTGCTAAAAATAGCGCCGCTGTCGTCTCTTGTTGCGCCTTCTTTTCATTCACGATCTTCTCCAAGATGGCATGCATGTTGAGGAAGACGTCCGCCATCCCTTTGATGATGCTGGCCATCTTATTAGCATTAGCTTTTATTGTGGCCAACGACTCGGCAGCAGGAACCATGGTAGCAAAAGTCGTGGGAAGGGATCGACTGCTCTGATACCAAGTTGTCATGAACCTTAGTTCATAGGGGGTAAACACCACGAAGAGGATGGTCGGATGGCGTCGGCGTAGAAGAAGAGATAGAGACTATAGATGAGGAAGACTTTGTTATTTCTCTGCTTGATTCCAATAGCATGCGGTAGCCCTCTTATATAGATGGTCTCCCCCTAACGGATAGAATCTAGTCTCAATCATATCTCTAACAAATATAGAAACTAATATCATATCTCTAATTATATCTCTAATAAAAGGAAACTAATCTCTAACTCAAATAGAAACCAATCTCTACTTTCTAATAATGAACCGACTAGGCCCAAGGCCCACACCCATGACAATTCATGTAACTCTAGCCGGGGAATGATTATGTCCACCCTTGTAAATGTAGGACCAGATAGGGTCCCTTGTGTAATTTACCCCCTCATGGATATATATATATGCCTCTGGGCACCATGAGGGCACGGCCCCTCATTTTTTGGCAAAACACCTATATCCTAGACAAGTATCTTTTACACTTTTCCCATGGCATCTAAGGCTCTGGGTAGCCCACTTGTGGTCTCCCATATCCCCCACTACTTACTGTTTGGTTCGTAACCACAATAGTTGGCGCTATCCGTGAGAACCGACGTAGAAGTTGTGAGCCAAGGTAAGATCGTTTGAACGCCATTGGCGTCGAAGAAGGCGTCGGCATCAACCCCGAAGAAGGCGGCGGCGTCGACCCCCAAGCAAAAAAGAAGCACTGCCTCCAAAGTCGCTGCAGCAAGAACAACAGAGACGGTCTATGAGGGACCCCCGTCCTTGTGGCAGCGACGCACCAACGCGATGACATCGGGAGCAACAATGGGCAACGAAGGTCCTTCGTCGATCGCGCCGAGCCGCCGACGATGAGGCAGGAAGCACCGTGAGCGGAGGGCTCGATGGCAGCGGCCAACCGTGACCCCAGGGCTAGCATTGACATCAACATCGTCGCTATCACCACACAAGGGGCGGAGGGCGTCCTCCCCCCTACAATGAATGCGGGTGGAGGCACCCTTGCGGCGATCTGCAGGATGCTACAACAAGAATTAGCAGATCTGAGGAGAGCCATGCACGAGTTGTAGGAAAGCCGAAGCTAGCCGGCGCCCGCTACGGCAGCAGCGGAGGCAACCGTGAAAGGCGCGAGGGTCACCGGGCCCACGCAGGAGCTCGCAACACCTCTCGGTGGGTGGACCTGGAGCCCCCCCCCCCCCCCTCGTGGGCCTACAACAAAGTGGCTAGCCGGAGGTCTTCAAAATGCCTACGATGGACCCGTACAAGGTCGACATCGATCCCTGCAAGTTCCTACGCATCTACGAGATGGCAATCAAAGCAGCAGAGAGCGACAACTCGACGAAGACCAAGGGGTTGCCCCTCTCCTTGCAGGGTGGCGCTCTCCTGGTCTTTCACCATTGCCCCCGGCTCTGTATATGCATGGGAACAGACCCGAAATCTCATGCACAACAACTTTCAAGGCAACTATGTCGAGCGGGTCGACGCCGACCGGCTCTGAGGTAAGGCAGGAGACTGGGGAGAAGTTGAGGGCCTAGTTCCAGCGCATCGCGAAGATCCGCTACCAAGTAAAGGACATCAACGACACGACTATCATCGATGTGGTCATCCGAGGTCTCCAGAAGGGCCCCATCGCCGAATACAACGTGCGCAAGGCCATAAAGTCGGTGGCTAAACTCTTCGACAAGATGGAGTACGCCAGGGCAGAGGAAGATGCGACGCGACACGAGGCGGAGGTCGTGGCAGTTGCCTCCGAAGCCAAGTCCGCCCCCACGGCTCCAAATGAGGGCTCGAACCGTAAGCAGCGAAGGGCACCCCGCTCCAAATACATCTCTACCATCGAAGGAACTGAGGAGAGCAACGCCTCTGGGGGTCGCGGCCGTGGACGGAGGGGCCGCGGGCGTAAGGAGGCGGGGACGCGAGGATGGACGTCAGCAGGGCTTTTGGTGCGAGGTACATGGCCGAGGAGACCACCAAACCCACGATTGTTCCTCCATCGCGGCCCTCCGCGACAGCGTAGCCAGGGAGCACACCCAAGACGCGAGGGTGCTGGTGGTAGTGAACATGCAATAGCGCCTGGAGGCACCCCCAATTCAATCTCCTCTAGCCGTACTGCAAATACAGGGCACCGAAGTCAGTCCCCGTAGAGTGATCAACGTCATCATCTGTGGATCCCTCAAGTTCCCTTCCGAGAGACAGCAGAGAGCCTACGCCTGTCGGATCCACCACATCACGGCATACCCGGCGCAGGTGGCCCCGGAATGGGCTTGGGCGGACATCACCTTCAAGGCGGAGGATGCATTGGGGATGGACTTCCCCCACCGGGATCCCCTAGTAATCATAGCAAACACAGCGGCTACGACGTGCGGTGAGTCTTGTGGTCGACGGAGGCAGCTCCACAGATCTCTTGTTCATTGACGCCTTCAACTAGATGGGCCTCCCGCTAGGGCTGTAAAAAAAGCTCGAGGCTCGCGAGCTGCTCGAGTTTGGCTCGTTCTAGACTCGATTCGAGCTTGGCTCGAACTCCAAACGAGCCGAATTCGAGCTCCATCCGAAGCTCGCGAGCTTTAACGAGCCGAGCTCGAATAGCTCGCGAGCTTACAATTTTTACCCTAATCCCCCGTTCCCGCACTCCCTCCCGTCCCGCGGTCCCGACTCCCGCCTCTCCTCTCAAACCCCCCAGGCCCCCTCGGCCTCGGGCAGCCCGCAGCCCCCACCCACACCCCTCCCTCCTCTCCTGTCTCCCCCACCGGCCCACCCGCCTCCGCGGCTCCCCCCGCCGGCCGCCGCCCGCCCCTCCTCCACTCCTCGCCGCCCCCACTGCCGGCCGGCCCCCCACTCCCGAAGCCCTCGTCCTCTCCCCCGCCGCCGACGCCCTCTCCCGCCCCCCCGGCGCCGACCCCCTCTCCGGCTCTCCCCCCCCGTCCCCTTCCTCTCCGCCGCCGCCTCCCCGTCCCCCTCCGGCCCTCCCTCCTCTCCCCCGCCGCCGCGGCGCCGCCCCCCGTCCCCCCTCCTCGCCCCCCGTCCCCCCTCCTCGCCCCCCGCCGCCGCCCCTCCTCCCCCCACCGGCGCCCCTCCTCTCCTCCTCACCCCCCGCCGGCGCCCCCCTTCTCCCGCCCCCCGCCGGCGCCCCCCCTCTCCCGCCCCCCGCCGGCGCCCCTCCTCCCCCCCCCCCCCCGCCGGCACCCCTCCTCTCCTTCTCACCCCCCACCGGCGCCCCTCCTCTCCTCCTCGGCTCCTCCCCCGCCGCCGCGGCCCCTCCTCCCCCCGGCGCCCCTCCTCTCCCCCGCCGGCGCCACCCGTCCGGCCGTCCCTGCAGCTCGGCTACCGCGTGGTGAAGGTGCAGTCCGGCCGTCCTTTCTCCGGCCGTCCCCGGCGCCACCGCCGCCAGCCCGCCACCTCCTGCAGGTACTCCCTCACCGAGCCTACACATGCGAAGCTCGAGCTCGGCTCGAGTTTTGTCCGAGCCGAGCTCGAGCCTAGCTTAAAGCTCGATGTTAATCTCAGGCTCGCTCGAGCTCGGCTCGAGTTTCTACCGAGCTCGAGCTTGCTAGGTCAAGCTCGCTCGAGCTCGGCTCGTTTACAGCCCTACCTCCCGCACAGGGCATCACCTTCGACGTAGTCGACCCCCAGTACCCCTAGAACACTATCCTAGGAAAAGCCACCCTCAACGCCTTTGGTGCGATCCCGCACCACAATTACCTATGCATGAAACTCCCGGGCCCCGACGAGGTCATCACGATGCTAAGCGACCAAGACCTCGCATGACAAATCAAAGTAGGCACAAAGCCCACACTGGAGGGCACACGTCGTGAGGGACTCACCCCACTCGCTGCCCCAGGATGGACGTCTAAGCCAAAGCCGAGAAGCGATGTAAAGACGATGCCGCTCAATTCAGGGGATCTGATAAAGCATGTGTCGATCAAAGCAGACCTCTCCCCATAAGCCGAGCAAAAGCTCTTGGCCATGCTTCCCGTGCTTCGCGAAAACGCGAACGTCTTCGCGTGGTCACCTCACGACATCGCAAGAGTAGATTGCTACATCATTGAACATAGGCTAGCGGTGCGCCCTGGCGCGAAGCCAGTCAAACAACGAATGAGGTGGATGTCCCTCAATAGACAAGAGGCTGCCAAGATGGAGGTGGCCAAGCTAAAGGCTTCCGGCATAATCAGAGAGGTGGTATACCCCGATTAGCTTGCCAACCCAGTACTGGTGAAGAAGGCTAACGGACCCTGGCGTATGTACATCAATTTCACTAACCTCAACAAGACATGTCCTAAGGACAATTACCTGTTGCCACGTATGGATCAACTGGTCGATGCGGCAGCAGGGTGCAAGATGATGAGCTTCCTCGACACGTACTCTAGGTACCATCAGGTACGAATGGCGAAGGACAACGAGGCGAAGACAAGCTTCATAGTTCCACACGAGATGTACTGCTTCGTCAGGATGCCCTTCGGGCTAAAGAATGCCAGCGCCACCTTCATCAAGCTCATCGCACTCGTCCTCTCATCGTAGCTCAACCAAAACGTCGAGGCCTACATGGACGACATCGTAATCAAGAGCCGCCAAGCAGTATTCCACGACGTGGCTATCAAAGAAACATTTGATAATCTTTGACAGGCCGACTTTAGACTTAACCCAAAAATATGTCTTCGGGGTCCAGGCGAGCAAGCTCCTCGGTTTCCTAGTCTCTGGGTGAGGAATCGAAGCCAACCCTGACAAGATTGATGGCATACTCTCTATGGAGGCCCCGAAGACCACCCGGGAGGTGCAGAGGCTCGCGAGCCATCTCGCTACCCTTAGTCAATTTCTTTCGAGGGTGGCCGAGCAAGCTTACCCTTCTTCAAAACACTACGCGGCTCGCGTGACTTCCGGTGGACGGACGAGTGCACACGGGCCTTTGAAGTCTTGAATGAGTACCAAGCCAAGCTCCCCTAGCTTGCGTGCCCAGCACCAGAGGCTCTGCTTTTATTATACCTCACCACGACGCCCCAGGCGATCAGCACAGTACTCGTGCTGGAGGAGGGCTCCGTACAACATCCTGTTTACTACGTGTCGAAAGCCCTCCAAGGAGCGAAGACACAGTACAAAAAAGCTAGAGAAGCTCACTTACGCCCTGCTCATGGCTTCACGCAAGTTGCAGCATTACATCATGGCACTCAGCATCACCGTACCCTCATCCTTCCCCTAGAGGAGATGCTATGAAACAAGGAGTCCACGGACCACATCGGCAAGTGGGCAACGGAGCTTGCCCCTTTCTCCAACACCTATACCACGCACACCACAATCAAGTCACAAGTACTAGCTGTTATGAATATTGTGTATTGATATGAGACCTAAAGGGCCATATATATAGGAGAGTACAAGAGGATATGCCATATAGAGATAAGGCATATATGGAATAGAATACAAACTCTATATCCTAATACAACTCTTTCTCCAATACCCTTAACACCCCCCCCCCCAATGCAAGGCGTATGCAATAGCATTGCATTTGAAAAAGGGTTAATA
This sequence comes from Dendrocalamus latiflorus, assembly GCA_017311315.1. NCBI lineage: Eukaryota > Viridiplantae > Streptophyta > Magnoliopsida > Poales > Poaceae > Dendrocalamus > Dendrocalamus latiflorus. The sequence goes on along the minus strand of CM029647.1, from coordinate 2,241,074 downwards.
CTAAAACAAGAAATATCCGACATCCGAGTCGTGATAAAGTCGTCGTTGCGTGCAGTCGTTGAATAAACTGTCAAATCAAGCCGAAGAGGAATAGATAGAAGCATGACGGCACAGATCGAAGCCTGAGACGGCGGCGGCGCAGTGCACAAAAAGCGCAACGGAGGCGCGGTGCAGAAGAAGCGCGGCGGCCTTAAAAACTCGGGGCGGCGGCTCAAAGAGAAGCGGCGGCATCATAAAGACTTCTACGATCTGCAGCGGCTCAAGGAAAAGAGCAGCGGTGGCTGCCATGCAAAAGAAAAAAAATTCCTATACTTCTATGACCGACAATAAATTTGTGGACTCGCACGGCTTGGACGAGCTAAAGATTAAAGGCTACGGATTTTGGATAAACGCAACTCACGAAAATAACTAAAGAGTGGCTAAAGTAAATAAGACACTAGCAGCAAAGACTAGCAGACTTTTTTTTAATCCGGTCAAAACAACCGGCCGACTGTCAAAAGGCAGTCGGTTTTGGAAACCGACCGAAACAGAGTCGGTTTTGGAGAGCGGCCGAAGGGGAGCGGCCTCGGGCGGAGGCGACACCGGCGGCGGCGAGTAGGAGCGGCGGCCGGCGAGCGAGCCCGGATCCGAGGCGGCGAGACACGGCGACGGCGCGGAGAGCCCGGATCCGAGGCGGCGAGACGCGGCGATGGCGCGGAGAGCGCTGAATCCGGCGGCGGAGAGCCCGGATTCGAGGCGGCGAGATGCGGCGATGGCGCGGAGAGCCCGGATCCGAGGCGGCGCCGGCCGGATCGGGGCGGGAGTCGGCCTGGCGACGGCGGTCAAGGCGACAGCGGCGCGGATCCGAGGCGGCGTCGGCCGGATCTGGGCGACGGCGCGTGGATGAGGCGGCTCGATGCGGTGATGACCAGATCCCGGAGAGAGCCATTCTGGATCCGGGCGACGGACAGTGACGGCGGTCTGCGTCGGCCAGCGGGGCAGCAGCTGGCCGTCGGATCGGCTCGGGCGGAGATGACAGCGTAGACATCGAGCAACCTGCGACGCCGGCGGCGAATCCCTAGCGACGGCGACGCTAGCTGCCTCGGGCAGAGTCGGGCGAAGCAGATCCCGAGCGGTGGCCCGCGAAGCCGGCGGCCTCGGGCGGAGACGACGGCGAAGTCGACCCCGAGAGGCGGCCGGCGAGGAAGAGCCTCTTTGCGCCAGATCCGGCGAAGACGAGCCGGTCCAACAAGATGGCCGCCCCCAGGAGAGAAGATCGATCCTTCCGGGGGCAGCAGCAACAACGGAAGTAGATCAATTAGGGTTTTAACCTAAGCTCTGATACCATGCTATGAATATTGTGTATTGATATGAGACCCAAAGGGCCATATATATAGGAGAGTACAAGAGGATATGCCATATAGAGATAAGGCATATATGGAATAGAATACAAACTCTATATCCTAATACAACTCTTTCTCCAATACCCTTAACACTAGCAAACTTCATCACCGAGTGGATGCCCAGGGGTCAGCAGAGCCGTGACCAACCTTCCGAGCCAATATGGGCCCTGTACACGGACGGAGCATGCTGCGCTACAGGCGCAGGCGTGGGGGCCATTGTAACAACACCTGAGGGCCAGAGTCTCACGTATGCCATGTGGCTCGACTTCCCCGCAACCAACAACGTGGCGAAGTACGAGACACTATTATGCAGGCTACAAAAGGCAAAGGCGCTAAAAGCGAGAAGGGTGTTCACACATACAGATTCCCGTCTTCTCGCAAGACACATCGACAAATCCTATTAGGTCAAGGACCCCGATTTAACCAAGTACCTCGCCGCGGATAGGGCAAGAAAACACTTCTTGGGGATCACTGTCAAGCCAATACCGCGGGTTGCCAACAGCGAGGCAGACGCCTTGGCAAAAGCCGACAGCCAAGGGTGGGAGCCGCCCTCCGGCGTTTTCTTCGAAGTCCTAGCTTCCGCAGCAATACCACAAGTAGGGGTGGCAATGAGCCAAGCCGAGCCTGGCTCGGCTCGGCTCGTGCAAGCTTGGTGAAATGGAGGCTCGGTTCGGCTCGGTTAGCATATCAAGCTTTTTTGTGGGCTCGGTTCGGCTCGTGGTGCGGTTCGAGCCAGCTCGCGAGGGCTCGCGAGCCAACAATGAAAATAACATAAACTGCCATATACACGTATTGTACAAACCAATACTGATAGTTTCACATACATAAAAATCCAAAAAACACCACATACATTGTGCATACATACTACTATGTACTGTACAATACTAACTCCAGGAGTCCAGGGAGATCGCCGGCCTGAGCAGGCTCTGCCGGAAGGCCGGCGAGCGCGGGCTGAAGCGCGCGGCGGTGAGTCGGTGAGACGGTGACCAACGCGCCGAGGGGCAACGCCGAGCTCATGATCTCCACCCTCTAGGCCACGGATCCTGCGGCCATATCCCAAGCGCAGCCGAGCGGCGAGGAGAGGACAGTCCGGGCGGCAAAGCTCGGCGAGGGGAAGCGGCGCATAGGAGAGAGGGAGCCTGTAGTGGTAGGGTAGCGCAGAGGCCGGGTCGAGGTAGATGAGGAGAGGAGAGGCTTACCGTCTTACCGAGACGTGGAGAAAAGACACCAGATCGGCCGGATCTGGCGTAGAAGAGAGGAATCTGGGGAAGGGAAGCCGAATCGGGAGGTGCGGCGGCGCGGCACCAACGGGTTGGCGGTGCGATCGACGGGGTAGATGGCGCGAGGGGAGGTGGAACCGAGCGGCGCGGAGGTAGCGGCCGGCGCAGCGGCAAGTCGCCGCTAGGATCAGTCGAGCGACGGGAAGACGGGTGCGGGAGAGCCACATCCGGGCGAAGCGGCGGCACGGCGTGCGAAGTCGGGGCTGGGGAGTCGAACCCCGGAGAGGCGGCGCAAGGGAGCGCAGAGAAAGAGGGAGCCGAGAGAAGAGATGGGGGAAACGGGGAGGAGGAGCTGAGGCGTCGGTGGAAGAAGAAAGGAAGTGGGGAGGCGGCGGAAGAACCAAGAAAGGGAAGGGGCGGCGTGCGGCGAGAAAAAGAAGAGAAGAATATGGGCCGGGGAGGAACGGGGGAGTTGGGCCGAGCCAACCGAGCCGCTCGCGAGCTGGCTCGAGCTCGGCTCGTTTAGACCACGAGCTTTTTTGCTGGCTCGGCTCGGCTCGTTTCATCCACGAGCCGAGCCAAGCCTCCACGAGCCCGAGCCGAGCCCGAGCTTTTTTGCCAGCCCTAACCATAAGAGCAACCGCAGACCTCCTACGTGTTGCACGTTGGGCAGCAAGACGATAGGAGGCAGCCCATCATCGCTTTCATCCAGGGGAGTGATAAGTCAGACGACCCATGCGAGTTGCAGATGATGATGGACCGAGCAAGGGCCTTCGAGCTGGTAGAAGGCATACTCTACAAGCGCGGCGCCTGTGCCCTGCTCCTCCGCTACCTCTCGTGACCTGAAGGCCAGGAATTGCTCGCAGAGATACACAAAGGCCTGTGCGGCTCCCACTTAGCCCCAAGGGCCCTCGTCAAAAAGGCCTTCCGTCAAGGGTTCTACTAGCTAATGGCAGCGATAGATGCAAATGAGCTTGTCCGGCGATGCTAGGGATGCCAATGGAATGGGAGGTTCTCCCATGCCCCTCCAACCAATCCTACAGGTATGGTTGCTGGCTCGCTGGGGGATTGACATCATTGGTTCATACCCCACGCCCCTCGGGATCATCAGTTCGTCATCGTCACATGACTACTTCTCCAAGTGGGGCAAGGCGGGTACCCCTCGCCAAAGTCACCTTCGCGGCGGCACAGAAATTTCTATGGCAGATCATATGCCGCTTTGGAGTTCCCAGGGAGATTACGGTGGATAATGGTCTATAGTTTGATGCGGAGGCGTTCGGGAGTTCTGTGAGCACATGGGTATCAAAGTGTACTACGCCTCCGTAGGGCACCCGCAGTCCAACAGGGCTGTCGAGCGCGCTAATGATACAATCTCTGACGGCATCAAGAAGCGTTTGGTCGGCCTTCCCAAGGGAAAGTGGCCGGAAGAATTGCCAAAGGTCCTCTGGTACATCCGCACCACAGCCTCGCGACCAACGGGCTTCACCCCGTTCAAGCTACTCTTCAGGGACAAGGCCATGACGCCCGAGGAGATCAAGGCAAGTCCCACCGAGTGGTTGCCTCTCTGGTACTGGACGAGCGCAACGTCTCACTCACCTCGTCAATGGAGACCAGGTACAGGCGACGCACAATATCATGAAGTACCTCCGCATGACAACAGCCTCATATAACAAGGTCAAGTCGCAGAGCCTGGCAATGGGAGACCTCGTCCTTAGGAAATCTCTCCACGCTGCCATGGCGGGCAAGCTGGAGTTCAAGTGGGAGGGGCCGTACATAGTCACGGCATCGTTGAGGGCGGGCTCGTACCACCTCTCGATCCTCGACGAAGTCGACCTCAAGCACACATGACGACAAAAGTCTCCGTCGTTACTATGTTGTTTGGTCCGTAACCATGACATAATTACAGAAAAAGTACAATGATGAAGGTAGGGTGAAAGGTCATTTCAACTTCCGCAATCATTGTATTAGTATACCTTCACTTAGTGAGTAGAGACAAAAACAGAAAGTGATTGTAACAACCCCACAAAGCTACATACATGTATGTAGCACCAAAAGTTGAAGAAGCAATACATGACAGAAATAGAGTTGTAACTTGATATATCATGATAAAGCAACTTGGGACTAGAGTTGTAACTTGATATATCATGATAAAGCAACTTGGGACTTACTCATTCTGTTCCGTAAGATCCAAAGATGTATAATTGGACAAACCAAATCTCTCTTGAATGGTCCTCACAAAGAACTCTGGAGAAGATAGGGCAGCACAGCATTGAAGCAGAAACAAATCCGACTCCAAACCCTGTTCAAGCCTGGAAAGAGGGGTAACAATATAACTTCAGGCCTATCAGTTCAATAAAAAATTCACTTAAGGTCACCGAGAAATTACCATTGCACAGAGCGGTACCACTCAGCACTCAGTATAGCTGCATCACCATTCTTACGCCACATTCCAGCACGCACTTGTGCGCAAAATACTCTCACTCTTAATGGATGCTCCATCACAATTGAAGCAAACCCATAAGGCTCACAACCTCTAAGTACCTGAGAAAAGAACTCATTGGACTGCACAAATGAACATTCCTCTGGCTTGGCATCCTCTCCGAAACATTTCTTCATTGCCTTCCGCAATAGTGAAGAAAGCATACGGTGTAAAGGGATATGAAAAGATGTTTCTTGTGAACTGACATCAAAGACAACATGAGGCCAGCCTATTGTGTTAAGTATACCTAGTTCCTCAATTCTTGAATCCGGATGAGCGTACAAAAGGCTGCCGTCAGTCAGGGTATAAGAAATGGCATTCTCAGAGTGCAATTGTATATCTGTTGCGTTGCTACTTTCATGCATCTTTCCTTTGCCTGCCATGATAGTAGCCTGAGGCATCCCTCCTTGATCAATCTGCATCATGTTGTCCAGCTCATGCACAGAACTAAATGCCTCAGGATAATCTGCAATGTCATTTGATTGGGATCCTTCATGTACCTTGACACCCACCTCACCAATCTTTGTTCGAGATCTGTCCTTGTTAGAAGTCAAAGTACCCTCAAGCAAAGCCGTAAAATTGCGAGAATCACTACTACTGGCATCGAGGAAGGACAACTTGCTCCTCAGAGCTATATCAGGTTCCAGCCAGCTTTCAATAGCTTTCAGGCACTGGAGAATTAACCAGGCGGCAGGTGATGGCAATCCAATGCTCGAAGAACTGTCTCTGCTACTTAAATTGCATATTGAGTTCTCCTGTGAGACCCTTCCCACTTTTGCATGCCGCTGATTCTCCGCACTTTCCATGCCTTGTATCACAGTGGAGCAAACAGTAACATCAGTTGATTCTTGTTGCTCAGGAGAAAATGCTCCCCTCATCAGAAGATTCTGGATAATTCCAAGATAATGTCCCAGCACAAAAGGCGCAGATAGATTCTCATTCTCATCTTCAGCATGAATACTCGTCACTCTTTTCTGAGGGTCCATTCCTTGCACAAGTGACAACAGCTTAATCCATGACCTTGTTAAATCAGGCCTCTCATAAGCAACATATTTAGAAACCTCCACATGACTCAGGACATAGCGTGTATCTTCCAATAATCTAATAGTAGCATCATATAAATTTGCCCATTTGCTTGTCTGCAAATAACAAGGTGAAAGATCAATATGAAATCACATTACAATACACGAATCATAATACATTAATTGATCTATAGATAACAGCAGAAGACCCAAGTGAAACCATAATAAGCTTTATAAGCTACCTATCAGTCAGTCTTATCTATCAATCTTTCTGAGATCCATGAGCATAATATGTTGATACAGATTTATCAGAAATCAACAAGGGTATTTTCCTGAATTGTCTACTGTTCATACATTCCCAGTTATCCAAGTAAGTGACTATGCTATATGTCTTTCTTTTTCTTATGCATAGTTTAAGAGATGCTAGGCAGTAGGCATGCTAATGTTTGATGGCAAGTAAACACACTCAGGGTAGATGTCATATTATTATTATTATTATATCATTAACTGGAAAATAAAAAGAGAACTCCGGCAAGCACAAAATGTACAAACAGCTTTGACCATGAAGCCATTATACTTAAAAGGTAACATCATCAGTACACAGTAATAGGATCAGCATAAGCATTTAACTTTTTGAGCCATAGAAAGAAGAAACCAAGCATACCTGTAAACGACCATCCTCACCAATGCAAGAAAGAAATAGATCTGTCAAGCATCCAAGAAGAACTCCCAACAAATTCACCTCACGCACAAGCCTTGGAGTCAGCGTAGGCACAGTGAATATTTGCACAGAAAAAGTTGGCATCAGTGGATACTCCTCCAGCAGTGAATCATTGCACCCCTTAATAACTTCACCAAATGTAAAAGGATAGTAGTGTATAAAAACTTTGGCAAACTCATACTTAAAAGCCGGTTCACTGATAAGCTTCAATAGCAACTCATGCAATTTTTTCACAACCTTCTTGTCCAGCAACCTTTCCGCCCTCATCAATGCATCTAACAGATCTGGGCATTCACGGATCCTTTGGGACACAAAACTAAGAAGGCTTTCACTACATGTGCAGAACTCAAGCAGCATGTTAGCAACAGAAGTCGTCAACTCTTCGGCAACCCTCTTGCATGAGCTACCACCATCACCCTTTGCACAGGGCGGACCTTCCATCAGGCATATCCTCTCCTTCCAAAATTGAAAGAGCACATCCAGCACGGGTCCTACAGAACTCGCGAGCTCCTCCGGGAGAGGCTTAATCTGCTCAGCCCCCTTGTGCCTTGAGCAGAACCCTTCACGCTTCCAAGCAGTAGCATCCCCACAGTCACAACATCCACCACCTGTATACATTATGGAGTAATCATGATCCTTGTGATCACCATTCTGGAAGCACGGGACACAGATTGCACATGTGGGGTCATTCTCGCAGGTCCGGCAACGGTAAGCAAGATCATTCTGGCCCCAGACAGCCCCACAGACAGCACGCTCTCCTTCAGAGCTATGCTCCAGGTCATCCAGCATTGCTTCTGGCTCATTGTTGAACATTGTCCACTGCAACCAAGATAAACTCTCACTGTACGCATCGCTGCTGCTGCTGTCTCCGTCCTTCTTCTTCGAGGCATTCCGGGTCTCCAATAAATCAGTACCTGCTGACAAGATGAGCACTACGATATCAGAAATCTGCTCCTTGTGCTCCTCCAAGTACAGGAGTAAGCCTTCTTGGTGTTCTTGCAGCTGTTCTTCTGGAACTCCATAGAGGATCAGCTTCTGCAGGGGGACGACAATGCCGATCCATTAGCAAAGTCCACAGCTTTTGCAAACACTTCTACTAGCCCTACTGGGTCGCTGAAATTTCCTATAAAGTAAATCTCCAATCATTGCAACCAGACAACTGATTCCGTTTAACCCAGTCAACTAACACGCCCAATGCTGAAGAAATCTCCCATTCCCACCTTGAAAAATCACAAGAAAAATTGACGCGTTCCCAAAAAAACAAGATAGGATGGAAAAACACCAAAGTGCGATCCACGACTCGAATACAATTCACAAAATTCGCACAAAAAAACTTTTTGACCACAACTTTTTTTTCCCAATTTGTGTTTGCTATCCTCCCCAAAGAAACTCCACCAAAAGAGTATCCTGCCTCGCAACTCCCCAGTTTCCATTTCGAACAGTAAACAGACCAATCCACGCACCACCAACGCGAATCGCAAGCTCCGCCAACCAACAGGAAGAAATCCCCACCGCCCCGTCACATCCCCATCGCTCACAACACCAAAAACCAATCCATCCCCACCAAAGGGGGAAAAACAGCAACGCCACGGGTGAGCAGTACTGCAGTAGGAGGGATCAGAGAGACGCACCTGCTCGATGCGCTCCTGCGGCGACATCTCCGGCGGCGCCGCGGCGGTCGCCTCCTCGCCGGCGTCGATCCCGGCCATGGCCCGCAGCCAGTGGGCGCAGCTCCAGTGGCCCGATCGCCCGCCCCCACGCCCCAGCCTCACCGAATCGAACCACAACCCCCACAAAAAAAAACCTCTTAAATCACACAAAATCCCACAAGAGCAGAGATCCCGCGCCGAGAACCCAGAAACCTCGATCAATTTGGCCACGGTTCGATTCGATTCGAGTCGACGACCCCCGCGCGCTCCTCCTCCCGCGATTGCTCGCTCTGCTCCTCGAGCGCTCTCGGGGAGTGAGGAGAAGAAAGCGTTAACCCTAACGCAATGCGGGTTATTTATAACATTGCAACCGGGAGTGGGAAGAGGCTCGAGACGACGATTCGTGCGTGCTTTTCTCTCCTCTCTCTCTCTCTCTGTCTCTCTCTCTCTTTGGATAGATGGATGGGGGTGTACTGCGGTGGGAGCGGGGGATACGGTGCTTAACCCTGTGAGGCGGGGACGAGGGGTCGTTCTCCCCCTGGACGGTGGGGCCCACGAATGGCAACTGCGTGCGGGGCCACGATCGCAGTGACACGACGTTGAGACGCATATGTTTTTTTTTTTTTGATAAGGAGACGCATATGTTGCGGATTGTTACATGCGGCCTCACTTGGGGTGCTACACACACACACCAGAGATGGGGCCGCATGTTGCGTGGGGCCCAGGTACAAGTCACTCGCCGGCGGCTCTACTTTGGCGGCGGTCTGTGGCGTGGCGCTTCGCCATATGTCCCCTCCGTGTCAGTCGTAGCGCTATAGGCATGCTCTACTCAAATACATATTTCGCGGAAAACGTTTGGCCGCATCGCATCTCCACCAAGTTTGGTAGTTTTGACGATCTCAAACGAAGAAAAAAAAAGCTTGGTAGTTTTGACTAGTTTTTTACTAGCATGTTTTAACTTTTGGTGTTGGCTTGTTGGGACGGTTTCTTTATGCGGATTCTCGAAGCTGTTTGCCAAATAGATTTTTGAGCTTAAAAATATATACGCGTCCATGTCGGTGTCTTCGTCATCCGCCACTATCTAGAAAAACACAGAAAAAGCATCAGCATTAGCTAAAAACCATTGATCTTAGCTTGTGCATCATCCGCGATTGTTAATATCATTGTCTTCTCTTAGTAGCTACAAGGACTAGCTCGGCTGCATGCCACTTTGGTAAATTTCTCATATGATGATAGTTTTAGCAAAACTGTAATTGATCTGGTATGTTGGTCCATTTCTTCAAAGGAGATGGATAAAACTTAATCCATTTCTACAGAAAAGCTGAATAAATAAGCACACCACCAAGTAGAGGTGGGCATTTGATCTTGCTAGTCAACCCATCGTACCGTGCCGGCCCGCCTCGCCTCCGGCTAGGCTCAAGCATGGCCTAAAGTCCATCGTGCTAGTGTTCGTGCCGTCCCAACCCAAGTCTAACCCAGAGTAACTATACACGACAAAGACGGCGGCAACGATAGTGGCGGCGGCTGCCATATTCCTTTATCTCGTACCCATCTCATTAAAACCTAATTAAAACTGAATTAGTTTCATAAAATATGAGCATACAATGACGTAAATATTTCGGGGAAAGTGGAATTTCTTTAATATTTTAAAAATACAATTCTACTACCTCGTTAAAAAAACTTACGTCCTAGAGTGGGGTTACTCGAGTAAGGAAAAGAGTATAATAACAATACATATACAAACTAACTATAACAACATGTGTAACACTGCTCTCCTACTACTAGAGCTAGAGGGAGTAAGGGACTACCGGCCTACTACTCCCCACACCTACCGACTGCCTCCCTCCTCCTTGGGCGCCTTCCTCCTCTCGACCGCCCCTACCTCCCTCAGCCACTTCTTTCTCCTCCGGCCCCCTCCCCGATCGCCTCCCTCCTTCCCCACCTTCACTAGCCGCCTCCTCCTCTCCCCACTTCACCACTAGCACCATGCTCGACATCGTCTGCACGGACATCGACACTTGCGCTAGGGCGTTGAGGAACGCGAGGAGCTCACACCACTCATGTCCAAGCATGACGGCATGACGCCGAGCTCTAGTATGCTCCTTCCCCTCTAGTCCTCTACTCCCTTTCTCTGCTCTGTGATGGCTTATGGGGTGGGAATCTATGGGATAGAGACGGGAGGGTGGCAGGAGGCCGAGGCCTAGGCGGCCGCAGGCGCTGGCATGCCAGCCGTGCTGGCCGTGACAAGCACGTCATGATATGTTGTGCCATGCCGTCCGACAGACCATCTTTCCAGGCCTAGCCCGACCCGCCATTCGTGCCATACCGACATGACCCATCATGTAGCGTGTTCGTACCATAATTAGACTATGTCAGGCCAGTCATACCTTATGTTAGCACGAATAAGTTTGGCCTAACTTCCGGCTCTACCTAGAAAACTCTAAGAAGTTGTGGATGTGATTTTGTACGGTTGACGATAATCTTTCGGTGAAAATGCATGCAACCGGCTGCTGTCTTTTCATCCAAGTTGTGCCACGAGTAAATTGATGGATGACTCGTCTTTGCTTGGAGGACCTTCGACGGACGACGAACGAAGGTAGCGTTCATTGGCTCTTCCTTTTCTTTTCGATTCTTTGTATCGAAATAATTACGTACGGCCAATTCACCATCGGTAGTTGGTTACCAAAAAAAGTTAAAGAGATAAAAACCACTCAAAAGTATAAGTTGAAAACAAAGGGCCTGTTCTTTATCTTACAAGCTGGCGGCTTTTGACTTTTGCTACATTATCTAACTTTCAAACGGAGTATTTTCTCAAGACGGGGTCTACAAGTTAAATGATTTGCACGTTAAAAGCCCAACATCTGTACCAGCCAAAATTGCAAGTGAGTATCTGTCTCTCCGTAATCTGTACTGTAAACAGCCAAAATTTAAAAATTTCAGTCAAAAGTTATAAATCGCAGCCGAAAAGAACAGGCCCAAAAGTAACTTTTGATTAACCATAGGATACGCTACAAATGCAGTGGCTAAAAGTACATAAAACATGCATGGGATATTATAGGAAACTCGTGACAGCGACAACATCACAACAATAACTTACATACGTCTTTCATGGAGAAAAAATTAACCCCTTTCCTATATTGAAAAGGTGCAGCTGTTTTTTTTTAAAAAAAATAAATTTATTGTCACACTCGTGCGACAACTATATCAACTTGTCTTGCACGTTGTGTAAGCATCTAATTAAACTACTTCTATGTGTTTAATGAAGTTTCAAGAATTGGTGAATTTGCATGGTATATATGTAACCACATGATAGTACCTGCACGGAACTCTGATAATACCCCACACACAAGGCGCCCAAGCAAAGAAGCAACAAGTCAAAATATTTGGAGAGAGATCATATATATGAAAACACAGAGAGCTAGCAGGTCTTACCAACCTTGACGAAAGCTGCAAACCTTTTTGCTAGCTCGAAGAAGACAACCAACGTACGTACGGGAAGGAAGCAACGACAAAATGCTCGCTAATAATGCTCCGGTAGGACGAGGCACACATAACATCATCCTACCTCCTGGATCCAATTATTTTTATAAATTATTGCTATTATATTATAAAAGAACGAGTTGGTGGTTATACGTCTATTTTCCTTCAACCACTCTATTCACTCAACTTCTCACCATTCTTTATTTTCCAACCGATCAGAGCAACTCTCTTCTATAGTACGATTCTCTATATATTCGACGAGTTCCGGTGTAACGCATGAATACGTAACTATCAATCATACATCTAGGATTAGCACACACCTAATAGGCTAATACTGCTCCAAATGGCCTTGCTTTTTCGCAGCTGGATAGCTAACCATAAAACATAACCTATAAAGCTGAAGGTAGAGAGGCTCACCAAGCAAAGAGCAGGAGGAGGTAGAGAGGCTCACCGGGCGAGCGACCGCTGGGCGGCGGCGGTGGGGGAGAGCCATGTGGGCGGGCGTAGTAAGAGGAAGCTGTTGTTGCCATCGCCAAGTGTCATTCTCTCTTATCCATCGGCCGCTGTCGTCGAGCGCCATTCTCTCCGATCCACCGGCTGCTGTTACCGAGCGTCGTGCCGCTGGTTAGAGGGACGATGGGAGATTGAATTGGTGGCGACGCCCTAGGGAAAGTTGGGGAACTATGAGCAGACTCTGCCGCGGGGGAAGGAATTGGTAGTGACGCTGAGAAGGAGGAGGAGGCATGGCACAAGGGTTCGGGGGAGAAGGAGACGACGGCGAGCAGATGGGGAGAGAAGGCGGCGGGAAAACGCATTGGGGAGGCGGTGACGAGGGAATGCGACGCTGTTGGGGGAAGGTAGCAGACTGCGACCAGACGCTGCCGCACGGAGAAGGGATTAGTGGTGACGCTGAGGAGGTGGAGGCGCGGCACGAGGGTTCGGGGGAGAGATGGAGGCGAATGTTGCAGGAGGTGGAGTTGGAGTGGTTGCGGGAGGCGAAGGATGCGGGGGGAGAGAAGAGGAGGAGAGTGGCCCACGCGTCAGCCCAACCTTTTCTATGAGGAGCGGAAGAACTACTTACATGCAGATCTGGATGGTTGATCTTTGATCGAATGGCTAAGAAGAGATGAGGGAGAACGGACCGACGACCACTAACTCATATTTTTATAATAGTAAATATACACACGCACGCACACACACCTCCCAGTTGATCATTTGTTTAGTTGGTGTTCTTTCTTTGATAGAAATCCGACGTACGGACCGGTCGGTTAGTCTGAGCACAAAGCAACTAAAGCTCATCTTTTTGTAAAAAAAAGTGTGCCATGCTTTTGTAGATTGCTGGATTGTGGTGAATCAAGACACATAAGGAGTAGATGAGTATACAGTATAGCACAGCTTCACAAGAGGTTTGAATCTGGACTCTGAAACGTAGACTTACATGCATGCATGCACGCATTGTCCGTGTGTTCTGACATCTAGCTGCTCGATGAGTCATTCACAAAACTTACAACAAATGCCCCATGACCTCGACAGTCATGGCAGGCGACATGTATCATCTACCATGCTACATTAGCTTAGTAGAAGGCGACGAGCATGATAGGGCGTGTGAGCTCGACAACAAAGTGATAAGTGCGACAGGAGGCGAGCTCCACCGTCCTACCACGCCGCAAAAGCTTAGCAGGTTCCACTACTACAAAACAAGCTATATTAGATAACTCATCACAAACGGTTAATCAAAAACGTCAATATTAAGGATAATCATAGACGGATTTAATACAAACCATCTGTAAAGAAAAATATCACAGACGGGTCATAGTGAAAACCGTTTGCGATATTGCCAAATATCACAGACGTTTTGTATTAAAAATCGTCTGTGATATTACCCTATCATAAACGGTTTGTATTAAAAATCGTCTGTGATATTTTGCCGCCCCCTCTATTCAAACTTTCAAATTGAAATGTCGCGACCTCTCAGTTCCGTTACCCAAATGCCCTTATATATGCTCCCTGCATGCCTCCCCCAACACACTCCAAACCAATCAGCCTGCTACCTCCCCCAAGCCGCCGATTGAAGCACCGGCCTCCTCCCCCGAGCTCCTCCGTGTCTGGTTGTGACACCACAGTTCACTGTAGAAGGCACTCTTGTCGTAAGAGTGCATTCTGTAGTGTCACTGTCGTGACACAACAGCGACGCTGCCGCTTCCTCTCCTTCATCGGCACTGGTACTTTGTTCATACCCCCATCCGATCTCCTCTTCTCTCTTCCTTAATGCTTGGATGGATATGATGCATTTGAAAAATTATTTGTTGATGTTTTTGTTTTTTGCATGTGATGCTTGGATGGATATGGCTAGGATGATATTGTTCTCATAAATATGCCTGCTTTGGTTCATCTGCATTCTTTGATTGCGTTGTTTTATAACACAATTAGCATAAACAGCGCAATCAGACAATGTTGATGAACTAAAAGAGTCCTATTTTTTAGTTCGGTCGAAACTTATCACAGACGGTTCTATTTAGAAACCGTCTGTGATAATATAGCATCACAATATAACAGACAGTTCGTAATAAGAACTGTCTATAATAATCGTTATCATAGACGGTTCTATTTATGAACCGTCTATAATAATTGTATCACAGACGATTCGGAAACCGTCTATAATGCACTTATGGTATTACAGACCCATAAGCATAGACGGTTCAAAAATCGTCTGCAATGACATTTTCGAACCGTTTGTGATGAGCTTTTCTGTAGTAGTGTTTAGTCACACCTCCCCAGCTCGGCAGTTCCTGCTGCAACTCACGGGTTCAACAGGATGGTAGGGCCGCAGTCGACAAGCATGGCAGCGAGCTTGGAAGGGCAATGGGGCCGCAGTCAGTGGGCGTGGCAGCAATATCTAGTACGGCAGGTTGCTCTCGTTTAGCCGATTTTTTTAATAATACATTATTAAAAATATTATAGTAATGAAAAATGTATTGTCTTGGGGAAATAGCCTCCATCTTGGCCCAGTCGACCTATTACACCAGGAGACTTAAGAATTGTGAGGCCACATGATTGACCCGAGAGGAAAGGAAAAGATGATATTGCCCATACAATTGTAGACCCAAATAGAGATATTTATGTAACAAGTCTCCTCATGACTATAAATATATGCCTTAGGGTGCCGTGAAAGGCAAGCTCTCTCTCTTCTTAGACAAATCTGGGTAGCACAGATTTTTATCCCCTATCTTCACAGTTTGTAAAGCTCCTGGCGTCGCATGCAAATAAAACATACCTTTTCTTGAAGGTCTTCATCAAATCTATAGTTTTCAACTAGTAAATCTCTTAAATCACAACAAAACCCCATCAAAAAACAAATCAAAATTCTCTTCTCTTCTCTCTTTCTTCTCTCTCAGTTCTCTCACACTAGGCAAGGAAGAAAATGAATTGGGGCTTCGCGTAAGAGAGCGACGTGAGGGAATTTATGCACATGGGACCATAATTTATGCGCATGGGGACCGCACTGGTGAGCAACAAAGGGCAGGTTAGTACCTATCGAGTTAGTCGGGCACGTCAGCCCCTGTCAAGCTCGTGCTTCTCAGCAGGACAATGGCCCCACCACCTGCTGTGCCCATTGCTTCGTTGCCGAGCTTCGGCACATGTTCATTGGTTTGTTGTCGAGCATGTGCGTCTTGTTGCACTGATGCTTCCTACTAAGCTAGGATAGCACGTGTCACCTACTATAGTTACCAAGATTAGAAAGAAAGCCACACTTGTAAAAACTATAACCAAATTTAGGGTCTGTTCTTTTGGACTGAAGCTAGCGGCTTTTAGCTTTTGCTATAGTACCTAATTTTCAAACAAGTTATTTTCTCAAGACAGGGTCTACAGGTTAATTGTAGTACATGTTAAAAGCCCAACATCTATATCAATCAAAATTGCAAATGAGTATCTCTCTTTTCATAATTTCTGTCGTAAACAGCTAAAATTTAAAAATTTCAGTCAAAAATCATAAGCCGTAGCCGTCCCAAACATGCTGCGGTGCATGGCTGCTGGCGCCAGGGGGATCGAGACATCGATGTCCTATGAACTTTCAATAGGGTCGTAGATGGTTTTCTCCATGTTACCTGTTTGGTACTCTGACTAGCTAGCTTACCTACTTATACTCTGACTAGCTAGCCAGCAATCTCGATCAAAGATCGACCACAAGGCAGGAGTAGATGAAACGGCAGCGTACATATATATGCACAGGATATTGATGGATGACCATGTAGATCATGGAAATCGTTTGGATCTTAGGGATCAGATCGAACAATCAATGTCATTCATGTCGATGGATGGATCTCGTCCGTGCACGCATGCAAGAGCCGGAGCTTGCCAGGTTGCCGAATCATTTTGTTTGAAAAAGTCAAAAACTAATATAGATATTTTTAAAGTAGCTTCCTTATATCTCTCATTTCTATCTTATTCCGAGGAATATAGACACTTAATTTTTGGAAGTAATTTTCTTTTTTCTCTCGTTTCTATCTCACTTTGAGAATAAGATAGAGATCACAAAAATATCACGCATCTTACTACTCGCATGTCTTACGCATGTATCTCTTCTTTATTTTTTTCATCGTTCGCTTTTTCTTTATAAAAACCATTTTTATTGACCGCTCCTAATTCGAAGAGACCCATTATAGTGGGGTGGAGTTGTGAAATGTCAAGGGAGAGAATCAACCAGGTTGGATATATTCAGACGGAAGAATCGAATGATCAAGCATCCAATTCTAGGCTAATATGTTTGGACTTACGACTACGACTCGATTAGCTGTTGTCCAAAGTATATACTAATCATGGTCAGGTCCAAATTGTCCAGTCTCAGTCAATTCAATCCATCCACAGCATACACACACCATATGCGTCACTGCACCTGATTTTTTTAGTCCACGCTGATTTGGGCCGCGGATGGGCCAGATCTTTCCTTAGATGAGCTAAGCCTGGTCAGACGGGCTAGAATATGGGCCTGGTAGGGCTCTTTGCTAAGATGGGCTCGACCGGGGCCAACTCGGGCCTACTAAAAGGCCGAAGGAATCGATGCGATGGGAGATGCGTCACCACTCAGGACAAGATACGGTGGGCCGCCGCCGCCCATTGTTCCGCTCCTGCGCGCACGCGGGGATTGTCTGCGTCCGCGTTACCTATGGCCACTGCTGCTTTTGTACTTTCTTAAGCAAGTGCTTCGTAGTAAACATTAGGCAGTCCATTTCCACAAAAGTAAACATTAAGATAACATGAAAACTCTTTTTACTAGAAACGAAGTCATACTTTGGTGCCTCCCGTTACAAAAAATTATATTTGCAACAGCAAGCAGCTGGCATACTTCATTATACTAGTAAGCGTGCACGTGGAATCCACGTTAAAAACATTGATTATATGTTCAGAAATAAAATGCAAATTTTAGTACATGCCTCATGACTGAATTTCTCATGAGTCATATAGTCAAATGCACCTTATGACAGACAAACAAGAAATTCTATCACATTCTTGAATGAATAGGATAACTAACATATGTTGCCATACTATTAAGAGGGGTCATGTCTAGTAGCTTGAGTCTCATCATGTGTTGATAGCTCAACCTCACTTGCTCTAGCTCTCCTTGGCATGAGTCTTGCATTTGTAAATGTGTTTTATAAATAGTTAAAGCTCATATGTTGTATCCATATAACATGACATTATACATTGCGAATGTGTTTTGCAAATGTTTAAAGTCCATGTTTCGATTCTTTATAGTATGAGGCTTACATTTACAAATATGTTTTGCAAATGGTTGAAACTCATATATATAATCCTTGTATCATGATTCTAAAAGTGTGTAAATGTGTTTTACAACTTGTTGGAAATCATAGATAATCCTTATGTGTATAATACTATAGTTTGCAAATGTGTTTTGCAAAATCACTTGAAGTATATGCATTTATCAGGAAAATCTAAACTAACGCAGTGTATTCTGTGGTACAACCGCTAGTCGGAATTATCAGTGTTGTAATCACAGAATTATCGTGTCTGTTAGTGGTCGAAAGACCTATGTGGTTGAGAATTGACATGGTCAAGATCTGTGTGATCGAAACCAACATAGTCGAAATCAGCGTTGTTGAACTGGTGTGGCCAAAATTGATGTGGTTGAGATCTATGTGATCGAAACCAGCGTGGTTGAACTGATGTGGTCAAAACCGACGTGGTCAAGACATGTGTGGTCGTAATCGAAGTGGTCGAACTAATGTGATTGATTCTACATGGTTAAAGATCAACGTGGTGATTCGAGATCTGTGTGATCGAAGATTAACATGATGAAGATCTGAGTGGTCAAAACCAATATGGTCGGAGACCAGCGTAGTCGAAGACTTGCATGGTCGATCCGAATAATGTGGTTGAAGACCAGCGTGGTCAGAAACCAGCGTAGTCGGAGACATGTGTGGTCGAACCAGACAACATGGTACAAGATCAATAGGGTCAGAGACCTGAGTGGTCGAATCATCTAACGTGGTCAAGGATCAGTGTAGTCAACGATCAGTACTTTTGACTAACTTTGTGTGAGCGGTCCGATCAGCGAGCGGTACTACCGCTTTGTGTGAGCGGTATTTTTGATTTGCAGAATATCCGACTTGTGTAGCGATACGTTTTTCCAAAGAGACATCTATGTGGAGTCTTCTTGTCCCTGAGGAAATCGGTAGTTTCGCATGAGTGTTGCGGTACTTCTGACGATCGATAGTACCGAACTTTGCAAGATAGAACTATCGGATTTGCTTATAATGTCTAGTTTTCTAACCATCGCTAAGGGGAGCGGAAGTACCAATCGTTTGCTTGCGGTACTTCCGAAAATCCTGTTTTTCTGTCCCAACGACTAGTTTCGAGGTGTGGGGTATATATACCCCCTTGTGGACGGTTACAAAATAACTTTTGGCACTCCATTTAACTCTCTTGAGCTAGTGTGAGGTCATCCTCTTAATTGTGCATGTGTTGCACCTTGTGAGCAAGGAGGAAGGCTCTAAATTGCATATGTTGCATCTAGAGGTGAATCGTGTATCCACTCGAGCTTGTGCATTCATTGTGTATGGTGAGAGTCAAGTGAGGGATTTGACTTATTACTCTTGAAGTTTGCCAACTCCTAGACGGCGTTGGAGGTGTTGTGCGTAGTGATCTTCTCAAAGAAGGTTACGAGAAGACTCAACAAAATTGTGAAGGTTGGAACTCACCTACCCGGAACGGGAAATAGCTACCAATAGTGGATTGAGGTATTTCAGCTTAATTCATGGAACCTGTCTAATTCATTTGGGCTAACATCAACGTGGATTAGAGGAGACCGACAAGTTTTTGAACACCACGGTAAAAAGCAACCATGTTATTTATGATTTGTTTTCTTGTGCTCAATTTACATTTAAGCAATTTAATTTCATAGAATTAAATTGATTGCTTATCATCCTAGGATTGCAAACTTTGATATATGCTTAGCTTGTTGGTGCACTTAGATGAACCCGGTTGTTTTAGGTGATATTTGTGCTAAACCATTTTGTCTTAAGCTTTCTCATCTTATACTTGGTTAAGCCAAATATAAATTGATAATTAATTAGAGAAGAATTTTGAGATCACCTATTCACCCTTCTCTAGTCGGCCTACTCGATCTAACACGTGGTCGAGGCGCCGTGGTCGATGGACCGTGATCTAAGCGTTGTGGTCGAGGCACCATAGTCGAAGACTCGTGATTGAAGAGCCGTGGTCAAGGTGTCGTGGTTGAAGCGCCGTAGTCAAGGTGATGTGGTCGAAGTGCTGTGTTCGAGGCACCGTGATCGATGTGTCGTGGTCAAAGTCCTGGGTCGAGGCACCGTGGTCGAAGTGCCATAGTCGAGGCGTCGTGGTCGAAGTACCATGGTTGAAGAACCGTGGTCGAGCTTATTTTCCATAATCAACTAAATTCAAGAAGATGGAGGAGTACATCACAAACCTTGTGTTCGTCGAGGTATGTATGTGTTGTGCCAGCGTAGTGGGTCACGGGCGGCGTCGGTTTGGAGGGTGTGGTCGAAGATTTTGACAACGGCAGTCGTCGAAGATTTCGACACCGACGCGGTTGTAGATTTCGACACCGGCAGCGGTCGAAGATTTTAACACCAGCTGCGGTTGAATATTTTGATAACAGTAGCGGTCAAAGATTTCGACATCGGCAACAGTCGAAGATTTCGACACTAGTAGCGATCAATGATTTCGACACCGACTGTGGTCGAAGATTTCGATACCGGCAGCGGGAGCCAAGTAGGGCGGAGCGCAGCAGTGCGGTAGAGCAGGGGCAGAGCGAGAGCGGAGGAGGGCGGAGCGTCGAGGCGGGGACGGAGGGGGGTGAAGCGACAGAGAGGGGAGGAGCGGAGGGGGCGGAGTGGGAGTGATGGGGGCTGGAGCAGCAGGGGAAGAAGCGGCGGTGTGGGAGCAGAGGGGGCAAAGTGGAAGCGGAGAGGGGCGGAGCAGCGGAGGAGGGAGGAGCGGTAGAGCATGGGGGTGGGCGGAGTAGGGGCGTCGCATAAATTGGGGAGCATTGGGGCGGCGCTGATGGATATATTGCGAGCGTGAGAGGCGGTGCCGATAGATTGCGGGCGTGATGTGGCGGCGCGGGGGCGGAGTGGTGGAGCATGAGGGTGGGCTCGTAGTAGGGGGCGTCACGAGAGCGGGGAGCATTGGGTCACCGTCGATGGATTGTGGGCGTGATGTGGGGGTGTGATTGCGCGCAGCGTGCGGCGAGATTGGTAGGACCAACTTGCAATTGTGGACGTTAGATGAACTGAATAATCAATATAGATATTCAGATGGTGGGACCAACTTGCAATGTCAGTCCTTAGATTATGTTGATCTAACGATCAAGAGAGAAATGTATTAACATGGTTGGGTAATAAATGGTTTAATTAAATTAGTGTTTTTGTATATTAGTATAGAACTTGGGTGATAATCTGTATGGTCTTATGTTTTGTACCCAAATTGCGAAGTGTCAACTACAGCATAGAAGAAACAACGCGTCAAGTTCTATGGCAAGTTTTTAATGCTACAAATAATCAGTGGCGGACCCAGGATTTTACCAAAGGGTATGCCGCACGAAAATTTTCATATGCAATTCGGTAAAACCGTTTGCCAATTCGGTAAATAATTGTAAAATTTGCACCGTAATTCGGTATACAGGCACTAAATAATATGATAAGTCTTAAATTTAAGGATTAAATTGGAAACTTGCACAAATTACAATATAAATAGTTCAAACACTATATTAATAGTCTCAAATATACATAAAAAAGAC
The DNA here is from genome assembly GCA_017311315.1 of Dendrocalamus latiflorus. Classification (NCBI taxonomy): domain Eukaryota; kingdom Viridiplantae; phylum Streptophyta; class Magnoliopsida; order Poales; family Poaceae; genus Dendrocalamus; species Dendrocalamus latiflorus. The sequence continues at coordinate 2,219,826 of CM029647.1, read as the reverse complement.
TTACAATACTATTTGTCTGACTTTTTTGGCCTACGCTTTCTAAAGGACATGAAAGTCTCAATTATATCATCTTCATCCACTTCAAAGAAAATATCCCGCTCAATGAATATGACTAGACAATCATCCAAAAGACTATCACCCATTTAATTTCTTAACTTTGTTTTTACTAAAACCATTGCAGAAAATACCCTTTCAACACTTGCTGTTGCCACTGGTAGAAGTAAAACCAATTTGAGAAGCATGTAAACCATATCATACACTTTATTCCTCTTTGTTTCAACAAGCTTAACTGAGAGATCAACAAGATTGTCTAGATCTTTGAAGCTATCAGCTTGTCTCATGTCATCAATATAATTACCAAGTTGTAATTCAAGTTTTAGCAAATAATTGCTCGAGAACTCTTTAGGGTAGAACTCAGCTAGTCTACGTACCTTCTATGCATCGAAAGAAGCAAATGAGTTGGAAGGATTGAAGGCCGACATACAAGAGAGCAACTCCATATTAACCTTATCAAACCGATTATCAAGCTCTTGGCTGATTTGATCAATGACACCAATATATACTTCTCTTCTGAAGTGATCATCATTTGTTTGGTTTCGAGCACGGGCATACCTTGCTGATTTCCCATAAGGCACATAATCACCGAGTTCTTCAATTATTTTCTTTCTAGTTTCTATGGCTCATCACCAAGTTCTTCAATTATTTTCTTTCTAGTTTCTATGGCACAACAATGAATAATTTGCTTTTGTATCTTTGGGCTAGTTAAGGTGCAATTACCTGGAGCATTGTTCAAAACATACTTGCTCACTTCTTCACTGTTTCCTGCAAGAAGCTTCAAAAGTTCAAGGAAGTTCCCTTTGTTGCTAGACTCTTCACTTTCATCATGTCCACGGAATGCCAATCCTTGATGCAAAAGAAACTTGATACATCTAAGTGAATAAGTCAACCTTTTCTTGTAAAGACGAAGATCCTCATCAGTCCACTTCTTAATGTTATAATCAATTGCTACCTTGGGATTCTTAAAGCCAATGTATCTCTCTTGAGCTGCATTATGTACCTTAGAACCCAGATGTTTGAGAAGTGCTTTCTCTCCTATATTCCAATTTCTCCAACCACCAACAGTAAATTTATCTGACCCAGTACCCTTCTTAAACAAGTAGCATATAAAACAAAACACAGAATCTTTTTTGATACTATATTCAAGCCACTCCTCATATTTATGAAACCATACAAAATTGAATTGACGATCTCTATCTCCAATCTTTCTTTTTGGAAAATCATGTGTATAAGGTTGGAATGGACCTTTAATAATATATGCTCTTCGAATTGCATCTTGATCATTAACAGAATAACTTTCAATGGGCTGCCTTTCACCTGGATCATGCGGAAGGCGATTGATGTCATAAACTGGTGACGGTGGCGGTGGCGGGGGCGGAGGCATAGGATTCATAATTTCATCAATTACTCTCTCTTGCTCTTGAGTTTGCTTTTCCGCCACAGTTTCAACCGGAGATGGGGCAGGATTTAAAGCAGCAGCCGCCGCCTTCTTGACTGCATGTTTCTGAAAAAGAGATGCAATATCTCCACTTCTCTTCATAACTAAACAATTCCAAAAAAGCAATGGCTCCGCATACGATCGAGGATTCGAGCATGTCCAAACCAATCTACTTATCAATTTTTTTTTTCTGATGAGCACTTGTTATCTCTCTCTAAAATCAATTTTTAATCTCTAATTAAATAAAAATAAAAGCAATATAGAAGACACAGTTATACAAAAATTAGAAACATACCAAAGTCCAAATTGACCTACACGCAGTGACGCCGGCGACGCGAAGACGCGAACGTCGTGAAGTCGGGCAGTCGGCGAGTCGCGATGACCGGATGACGCGATCGCTTGCAGGTGATGGCATGACGACGCGAAGACGAAAGACAGATCGCGATTTGCCGTTCGCGTGCGGGCGTGCGGCACACGCCGTGACGGGCTGACGGCGACGCGAAGTCGGCAAGACGCCAAACGCGGAGTAGCGATCGCTTCACGCTTGCATGATTGCATCCGGATTCGTCTTTACTTTTTACACGGCGTGACGCAGGCGGCAGGCCCACGGATTCGCGTGCGCAGGCCCACGGACCGACGGACGAATCTTCACAGCAGGCACCAGGCGGGAATCAGGGAGACGCCGGACGCGAGACGGGATTCTAACTCGACTGGCGCGGGCGGGATACTACACACTGCAGCTGGGCCCCAGGGTATGCCGGGGCCCACCCGGCATACCCTGTGGGTCCGCCACTGCAAATAATGCGCCACGATAGTTTAGTTTTAACCCTCTCTCTCTTTGCAAGGGAACTTTGTTTATACCGTAAGGTGTATTTATAAGTAAAATAAAATTTAGTTTTATAGCAAACCCATGAGCCCATTAGATAAGAGGCCGATATTACATTCTGAAAATAGATAAGCAAGATTTTAAGTATAGCTCTTTTGGTACATGTAGCTACGTAATTTTTCCCCAAACCGCAGATAATAATTGTGTAAGGAAAAAATAGAAAATTCGATGGTGGCCGTAGGGTCCACATGTCATCGTGACTGAGATCCGGCCGGCCTCATGTGATCGGGAAAATTGTAGATTTACCCCACTGTTGAGTGCACTTTGTAGATTTGCCCTATGATGTCTCAATGACATGTGGGTCCAGGACCCACATGTCATTGAGACAACTAAGGTAAATCTACAAAGTGCACTTTTTAAAGTGGGGTAAATCTACAAAACCCCCGTGTGGTCACATCAGAGGCCACACCTCTGCCCTGTTTATATTATCCTCGCCATTGTGTTTTTCTTCCTCCACAAGAACCAAAATCCAATCTCGAACTCCCCCCCCCCCCCCCCCAATCCGAACCCAGTCTAATCTACTTTCGTCGAGATGGGCCGCAAGTTCTTCGTTGGTGGCAACTGGAAATGCGTAATTTTCTTTTCTCCTATATTTGTCTAGTTACATGTTCTTGTTTCTTGATGGATCAGTGTGGGATTGTCCGTTCTTTTGCGTGTTTTTCGGGGGGTCTGAAGGGGTCATGAAGTGTAAAAGCGCATCTTTCCGTGAGATATGATGAGTAATTTCACTGGTCTCGATTCAGATCGGTGTAAAGATTAGTTGTTTCAGTGTGTGTCTCGATTTTTGGTTGGGAACGCTGGATGTGTTGGTTAAAGTTCGGGGTTTATTGAGATCCGGGCAATAATTCGAATGATTTGATCATATTCTTGATTTCTGGGTTCGTTGTGATGTTTGATGTATTAATAGTTGTGTGTAACAATCGTCTGTCATTGAAATCTCGTGCTTATTTCCTTATTTTGGGGTGCCTAGAACTATTGTTGTGTACATCTAGGTTGTAATCAGATGCCATGGTATGGTCTTTCTTGGATTTGTAGACGAGAGTAGTTGCTACCTCCTATGCTCCAGTGTGAATTAGCTGTTTCATTGTGGCACAAGTGTGCGATACACTTATCTGGGTTTAAGTTTGTCTGGTAAGGTACCATAGTTTATTGGCCAGTTCAAACCTGGAATTTTTATGAGGTAAATGCGTTAGTTCTTTCAATTTTTCTGAGTTTCTAGGCCTGAACATGTGCTTTTCGGGTGAACGTTTTATGATGTGTGATGCCAAGGGTCTAGATCAGTTCAAGGGCGCCAACTTCTGGAGATCTGTTCGTCTACAATACAAATTATCCCTTTCAATCTCCATTTTAATCAATCTTTTTGTTGAATTGATAGCAAATTATGCAATACGTAGTATAGTGACTTGAATTTTAGTATTATGTGGAGCTTGATAAGTTTGGGGGTTATATCGGAACGTTATTTTTCACATGAAATACATCATGCAGCAAAAAGGAAAAATGGTATATTGGTATTAATGCTTGCTGATACCAAAATTCTCAATACGGATTGTCATCTGCATGTTTATGCTGAGTAATGTGTAAGATTGAACGTGGTTAATGTGAGCTGTATCCATCTTTAGTGAGTTGCTTGCTAAATATTGACATGGTTGATCATTTGCAGAATGGAACCATCGATCAGGTAGACAAAATCGTCAAAACTCTGAATGAAGGACAGGTCCCCCCGCCAGATGTTGTTGGTATGGAAGCCTACACATTAGCTTGGCTATTCTTAGGAGTGACCTTCTATCTTTCCATCTTTCCTGACAAAGTTGCTAAAGCCTAAAGCTACATTGTAAGATGTACTTACGATTTTGTAATTATTGTGCTGCAGAGGTGGTTGTCAGCCCGCCGTATGTGTTCCTTCCTGTGGTCAAGAGTCAGCTGCGCCCTGAGTTCCAGGTTGCTGCTCAGAATTGCTGGGTGAAGAAGGGAGGTGCTTTCACCGGTGAGGTCAGGTTAGTATTCAGTTTTCTGTCATCTATACACCCGATATGTTTTAATGACCATGAGATAGATTGATTACAAATCTACAATGCAAACAGATGTAGTCTTACTCTGTGGTATAAAGTGTTAGAGATATATGTATAGTTTGTTATTCCCCATTGTTATGAGGGGTTCTTTGCATATTTACCACCTGTACTTTGTGTATATATACTGGCCCATTGGCCTCATATGAATACATGCGCTATTCATAACATGGTATCAGAGCCAAATCTAGGGTTTTGGCTTACCTAGGGTTCCGCGCGCCGTCGCCGACTCCCGCGTGACGACTTCCCTCTCCGCCCGCTGCCGTCGGCTCTGCCGACTCCCACGCGTCGTCGCCACTGACGACTCCCCCGTCGGCCCAGCCGACTCCCCCGAATTGGATCGCCGCCGCGCCGCCCGGGGTTGCCTCGGCGCCGTCGTCCGCCCGATCTCGCCGCCTCCGCCGCTGCCGTCCCCGCTTGGCCTCCCCGCCGACCTCCTCTGCTCCCACCCGGCCGCCAGATCCGCCGGCCTCCTCCGCTCCGCTCGGAGTCGCGCCGTCGCTCGGGATCGCGCCGCCGCTCCGAGGAAGACCGCCGCTGCCGGCCGCTCTCCACACCCGAGGCCGCCGCTCCACCCCCTCTGCCCGAGGTCGCCGCAGGAGCCGCCGTCGTCGGCCGCTCTCCACGCCCGAGGCCGCCGCTCCGCCTCCTCTGCCCGAGGTCGCCGCAGGAGCCGCCGCCGTCGGCCGCTCTCCACGCCGAGGCGAGGCCGCCGTCGCCCGTCGGGCCGCCGCCGCCGTCTCGCTGCCGCCGCCGTCTCGCCGCCGCCGCCGCCGCCGCCGTCGTGCTGCCAACCCTAACGCAGCGGCGTGTGTAACGGGCCGAAGGCCCGTTTGAGGTTCTTAACCGAGCGGCGGAAAGAAAAAAAAGCAAAAAAAAAGGCAAAAAAAACGTCGTTCTAACCGCCGCGCCGTCCAGCGCCGCCTGTTAGACTTCGTTGCCTTGGTCGCCGCGCCGTCCAGCGCCGCCTACCAATGGGCACCGTTTCCCTCCCTCGCTGCCCGGTGATTTTTGATGGTGTTAATTACACCGACTTCGTGTCTCACATGCGCATTCACATGCGTGGTCTTCGTCTCTGGGGCGTCCTCTCTGGCGATGTCACCTGTCCGTCTTGCCCTATTCCTCCGACGGAGCCTACGCCTGTTACATTGCCTCCGACAGCCGATAAGGCTGCTGCTGATGATAAAGCTGCCTCTGCCTACCAGGAGGCTCTGGATTCCTACAAGGATCGTCTGACCGTCTACACTCAGTGGTACGATGACGACGCTCGGGCTGCTGCTGTCTTCATCGCCAGTGTCCAGCCTCAGTTTTCTTCTGAGGTTGTGGGACTCCCTTCGGCTTTTCAGATGTGGACTCATCTTCGTCAGCGCTACGAGCCCTCTGGTGATGCCCTGTACCTGTCCGTGGTCCGCCAGGAGCACTCTCTTCAGCAGGGTGATGCTACTGTTGACGCCTTTTACGCTCAGAGCTCTGCTGTTTGGCGTCAGTTGGACTCTCTCCGCACTGCTGGCTGTCGTACCTGTCCGTGCTGCCTGGAGGTACGTGCTGACCTGGAGTTTCAGCGGGTTTACGAGTTCCTTACTCGCCTTCGTCCTGAGTTCGAGCAAAGGCGTGCCCAGCTACTTGCACGCCACCCTCGTGTCACTCCTGGAGGCTCTTACCGAGATACGCGCGGAGGAGACTCGTCTGAGTGGTGCTGGTCTGATGCCACTCCCCTCTGTGCTCGCCGCTCGTCCGCCTGCTACACTGCCTCCTCCAGCGGCTACCACAGGTGGTGGTGGCCGTCCTCCGTCTGGAGGTGGCCGTACTCACTGTTCCTACTGCGACAAGGATGGCCACACTGAGTCCCAGTGCTACAAGAAGCGGCATCTTTCACGCCGTTCTTCTACTGGCACTAGTGCTTCTACGACGACGTCTGCCTCGACTTCTTCAGCAGTTTCTCTCACCGAGCAGGAGATAGCCAGACTTCGACGCCTACTTGCCGCTTCAGGTTCTCCCTCGACAGGTTCTGCTACTGACTCTTCAGGCACTGAGAGACCACCTCCTACACAGTCAGGTACCTCCCCGTGGATTCTTGATTCTGGAGCATCTTTTCACATGACTCTTGATTCTTCCACTCTGTCTTCTATTACACCTCTTAATTCTCCTGTCAGTGTTCTTACTGCTGATGGTACATCTCTTTCTGTCTCTGGTCGAGGATCTCTTAGCAACTCATCTTTTCATGTTCCTTCTGTTGCTCATGTTCCTCGCCTTACCTTGCAGCTTCTTTCTGCTGGACAGATTACTGACCTTGGTTATCGAGTTATTCTCGACTCTGACTCTTGTTGTGTTCAGAACTGCCACACGGGAGCTCTGGTTGGTTCTGGCCCTCGGCGCCGTGACTCACAGCGTCTCTGGGAGCTTGACTGGCTTCATCTTCCTTCCGCTGCCACCGCCGCCGCCAGTCTCTCCGCTTCTGTCACTTCGTCTACCGGCTCTTTCTAGCAGTGACATCACCGTCTTGGCCATCTGTGTGGATCTCGTCTGTCGTCCTTAGTTCGTCGTGGTCTTCTGGGGTCTGTCTCAGGAGACGTATCTTTAGATTGTCAGGGCTGTAAGTTAGGTAAACAGATTCAGCTTCCTTATCCTCATAGTGAGACTGTGTCTCAGCGTCCTTTTGATCTTGTTCATTCAGATGTTTGGGGTCCGGCTCCCTTCGTTTCAAAAGGGGGTCATCGTTATTATATTATTTTTATAGATGATTTCTCTCGCCACACTTGGATATATTTCATGTCTTCTCGTAGTGAGGCCTTGCCTATCTATAAACAATTTGCCACTATGATACACACACAGTTCTCCACTCCTATTCGTGTCTTTCATGCTGATTCTGCTGGCGAGTACCTTTCTCGTCACCTGCGCAGCTTCCTTGCTGAGCAGGGCACTCTCGCTCAGTTTTCTTGTCCTGGTGCTCATGCTCAGAATGGTGTCGCTGAGCGCAAGCATCGTCACCTCCTTGAGACGGCTCGTGCTCTGATGATCGCCGCCTCTATTCCACCTCACTTTTGGGCCGAGGCTGTTTCCACTGCCACCTATCTCGTCAACATCCAGCCCTCTTCTGCTCTTAAGGGTGCGATCCCTGTTGAGCGTCTCTGTGGTTGTCTTCCTGACTACTCTGCCCTTCATCTGTTTGGCTGCGTTTGCTACGTTCTCCTTGCCCCTCGAGAACGCACCAAACTGACCGCTCAGTCTGTTGAGTGTGTCTTTCTGGGGTACAGTGCCGAGCACAAGAGATATCGGTGCTGGGATCCTGTTGGTCGTCGGATACGGGTTTCTCGGGATGTGACTTTCGACGAGTCTCGTCCATTCTACCCACGTCCTGCCTCTCCTTCGGTTTCCTCTGTGGAGTATCTGTCTTTCTTGACCTTGCAGATACTCCTATATCTGTTTTGCCCTCGTCCACCTGTCCTACTGAGTCTCCACATATTCCCCCTGTGGCCTCTCCGCCGTTGTCGCCGCCTGTGTTGTCTCCTACGACTCCCCAGGCTCCTCCCACTATCGTCTACACTCGTCGACCTCGTATTGAGCATATTTCCGATGAGCCATCTTCTCCTGATGTTTCATCTTCTTCTGATGCTCCATCTTCCCCTGATGGATCATCTTCTCCTCGCTACGCTCTCCGCGATCGCCAGTCGATTCGGCCTCCTGCTCGTTTTGCCTTTGCTGGCGCAGCTACTCGTGAGCCTGTCTCCTACCGGGATGCTGTTACTCACCCTGAGTGGCAGCTTGCCATGGCCGAGGAGATTGCTGCCCTCGAGCGTACTGGTACTTGGGATCTTGTTCCTTTTCCATCTCATTCTCATCCCATCACGTGTAAGTGGGTCTATAAGATTAAGACTCGCTCTGATGGTTCTCTTGAGCGCTATAAGGCGCGTCTTGTTGCTCGTGGTTTCCAGCAGCAGCATGGTGTTGACTACGACGAGACTTTTGCTCCTGTGGCCCACATGACCACTGTTCGCACTCTTCTTTCGGTGGCGTCTGTTCGCCACTGGTCTATTTCTCAGCTTGATGTCAAGAATGCCTTTCTTAATGGCGAGTTGCGTGAGGAGGTCTACATGCATCCGCCACCTGGGTATTCTGTTCCTGAGGGCATGGTCTGTCGCCTTCGTCGCTCTCTCTATGGCCTTAAGCAAGCCCCTCGTGCTTGGTTTGAGCGCTTCTCCTCTGTGGTCACTGCTGCTGGTTTTTCAGCCAGTGATCATGATCCTGCGCTCTTTGTCCACACTTCGTCTCGTGGTCGGACTCTTCTTCTCCTGTATGTTGATGATATGATCATTACGGGAGATGATTCTGAGTACATTGCCTTTGTCAAGGCTCGTCTTAGTGAGCAGTTTCTTATGTCGGATCTTGGTCCTCTTCGTTACTTCCTTGGGATTGAGGTTACTTCCACTCCAGATGGTTTCTTTATGTCCCAAGAGAAATATATTCAGGATCTTCTTGATCGCGCCTCTCTCACTGATCAGCGTACTGTTGAGACTCCCATGGAGCTCAATGTTCACCTCCGACTCTCTGATGGCGAGCCTCTTTCTGATCCGACTCGCTATCGTCATCTTGTTGGGAGTCTTGTCTACCTTGCTGTTACTCGTCCGGATATCACTTATCCAGTTCATATTCTGAGTCAGTTTGTTTCAGCTCCCACTCAGGTTCACTACAGCCACCTTCTTCGAGTTCTGCGATACCTTCGTGGGACTATCTCTCGCCGTCTCTTCTTTCCACGTTCCAGCTCGTTACAGCTTCAGGCATATTCGGATGCTACTTGGGCCAGCGATCCTTCTGATCGCCGGTCTATCTCTGCTTACTGTGTTTTTCTTGGTGGTTCTCTTATTGCCTGAAAGACGAAGAAACAGACTGCAGTGTCCCGTTCGAGTGCAGAGGCTGAGTTGCGAGCTATGGCTCTCTTGACAGCAGAGATTACTTGGCTACGGTGGTTACTTGAGGATTTTGGTGTTTCTGTCACTACACCGACCCCTCTCTTGTCAGACAGTACAGGTGCTATCAGTATTGCTCGTGATCCTGTGAAGCATGAGCTCACCAAGCACATTGGTGTTGATGCTTCTTTCATGAGGACTGGTGTGCATGATCAGGTGATTACTCTTCAGTATGTGCCTTCAGAGCTTCAGATAGCAGATTTCTTCACGAAGGCCCAGACTCGAGCACAACACAGCTTTTATCTCTCCAAACTCAGTGTTGTTGATCCACCATGAGTTTGAGGGGGGTGTTAGAGATATATGTATAGTTTGTTATTCTCCATTGTTATGAGGGGTTCTTTGCATATTTACCACCTGTACTTTGTGTATATATACTGGCCCATTGGCCTCATATGAATACATGCGCTATTCATAACATAAAGTATCTTGTTCATTTGTCCAGAAACAGTGCTTTCTTTTCTAAGCCAGCCCTCCACTTGGCTTTACCAATTCAATACTGATATTAGATTTGTTCAATCACAAATAATTAATTCAGATGAATAGTACTTACATCTGCATTTGCTTTTAGTCAAAATTTATGATTCATTCCCATTCAACTTATCTGTTGGTTGATAATGCATTTCAAATGCAGTGCTGAGATGCTTGTCAACCTTGGCATTCCCTGGGTCATTCTTGGACACTCTGAAAGGAGGAGCTTGTTGGGAGAATCAAGTGAGGTGTGCTTTACCTTACATTTTTTTGCATAATGTATTCATAAATCACGTGTGGTTCTAATTACAAATAGGGCAACCAACAAAACCCGTGGAATACTGCTATTTGAAAGCATGCCATGAATATTGTAGTTACTGAGCTGACATGTCTTCTTTAATCCTCCTCCAATGGGTGGGTTATTTTGGCCTGTGGCTTATGGCTTTTGAGTTCTGACTGTTCGTGAGAGGAATTATGAAGGGAGAGACAGTCACTTACGATTTTGGCTAGTATAGCTGAAGTCGGTACAGTGTCTACTACAATTGACTTGTAGATCTCGTCTTAAAAAGACGAACTATTTGAAAACTAGTTACTGTAGCAAAGCCAAAAGACATAAGCATGAATCTGAAAAGAACCCAGCCAATATCACCAAATAAGCACTAATTTTCTAAAGGTGATTGCCTGCATTATATTTGGTTGATGTACTGTAGTTGTTTACTTATCTTTCTTTAATATCGTAATCACTTGACTGATATAAGGAATGTTCGCATCTAATCGTTACCTGCCCTCTCCTGAATGCTAGTTTGTGGGAGACAAAGTTGCATATGCACTCGCTCAGGGCTTGAAGGTCATTGCATGCGTTGGTGAGACCCTTGAGCAGCGAGAAGCTGGATCAACTATGGATGTTGTTGCTGCACAAACAAAAGCAATTGCTGGTACTTACTATCTAGTGTCTACTTTTGGTCCTGTTGACTCAATTCCTTTTCTTCCATGCATATACGCAAATTCACCTTTGAATTGTTTGTGTTATTGTGTGTAGATTCCCTTGAATTCTCTTTACTATTTGAGTACTTATTGTGATCTTGATGGTTTGTTGTGAATGATTGCATACAAGTTCAATTAATTTTAGGATTAGTTCCATGCATGGAAATTTTTACTTGCAAAAGCTAGCTGCATATCTTTTCATGAACAACTTACTTTTTTTGTGGAAGTTAGGTTATGCCACGCCCATGTTCAATATTGATATAAGCCTTCAGTAAGGGAAGAACATCTAAGTCTCTTCCATTATCAGCATTACTATTTTACTTTCAAACAGCTACACTCCAGATGGTGTATATCTATTGTTAATGATCAGACGGCAGGCTATTCATTGCCTTTCCTAGCTGGCACGACCAATGCAGACTTTGTTTAAAATATTATACTGCATGAAAATTCAGGGTGAAATGATTGTTTGTTTTGCAGAAAGGATCAAAGATTGGACCAACGTGGTTATTGCCTATGAACCAGTGTGGGCCATTGGAACTGGTAAAGTTGCAACGCCAGCTCAGGCTCAGGAAGTAAGTTCTCTAATGATAAACAGAACTTTTTTGGTTCATGAACTTTTACACATTTCAGGATTGGTTTATGCTCTGTAGTTCTAAATGTCTTGTTCAGCTACAATGCATTATCTTGTTTGCACAATACTCAGATTTGTTCTTTCACCAGGTGCATGCATCTCTGAGGGATTGGCTCAAGACCAATGTCAGCCCTGAGGTTGCTGAATCCACACGGATTATTTATGGAGGTATCCATTTCTTGAGCAAGTGCCTTATTTGTCTACGGACAACCAAGTCCCATCTTGATATATGATTATTATGCACATGCTTTTGCGACAGGTTCTGTAACTGCTGCAAACTGCAAGGAGTTGGCTGGACAGCCCGACGTTGATGGTTTTCTCGTTGGTGGTGCTTCTTTGAAGGTAAAGAAAAGTGTAAACACAGTAGGATGATTGTGTAGGCCTTCTTATCTGTCTTTGAGTTACTAAATATTGTCTCCCTCGGTTGTGTAGCCTGAATTCATCGACATCATCAACTCTGGCACTGTGAAGACTGCCTAAGATCTTCCACCCCTTCACCTTGGTGTGGAAAATGGCTGAAGAGGAACACACTTTTTTTCTATGTTATGTATGCTAATATTTTTGTGCTGGAGCAGCTACTGTTTTCCTCCCTTAACTTTTCTGAAGCTATTTGAGCATGCCAATAATGTTTACCACTGAACATATCAATAATGTTTAGCTCCTTTTGTCGTGAGTTATATCATGTGAATTTCTGATCCAATGGCATTGGTATGGTTCGTTACAGCCTTTTCCCCCCGTCTCTGAAGATTCAGTCATCACTGCAGAAATCTCTTCCTATGTGGAGCTTTTGGTTTTCTGAATCATGCAGTGAGCTGTGAGTGCATTTAGTTTCTGAACTACACAGTGGGGTTAAGCTTTTGCAACTGTGTCGCATGAATGATACCGCCTGTCTTGTCAAGTAACAGTAATAGTACCTCAGTTTGGACTACTACTAGTGTGGTGTTTGTCGAGAAATTTTATCATGTCACCGTTACACAGTTTCATCTATATAACAAGCCAATAAAAGAGAGGCACGTGTAAAGTAGCATGCTGCAGGGAGAACTCTGCTGCAGGGCCCTTCCCGCCAGTGCTTTTTGCCTCTCCTTCTCATCCCAGATATTCTTCCTGCCAGTCCACCACTGCTGCTCTTCTCTTCTCTTCTTCCCTCTGTCATCCAGCAGCCGACCACCGTTGCCATCCAGCAGCAGCAGCCAGCCTCTTCTTCCCGCCGCTTCATCTGGCAGGTAGCAAACCAGTCACGTTGCCATCCAGCATCCAGCAGTAGCAGCCGGCCTCACCGTTGCCATCCAGCAGCAGCAGCCGGCCTCTTCTTCCCGCTACTTCATGCAGCAGCCAGCAAACCAGTCACCGTTGCCATCCAGCAGCAGCAAATCTGCAAGGCTACAGCACAACTAACTGCCAGCCAGGCAGCTCCTCTTCATCCAACAAGGCTTCATTAGCAGGTGCATCCATTTTGTACTCTGTGGGGGAGAAAACATTGCAATAATTATACTCTGCATTTACTCAACAGACAAACATTTTAAAACAAATTTCTGAAATCATGAATAAATTTGTAGTACTTGTAGACTGCATGTTTGTAAATCATATATAGTACTTGCAGACTGCTGTGGGGAGAAAACATGGATGAAACAAGAGATGAGTCAGGAGATAGAGCATGGAGCACAGAAGGGATCAAAAACACTGGATTGAAGTAAAAGTCATCTCTTTCTTTCTTGTTCTTACATTTTTGTGAACGAACAAAACATGCTAATCTAATCTATTAATTTAGGCCTACGGAAACATTCGAATTGCATCAATCAGATGATCATCATGCAAGCGAGGAATCATGTCCATCTATGTTGGACTTGGAACTTAAGATTGGAACAAAAGTAGCATCAGAAGAAGAGGCCTATGAGCTATACAACCGATATGCTATTAATATGGGTTTTAGTATTAGAAAAGGGAATAAACGAGTTGTGAATGGAGTTATCCGGCAACGAGAATTTCTTTGTTCAAAAGAAGGAGAGAAGAATTCTAACAAGGATGCTCCTGCACAACGAAATCATTTGTCAACAAGAACCAATTGCATGGCCAGAGTTCGGTTTACAATTGCAGATAACATTTGGGAGATTACTCATATCAATGACATGCATAATCATGAGTTTGCAACACAAGAAGAAAAACACAATTTGAGATCTGGGAGGAAAGTGTTGGACTCTCATGCTGCTATTATGACATCCATGTACTGTGTTGGCATAAAACCAAATCAGTCATTCAAGTACTTGGCAACACAAGTTGGAGGTGTGAATAATGTTGGCTTTACAAAGAGGGATTGCTACAATTTCTTACAAACAATTAAGGAAAATATGATTGGAGCAGGGGATGGACAAAGTGTTTATGAACACTTCAAGCAGAAACAGATGGAGGATCCATTATTTTTTTATTCAGTCCAAGTGAACCAACATGGTCAGATGACCAATTTCTTTTGGAGGGATGGAAGATCTAAGGTGGACTATGATTTCTTTGGAGATGTAATGGTGTTCGATACAACTTACAGAACAAATAAGTATAACTTGATTTGTGCACCCTTTGTTGGAATTAATCACCATTGGAAGAATATACTATTTGGGTGTGCTTTTCTATCAGATGAAACAACTGAATCCTTCATTTGGCTATTCCAAACATTTCTTGATGCTATGGGAGGTCGTCAACCAAAGTGTATTTTTACAGATCAAGATCAAGCAATGGCTAATGCAATTCAGATTGTGCTCCCAGATTCATGTCATCGACTATGCTTATGGCATCTCACTGTAAATGCCAAGAAGCATCTTGCTGGATTATATGGAAATCCCTCATTCAAGGCCATGTTTCACAAATGCCTTTCAGGGTGCTATAGTATTGATGAATTCCAATCAACTTGGGAAGACATGATTACAACATTCAATCTAAAGAGTAACAAGTGGCTCACAAGATTGTATGATGCCCGCGAAAGATGGTCAACGGCATTTAGTGTGGATATTTTCTCGGCAAGGATGAAGTCCACCCAAAGGAGTGAAAGCACAAACAATGTCTTCCATAAAATTTTGGGCTTGTGCTTACCTCTGGTACAAGTGATTAAACACTATGAAGAGAAAGCTAAAGACATGCGCCAAGTAGAGCAAGACGATGATTTTCATTGCAAAAATGGTAGCCTTGCAGATTTTGTGGCCAAGGGAGGAATTTTGGGGCATGCTGCTAATGTATACACGGTAAAATTATTTATGATGTTTCAGGATGAGTTATTTGAGAGTTTGGGTCTGAATTGCTTAGAAATTGAGAATGATGGCCAAGTTGTGACATACACACTAAATAAAGTTGGCAAGAGGTACTTCTCAGTTAAACTTGACCGTCTTGATCTCAAAATATGCTGCAACTGCAAGTTATTTGAAATTTTGGGTTTGTTGTGTTGCCATTGTTTGAGGGTACTTCTCATGAACAATATACATAGCATACCAGATTTGTATATATTGCCGAGATGGACTAAATGTGCTAAAGAAAGAGCTATTTTTTCCTCTCTCGAACCATCAAATGACCAAACTTCTACTCGCGCATTGCGTGCAAGTGAGCTGAATCACATAGGACATATTATTTTCAACAAGGCTTCATTAACACCCAGAGGGACTCAGATTGTGAAAGATAAATTAAAGGAGGCATTAATCTTGGTGGAGAATGAACTAGAGTACAATCTTGGTGGTAGCACAACTAACTACTCAAATGAAGGGGTTGAGGTGTACGATCCACCACATATCAGGTTGAAAGGGTTAACTAATGCTAGAATCAGGTGTCAGTTTGAAAACAAGAAGCAAAGAAAAAATGCTTCACAAGCCACACATGTTTCATTAATGAAAGAAAATATGCAGCCTATCACTTCTCAAATTGGTGTTAAAAAGAAGCAAAATGTTGCTGCTAGAGGTAAAAAAACAAAGATCTAATGAAGCTACACAACCATCTCAAAACAGTAAGTGAAATTTGAAGTGTTCTTCTATGTTCTAGACTGCATTACCTTTATTCCCATTGTGATGTTTTATTGCTTCATTGCAGGTATTGCTAGTTGAATAGAAAGAGAGATACTTTCTTTTGGCTTCACGAATCAAGATAGCGTGTCAAGGACAACACTTTTGTTGATTTGAGGATAAGATATGTCAAGTTCTTTTGTGGTTTCAGGACAGTCTAAGCTATTGTCTTTCGGTTGGAAACCAATTTAGCAATATCAATCTAAGCAATTGTCTTTCGGTTGGAAACCAATTTAGCAATATCAATCTAAGCTATTGTCTTTCGGTTGGAAAACCAATTTAGCAATATCAATCTAAGCCAATATGTTACATCATGCACCATAAGACATCATCTACATCAATAAAACATGAAAAGGAAAGGGAAAAAAAGCTATACTTGTATACTGATCATACTGCAAATAACCATAGGAAGATGACTTTTCCCCCCGACAAAGTCCACACATTAAACACAAGCCCGCGGCAACAATCATAAAAAATCCAGGCATTTAACATTGCTAATTGCTAATTGCATTCAAGCAGCACAAGCTCACAAAATGTGCGTAGATGCCATTCGTAATTTCAAGTTTTGAACACAAACATTCCATAATCCTCCCATTAGTAGCAAGAGGTTTGGACAGAAACATCTAGATTCAACAATCGCTATCGAGACGCGCCGCACTTTACCACTCCACACCGCAACCAATACCACTAGCATATTGCAGAATCGACAAAGGGGAAAAAAATCATACCTTCATATGGCGATTGTGCCGGCCCAAGGATCATGACCGAGAAGTTGACCGAGAAGTTGTCGGAGATGGTTGCTTGATCGTGCAAAAATAGCACACCCGCAAGTGCACGGGTTGCCACTGAAATAGCGGCGAGTGTCGTGTTCTCCACAGAGACTAGACTAAGGCTACCGGTGCTTAGCTAAAGCTAGGTCAAACGAAACTGGGGAGAAAACTAAACTACTGAACGAACGCTAGCTCACACGGACGAACCTACGAAAGAACTAACAAACGCACGAACAAGGAACGACGAGACGAACGACCGTACGAATGGACGTCGTACGACCGAACGAACAACAAGACAAAAGACTAAATGAACGACGCACAAATGACGACACGAATGACACGATGACTAAAAGGATAAACACGACTACCGATCGACGATCTAACTAACTACCGACCGCAAGAAAGAATGAGGTAGTCTAGAAGCAGGGGGAGAGTCGAGAGAGAACGAGGGGGAAGACGGTCAACAGCTAACTAGACGACGATGGTACACGACAACTCAACAAACACAGAACTACGAACGCTCACCTAACTATCAACATATCGCGGAGAAGAAAAGAGAGAGTCTAGAAGCAAGGGGAGGTCGAGACAGCACGAGGGGAGAAAACGGCCGCCGGCTAGTTAGTTCGCGCTAGACAACACACAAACACAGACATATACTAACAATGATAACAGGACAAGCACAGGACATCGATATACAGGAAGCACTCACACTGACCAAAAGCATAGACTAACGGATCACAATTACTACTGAAAATACTACTAACTGAAACACAAATAGCATAGTTATCACAGTAACAAAAGTACAGAACAGGGCACAATAACAGAACATATATCACAATCACAGAGCTCAGATTAGCATGTCACAATAACATAACCACAGATCATACATCACAGTCACAGAGCACAAATCAAAAGTTTAACATTCACAGATCATGTAGTAATAGTAACTGAGAATAGAAGATGTGGGGGAAGGAATCAACCGAAGGGAGAAGTAGTAGCAGAGGGGGGGTGTCGGTGGCGATGGAGATTCGGCGGCCGTCGGTGTCGGTGGAGAGGAAGCAGTGGAAAGTCGCCGTCGGTGGAGAGGCGATGTTGAAGTAGGCGGCGGGCTCGGTGAAGGTGTTGGCGGAAATCGGTGCGGTCGGCGGCCGTCGGTGTCGGTGGAGAGGCGATGCCGATGCTGGAGCAGAGCGGCGGCCGGAGAAGGTTGGAGGTGAGGGGTGGCGCTGAGGTGGACGGTGGACTCGGTGGAAGAAGTGGGGAGGAGAAGAGGAGCACAAGGAGTAGGGGATCTAGGGGGCTGCGGGCACCAGGGAAGAGAGGCAAAAAGGGGGCAAGGGGAGATAGAGCTTGCAGCTGCTGGAGAGTGGGGAGAAGGTGCTGCGGCTGTGGTGAGATGGCGCGGTGAGGAGCAGTGGGTGGAGAAGAAGGGAGTAGGGAGGAGAGGCGGCGGAGAGGGGAAGAAGTGGTGCACGGGAGTATGCGACGGAGGAGCGGCGGTGGAGGAAGGTGGAGAAGGGAAGAAGTGGCGCAGAGGGAGAGCAAGGTGGCGGCCGGCGAGTATGGCGCGGGTGGAGGAGCGGCGGCGTCGAGATGGGGCAAGTGGAGAAGAGGCGGCGCTTGCGTAGAAACGGAGGAGAAGCGGTGCGGAAGCGGCGGAGGCGTACCGGCGAGCTGCGGCCCGGCGCTCTCCGGCGGCCGGACGTGGAGAAGGAGGAGGGGAAGCACACTTGGGGCAAGGGAAGAGAAGAAAAACCGGGCTTAGTTCTCTCCGCTGGCGGCGCTGGTGTTTTGAGGAGATGAGGATTTTGGCCATTTGCAATTTAGTCCTTGTAAATCTAGGGTTTACAAATTGGTCCTTCTCCCATTTCATTTCTTCCATTCTTAGCCCTTCTGAGCTCCGATTTCATCGCGGAAAGATCCTACGCATTCGTGACGATGCGCGCATCTGTACGGAGCAGTCCCGAAATGCCAAATTTGTCGTTTATGCGCCTCGCTCGCGCCGGTCTATAGAAAAAGCACAAAAACAATAAAATGATCCAAATTGAGCAATTAAATATAGAAAAGCGTGTAAATGATGATAATTGGTCCCGAATTGCGAAAAATAAGAGGGTAAAATGGCATGTAAATATATGCAAATATGATGCATGTCAATGGTTTGCCGGTTGAGCGCGGCCTCGACAGTGGTGGTGAACTTGTACAGGATGAGCGTGATGACCCCCGCCGCAATCCCGCCGAGCAGCGCCTGCACGGGCGACGGCGGCTTGTCGGTCTCGACCGGCGAGGCGCTCACCAGCCTCAGCCCCTCTAGGGCCTCCTCGCTCAGGTTCTTGGGTTTCTGCACCCCGCCGGACCGCACCCTCTGCGCCAACGGACAACAGCAAGAAAGGCGTAAGAATGTAAGTTGAGGCGTTGTATTGGAGATTGGAGGCGGGGGATGGGAAGGAGGATTACGAGCTCCTTGGCGCGGCGGGCGCGGCGGCGGAGGGAGCGGAAGAGGAAGACGGAGATGGCGCCGGTAAGGAGGACGCTGGTGGCGGGGCAGATCGGGGCGGGGCGGAAGACATCGGAGCGATCGGGGCGGGGCGGGGCGGGGCGGCGGGGATAGCAGCGGCGCCGGCCAGTGGGAGGCGAGGAGGAAGACGAAGAAGAAAGGCAGAGCAGATCGGGGCGGGGCAGCTCGGGGTGGGGCGGATCGGGTCGATCGCGGCGGGGCGGAGCAGATCGGGTCGATCACGGCGGGGCAGGGCGGAGCAGATCGGGGCGGGGAGGAGCGGCGGAAGAGATTGGGGCGAGCGGGGCGCGGCGTGGAGCTTCAGGGGCAGAGGCAAGACGGAGCTCGCGAGGATGAAAGCAGAGGCGAGAGGATGAATCCGGATGCCTCGAGGCTGCCTCCCTCACTTTACACGTGCCTCTCTTTTATTGGCTTGTTGTATAGATGAAACTGTGTAACGGTGACATGATACAATTTCTCGTGTTTGTCAGCTCTTGTTGGTCCAACCCCTGAAAGCAACCGTACAACCAATCAATCGGAAATGGACCACATATGCCATCATATCACAAAGATGAGACAATGGGATTCTTTGTCAGATGTTTGACGATTGTGACAACATCAGATTTGTATGATGACATATTCTCCGAATGAAAATTTTTCCCAGCATAACATATCTAGGGAAAAATGTATGGTTCAAAAATTTTATTAAATAGTAGCAATACGACCGCTAACCACCGGTTACCGAAAATTTTATTAAATGGTAGCAATATCCGATGAGAGCAAGGCTTGGGTGGAGATGAGGAGAGGCCAGTGGTTGGATATCACAGTGGATAGGGCCTGCATAAAAATGTCCCGGTGAAGATCTTCCCAATCCACTGAGACAATGCCCTGTCAAGCTTAGAGAGGGTCGGATTCTCTCTTTCGTTGCTCCAAGTAAATCAGTGTCCGTGCAAATGAAGTTCCTTGAGCTCTAGGTCATCGATAAGACGTTGGAATTTTCCCTAAAGCCGTATACTAAGGTTTGTATTGTTCTTGTCTATGGAGGAGAGAATCATGTTGAAGTCTCTTGCTAGTAGCTAGGGTCCTGGGTAGGACGCTCTAACAGAGTGAAGCTCTTCTAGAAATAGAAATTTGTCAGGGTCTGCGGTGAGTCCGTAGACCAAAGTCAACCACCAGGTGGTGTTGTTTGCCCACAACGTCACATGAATTGTGACCAAGAAGGTGTGGACTGCGCTGCTCGAGACCGATTTGGAAGAGTTCTTCCACTGCTAACAATGAGTTAAGACTGAGTTATTCATATCCTCCTATCGCATCATTTCAGAAATTTCCAATGGAAACATTGGTGGATTTGAAATGACCCAAAAGAGTTTGAGATCAGTCAGCCATAACTTCGTTTTAACTTGCCAACACTTAAAGTTGACATCGTCAAATATTTCCGGCTTAACGACATCAGACGATGAGGCCATTTCTTTAATAGTAGGTTTTTTGGATTGTTGTAAAATTTACGATATAAGCATATTTTTTAATTTAATTCCAGCAATACTAATAAGTATACAAGCCTGACAAACATGACATAGAAGTGACTTAAACAATATAGTAACATATGAGTCATTTAAGTCATTGCAAAAGAAACATATGCCGAAAATAAATGTCCACATCAGAAGTGAGAAGACGTCTCAAACGAGCTGGAGAGAGCCAAGATCGAGTACCTGGAATCGTCAGTTCGTGTCGTGAGCAAGAAGAGGATCGTGCTCCCCAAGCTGCTGCACTGGCACATGCGCGACTTCGCCGACGACGTCGAGTCGCTGCTGGAGTGGATCTACAGCCAGCTCCCGCGGTCCGGGCCGCTGAAGAGGACGATCAGGGAGCTCCTGAGCGCGGACAGCAAGACCGCGCCGGCGAAGGTGGTGGAGATTGAGCCTTACAATTCCGAGTTCCATTACCTTCTGCCTCTCTGGTGATGAATGTTTCATTCAGGATATATATATATCTATATATGCATGCTACTCTTTTGTCAGACACTACCAGTACTTTGCTGTCTTCAGGAGCACTGTAGCGTATACCCGACATGTACAAGTACAATGTAAAGTGGCAATGGAGAGAGAGAATAAGAAATTTGTGATTTACTCCATTGATTTTTTTCTTTACTGAATCCGGCAATCTGAGCACAAAGTAGTACTTAGTGACAGATCAAATATTGTCCTTGACTCCGTTCAATGAATTGCAGTGTATGTCGAAATGCACAATGTAGAGTGGTAATGGAGGGAGTTAATAAAAGAGAAATTTATACTCCACTTTGCTATTTTTTCTCTACTGAATCTGACAAAGATGTACATAGATTCAGGGGAATGTCTGATGATCAATGAGGCAATCTGAGCAAGAACATGCTGACAGATGAAAGATGGCAATATATTGTCCTTTAGAACACATGAATTTCAGGTTTAATTCCTACAGAAGTATAAGAAAATTTCTATGTCCTAAATAGGACTCTAAATTCAATCCAATTACATTAAATTATTCTTAAAGTGTATTTAAGATATTATTCAGAAAATCATTTTTTTTGCCGGCATACTCCAATGGATTACATATGATTCCCCAAAATTTCTCATAAAATTTATCACATGTTGCAACTGTCCGCACAGAAAGTCAGAAACTGACAAAGCAAGGACACAAAGCCAAAACTGGCACGAAGATCAAAGCACTGCCCTAGCACGGGCTCACAGAGCATCGTGTCAGACTGTAAGGGTGGTCCATTTAGGGTGTGTTTAGTTGTCTGTATCTTTTTTGTCCTGGATGGGTGGATCCGTATAATTTGAGAAAGAACCTGTTTGGTTGCCTGTATGAGCGGATACAGCCTGTATGAGCGGATGCAAAAATACGCCCTCATCCTGGATGGGTGGATACGCTCAAAATGAGCTTCACTAGCCATCCTGGATGAGTGGATGCAGTGTATCTTATGCGGTCCCACGTGTCAGCCTCTCAGGTTTGGTAGACTGCATCCGCTCATACAGGCAACCAAACAGCATCTCAGTTTTTTGTATCCGCTCATGCAGCCCCACCAAACATCTTCTTAGCTTAATAGATTAGAGCTCGATTGTTTCGGTTTGAGTTTTTAACTTTTAATTTATTTTTTATTTTTTATAAGTTTTGTCTTTTTTGAACTTTTGATCTTTTTTTAGCTTTTTTGCCGATTCTTTTTTCGTATTCGTTTGCGTTGTTTGAGCTAACATATTTTTTTCTATTTTTAATTTTTTAAATTTAATTATACTAAATATGACACTTTTAGTTACAGTGTAATTTCAACCAGCTATAGTGCAATTTTAGCCATAATTCACAGTTTTTCAGCCCAACCGAGCACAACCTTGATTTATAGTTTTTGAGTTTTTACAATAGTATATAGAAAAAATAGTGACAATACGCAGAAAAAATAGTTATATATAATTTTAACTGATATAGATACTAATATAGTTAAGTATCTATTATATCCTAATTATAAATCCTATCTTAAATAGATATATCATTTAGAAATTAATTATTGTAGCAGAAAGTAATAAATCAAGCCGAAGCCACTGACTATCGGGGCCACCTGTCATCCTCCCACCCCGTACTACTGGCAAATGCTGTACTCTTCTGGTCCTTAAATCCCTTCCGGTGAAAGCACTTGCTAGTTGCCTTTATCGCCGATTCCGGCGTTGCCACCACAAATCCAGCGAGGACGAACTTGTTTTCGTGCAATCCTTGCGTCCGCGAACGCGAATTCGATGCGTTTTTTATCCAGTCTGAGGCTTTCGCCGTCCGATTCCGTCCAGTTTCGTGCCATTTTGGACAGATTCTGGTCCGGCTTCTGAGAAAAGGTTAGTCTTTTCATTCCTCTTTCAATGATTTCGCTCGAGGAATAGCCTGAGGAAATCTGAGGTTTTCTGCCTCAAAGATTCAATCGAATGCCATAACTAGGGGGGGAAATATTCTGTATTTGTTGTTAGGAATCATCTCAAATCTTGCTCTTCTGCAGTTGAAAACTCTGCTCCAAGAATGGATCTTGACATGGACGACTACATGGACCCTTACGAGGAAGCCGAGGCCGAGGCCGCCGCGGAAGCCGCCGGCTTGATCGCCCCCGCCGCCGCCACGAGGGAGTCGTCCTCCGACGATCCCGACGAGGACGACTCGGAGGCGGAGAGCGACTACGAGGAGAAGTCCTACGGCCTCCTCAAGTCCGGCAACCACCGGGTGCGCAACCCGGACGGCACCTTCCGCTGCCCCTTCTGCCCCGGCAAGAAGAAGCAGGGCTACAAGCTCAAGGACCTCCTCCAGCACGCCGACGGCATCGGCGTCTCCAGCAAGCATCGTCGCCACGGCCGACAGCGCGCCTTCCACCGCTCCTTTGCCCGCTTTGTCCGCACCGACCCATCCTTCGCGAATGACCTTGCCAGTATCAATGGCAGTGTAGGTGCCAATGTAACTGCCACTGCTAATGCTAATGCCAGTGCTAAGGGAAAAGCCAATGCCAATGGTGATGCCACCGAATCCAGTTCTGCGGAAGCAGCCATGGGGGTGCCGAAGGAGGAGGAGAAATTTGCTTGGCCATGGACTGCAGTTCTTGCAGCCGATGCAGGTTTCAGTGCTGAGGACTTTGCTGGTAGAGTGGGTATGTTTAGTTCGTTTGATGTTGTGCCTTTGGTTGTCGATGAGGCGGAAGGCATAAAATGCTTTGCAATTGTGAGGTTTACAAATGGTTGGGGTGGATTTAGCGACGCTCTCGCACTTGAGAACTATTTCAACGTGGATAAGCTTGGGAAGAAGGAATGGGAGGCAAGGAATAGTGGTGGAGGTTCTGTGAAGGGGGAGGAGAACGTGGAAGGGGAGGTTAAGGTTTATGGGTGGGTTGCTCGAGAGGGGGACTATAATGCAGGTAGTGTGGTGGGCAGGTACTTGAGGAAGCATACCAACCTGACAACTGTAGATGAGGTCTCCAAGAGTGAGTTGGAGAAGTCGGGGAAGATGGTGGAGATACTGGCAACTCAGATCGAGGCAAAGAACCGACACTTGCAGGATTTGGAGACAAAGAAAAATGCGACAGAACTCTCCATTGCACGGCTTGAGGAGGACAATAGGAGGCTACATGAGGCATATAATGAAGGTACGCTTTGCAATTGTGCTTCATTTCCTTTAGGTGTACGTGATTGTGTAGAGTTACCCATTTGTCACATGTCTAGTGAATAGTGATGTGAGTGAAAATTTTGTCAAATGGAGCAAATCATCACATGATATTTCTGTCTTATACTATTGCATAATTAAAAATTTGCAACTGATGTTAAGAATCCTGGATGATAAACTTTTCTGGGATTCTACCTTTTATATTGCACATGAAGTGTTTAGAGAAATATTGCTTCTTGGTCGGTTAGACAAGGAGTGCAAGACTTCTGTTGGTCTGTCATTATGCATGTGTTAGAATAACGCTTGTATTCATCATGATGCCAATGGGCCAATATATATATATATATATATATATATATATATATATATATATATATATATATATACAGGTCTGGCATATATGCAGGAAACCCCTCATACAACAGGGTAAATACACAGCTATGTAATACATATCTAACACACCCTCAAACTTATGGTGGATCAACAACATGAAGTTTGAAGAGGTGAAAACTGTGCTGGGCCCTGGTTTGTGCCTTTATGAAAAAGTCTGCCAACTGAATCTCGGAAGGCACATACTGAAGAGCAACAACCTGGTCCTGCACCTGTGTTCGCATGTAGGAAGCATCAACACCAATATGCTTTGTAAGCTCATGCTTCACCGGATCTTTAGCAATGCTAATAACACATGTACTGTCAGACAAAAGAGGAGTCGGTGCAGAAACAGAAACACCAAAGTCCTCAAGTAACCACCGTAGCCAAGTAACCTCCGCAGTCAACAAATCCATAGCTCGCAACTCAGCCTCAGCATTCGAACGAGAAACTGTTGTCTGCTTCTTAGTCTTCCAAGCAATGAGAGAACCACAAAGAAAAACGTAATAAGCAGAGAGAGACCGGCGATCAGAGGGATCACTAGCCCAGGTGGCATCAGAATATGCCTGGAGCTGTAAAGAGCTGGAGCGAGGTAAAAAGAGACGACGAGAGATAGTTCCACGAAGATATCGTAGAACACGAAGAAGATGACTATAGTGGAGTTGAGTGGGAGCAGAGACAAACTGACTCAAGATATGCACAGGGTACGAAATGTCAGGACGAGTGACACCAAGATAAACAAGGTTTCTAACAAAATGACGATAACGAGTAGAATCAGCAAGAGGCTCACCATCAGTGGGACGAAGATGAACATTAAGCTCCATGGGAGTCTCAGCTGTGCGCTGATCAGTAAGAGAGGCACGATCAAGAAGATCCTGGATATACTTTTCTTGGGACAGATAGAAACCCTAATGAGTAGAAATAACCTCAATTCCAAGAAAGTAGCAAAGAGGACCCAGATCAGACATAAGAAACTGCTCATGAAGACGCTTTTTGACAAAAGTGATATACTGAGAATCATCTCCAGTAATGATCATATCATCAATATACAAAAAGAGAAGCGTCCGACCACGAGATGAAGTGTGGATAAAAAGAGCAGGATCATAAGCACTGGTCGAGAAACCAGCTGCAGTGACAACAGAGGAGAAACGATCAAACTAGGCACGAGGAGCTTGCTTGAGGATAGAGAGATCGACGAAGACGACAAACCATACCATCAGGAACAGAATACCCAGAGGGTGGCTGCATGTAGACCTTCTCACGCAACTCGCCATTGAGAAAGACATTCTTGACATCCAACTGAGAGATAGACCACTGTCGAATAGATGCCACAGTAAGAAGAGTGCGAACGGTGGTCATGTGAGCGGTAGGAGCAAAAGTCTCATCATATTCACGACCATGCTCCTGCTGAAAACTACGCGTTACAAGACGAGCCTTGTAACGCTCAAGAGAACCATCAGAGCAAGTCTTAACCTTATAAACCCACTTACACATGATAGGAGTAACACGCGCAGGAAGAGGAACAAGATCCCACGTGCTAGTACGATCAAGGGCAGCGATCTCCTCCGGCATCGCATGCTGCCACTCCTGATGAACAACAGCATCACGATAAGAAGTCGGTTCGACAAGAGCAGCGGCAGCAAAACCAAAACGCTCAGGAGACTGAATCGACTAGCGATCGCGAAGAATATAACGAGTGGCCGAAGGGGATGACCGGTCAGAAGGGGAGGGCATATCAGAAGGATCCTCAACTCGCGGGCGACGAGTATAGTATAGAGGATAAGAATGAACAAGATCAGGAGCAACCTCAGGAGAGCATGCCAGTGGTGAAGAAGGTGCTGACTAAGAAGGAGGCACCGGAGAGACCAAAGGCTGTGGTGGAGTGGTGACTATAGGACTGGAAGGAAAAGTCAGAAATGAAAGCGGCTCAACAACAGAAGCTGAAGTGGAGGAAGGAGAAGGACGATGATAAAAAGGACGAGACTCATCAAAAGTAACATCCCGAGAAATCCGCACCCGTCGGCCAACAGGATCCCAACAACGATATCCCTTGTGCTCAGCACCGTAGCCCAGAAAAACGCACTCAACTGACTGAGCGGTCAGTTTGATGCGCTCACGAGGTGCAAGAAGAACATAACACACACACACACCCAAAGAAGCGAAGACTGAAATAATCAGGAGTCTGGCCATAGAGACGCTCAACTGGGATCCCACCCTGAAGAGCAGAGGAGGGCTGAATGTTGATCAAGAAAGCGGCAGTAGAAACAGTCTCAGCCCAGAAATATGGTGGAACAGCAGAAGCAATCATTAGAGCACGAGCTGTCTTAAGAAGATGACCATGCTTGTGTTCAGCCACACCATTCTGAGCATGAGCATCTGGACAAAAAAACTGAGAGAGAGTGCCCTGCTCAGTAAGAAAACCACGAAGGACTCCCGACAAGTACTCTCCAGTGGAATCAG
This sequence comes from Dendrocalamus latiflorus, assembly GCA_017311315.1. Taxonomy (NCBI): domain Eukaryota; kingdom Viridiplantae; phylum Streptophyta; class Magnoliopsida; order Poales; family Poaceae; genus Dendrocalamus; species Dendrocalamus latiflorus. Next base: position 2,193,051 of record CM029647.1, on the reverse strand, counting down.
CACGAAAAACACGAATAAGAGAGTCAAACTGAGTGCGAACCATAGCGACAAAGGTCTTGTAGATAGATAAAACCTCACTACGAGTTGACATAAAGTATATCCATGTATGTCGAGAAAAATCATCAATAAAAATGATATAATATCGATGACCTCCTTTCGAAACAAAAGGAGCCGGTCTCCATACATCAGAATGAACAAGATCAAAAGGACGCTGAGACACTGACTCACTAGAAGGATAAGGGAGTTGAAGCTGTTTCCCAAGCTTACAACCCTGACAATTTAGAGAAGCATCACCAGACACAGAACCTAAAAGACATCGACGAAGTAAGGAAGACATACGGGAACCACAAAGATGTCCTAAGCGATGATGCCACTGAGCAAACGATGCGGTGGAGGCTGCAGCAGCTGCAGAGGCAGTGGTGGAGGCGAGAAGACTGACTGGGGCAGCAAAAGGAAGGTGAAGTCAATCAAGCTCCTAGAGCAGTTGTGAGTCACGGCGGCAAGGGCCAATACCAACCAGAGTCCCCGTGCGACGATCATGAACACAACAAGAATTAGAATCGAAAATAATACGACAACCATAATCAGTGAGCTGGCCAGCAAATATGAGCTGCATGGTTAGTTTTGGAACATGAGAAATAGAAGGAACATGAAAAGAGGAATTTGAAAAAGTGCCTCGTCCTTTGACAGAAAGAGAGGTACCATCTGTTGTGTGGACAGTGATAGGAGCAGTTAAAGAACTAATGGAAGTAAGACAGGTGGAATCAGATGTCATATGAAAAGAAGCACCAGCATCAAGAATCCAAGGTGATGTACCTGAGGAAGGAGAAGTAGAAGGTGGTCTCTCACCGGAAGACTGAGCGAGCAGTAGAACCAGCAGAACCAGACGATGCAGAAGCAACCATGTGTCCTAACAATGTGAGAAGCCGCCGAGTGTTAGAGGTACCAGAACTCTGCTGAGAAGAGGAACCTCCAGTGCCCATCGGAGGACGAGCACCACGATGAAGATCCTTCTTCTTGTAGCAAAACTGTTCCACATGTCCATCCTTGTTGCAATAAATGCAGTGGAGTCCCTTACCAACAGCAGCTGTCACTGGTGGAGGCACAATTGAGGAAGGAGTAACCAAAAGCACAGCGGGTGCAGAAGTTGGAGAAGCTGCCAAAATCGAAGGAAGTGATGATGATGATAGCAGACCCGCTCCACGAAGTCAAATCTTCTCAATACGAACAGCTGCAAGGACCTCCAACAAAGTCACACGAGGGTGACGAGCCATCAACTGAGCACGAGTCTGCTCAAACTCAGACCGGAGACGTGTCAAAAAATCGTAGATGCGGCGAAGCTCCATGTGAGACTGCTGACGCTGACAACACTGACAGGTGCGGCAAACATCTGGCCCCAAAGAGTCGATCTGATGCCATATCGCAGACAATTGAGCATAGAACTCATCCACAGTGGCATCTCCCTGCTGCAGCGACTGCTCCTCTCGCACAACAGCAAGGTATAAGGAATCACCAGATGGCTCGTAACGGCTGCGCAGATGCGTCCACATCGCATCTGCGGAAGCCAAACCAACAACATCACCAGTAGATGCACCTCCTTGCTAGCAACCAAAATAGCAGAGGCACGAGTATCTTCATCAATTCATATCTTGTAAGCAGCATACTGAGTCTGAAAAGTCTCTATGGCATCCTCAAAAGCCTCAGAAGCCTTTGTACGAGCGTCTTCGGAAGCATCCTTCGGGAGTACAGGCTCAGCAGGTGGAGTAGGACGAGATGAGCAAGGCAACTCGCCATTAAGAAAACCCTAAAGGCGCTGATCACACATGTGGAGGCGCATGTGCTTAAACCAGTCCCAATAATTGAGACTATCGAAGATCACCAGACAACAAGGAACAGAAACGGTGCCTACAAAAGAAGACATTTTTTCTTTTGGCGGAGTCGGCGGAGCGACGGCCTCGGGCGGGGCCGACGGCGGCGGTCTCGAGCGGGGTCGGCGACGGCGGCCTCGGGCGGGGTCGGCGGAGCGACAGCCTCGGGTGGGGTCGGCGGCGGCGGTCTCGAGCGGGAGTCGGCGACGGCGGTCCCGAGCGGCGGCCCGCGACACCAAGAGAGAGAACGGCGATGCCGGCGGCGATTGGATCTGGATGGCGGCGTCCGGCCTCACTGACTGTGGCTCCGACGAGATCTTGGCGGCGGCCCCTCTCAGCGGCGTCGCCCAGAAGGATGTGGCGTCCCGATCTGAGCAACAGCGACGGCAACCGAAAGATGGCGGCGGCGTCAGGTCTGTGACAGGCGACGGCGACGAGCGGCAGTGGAAAAGAGGTAACAAGCGGCAAGCTAGGCAAAACCCTAGGTATGATAAAACCCTATGCTCTGATACCATGTTAGAATAACGCTTGTATTCATCATGAGGTCAATGGGCCAATATATATACATGTACAGGTCTGGCATATATGCAGGAAACCCCTAATACAATAGAGTAAATACACAGCTATATAATACATATCTAACAGCGTGCAATTCCTTCGTTTCTATCTTGTGTACTTAAACATCGTATTGGCCAGTAAGACTTAACTGCTGGTCACAGCTCCAAATACACTTTTCCCAATCGTGAACTTTCATCGGTTAGCTTTAGCTTCTTGTTGTTACAAAATCAATAAAGCAGTGTTGCTCTATTAGACACCAATCTGCACTCTTCACATCATAATAAGTTTTACATTGTCTCCTTCAGAAATGCGCAATCTGCATCGCAAGGCTCGTGACAATGCTGTGAGGATTTTCCAGGATAATGAAAACTTGAAGCTTGAATTAGAAAATAAGAGGAGAGAGCTGAATTCACGTGCTAAGCAGCTAGAAAAGTTAACAGCTGAGAATGCCAGCGACAGGAAGAAACTTGATGATGAGAAGCAAAAGGTAAGTTAATTAACTATCTATGCTAGGCACTAAGCTATGCTCATGACCTCATGTACTGTCTGCTAAATATTATGCCTAGGATACACTATTCTTAACTTACAGGATATCGAAGGCCTGTTTATTTTTAGTGGTTAACTTCAAAACGAAATCAAGATTGTTACCTACTTCTTTTATATATTTCATATGAGACTTGTATAAGTCATTTGAAATGACATAACATAACAATGATTTCTCTTTGACATGGTACGTATTATTAGTAAGTATTGTGTTGTCTAAATTATATGCTACTGTTCAACATCTTGTTTCTAAGCAGATTAAATAATGACCTGCCTCTTTCTATAGCATAAGTGCTTAGTGCTATGCCCAATAGTTTGCTAGTCTCTCATAAAGCAACAGTTGGCACTTTCTAGGTATTGAAAACTTCGTAACTTGACCGTATGGTGTGATAGCATAAGTGCATACTGCAATATATTTTATGATATATTTATATCTTAAGTTTCTTTTCTGAAATGTACAGGCAAAAGATGATAATAGTGAACTTGAGCTGGCAAGTATAGAACAGCAGAGGGCTGATGAAGATGTTTTGAAACTAGTTGAGGACCAGAAGGTTTGCTACCTTTTTTACTTATGTTGTTTTCTAGATGGGTACTCTGGACTCTGGAGACGAGAATTAATACACCTTGAAAACACCAGAGGGAAAAGGAAGATGTCCTCACGAGAATGCTTCAGCTGGAAAAGGAGCTGCATGAGAAACAACAACTTGAGCTTGAAGTAACACGATTGAATGGCACACTTCAAGTGATGAAACATTTGGAGGGAGATGATGATGGGGATATTCATAACAAGATGGAGAAGCTGAGTGAAAGATTAGAACATGAAAAGAAACGGTTGGAAGATTTGAGCGGAGAGCTAGTGAGGAAAGAGCGTGAAAGTAACGACGAGTTACAAGAGGCTCGAAAAGAATTGATAGCAGTACGGCTCCTTTTCTCTAGGATGTTTATCAGTTACCTTCCACCTAATTTGTTCTTGATTAGTTAATGTTCATAAAAGGGTTTTCATTCATGAAATGATTATCACAATGCTCAGGGTTTGGAGGACATGCTAAACGGGCGGACAGTTATCGGGATCAAAAGGATGGGAGAACTTGATGAAAAGCCATTTCAAAATGCATGCAGGAAGAAGTATGGAAATGATGATTACGAGACCAAAGCTGCGGAGCTGGTCTCAAGTTGGCAGGAGGAAATAAAGAAGCCATCCTGGCATCCTTTTAAGTTTGTTCAGGTTGATGGAGAGGATAAGGTATTTGCTGAGTTCTACATTCAACTCTCGTGTGATCTTTGCCTTTTATAGAGGCTAGTGTTCGTTTGAAAATCATAATGATCCTTGGATGTTGCAGGAAGTTGTAGATGACGATGATATAAAACTGCGGCACTTGTGGATTGAGTATGGAGACGATGTGTGCAATGCAGTGAAGATCGCCCTGAGCGAGGTAAATGAGTACAATCCCAGTGGACGGTATGTCGTGCCTGAGCTCTGGAACTTCAGGAAAGGCCGGAAGGCGACGATGAAGGAGGTGCTCAAGTACATCTTCGGGCAGATGGAGACGACGAACAAGCGCAGGAGGGGCTGAGGCGTCCTGGGCCGTGTCAGCTCTAAGCCAGGATTTAGTCTTGCACTGTAGGGTTTTATGCCATTGGTGGCCTTGCGGGAGCCTTATGCTGCTCTCCTCCTGACATGGGAGTTGTATCTTAATATTCCATTGTGTGAAATAAGTGTCCTTGCTTCAGGCTTGGATCTCAATCACATTCTAATCTGCATGTGATGTTGTTGCTTGCAGCCGTATGCTGCTTCCATCCTAAAACCGATGTGATCAGTGAACTTATAATGACCCATCAGTTGGGTAGTGTTGTCAGGAAGTACATGTGTGTAGATTGTGCAGGTGTATATATGTAGCAGTACTTGGCCTTCTTTTCTGTGTAACCATGTGACCGAACTTAATTGGTGCCATTTTTCCAGTCACCAAGATTATTCAGAGTTTCAGACCATGCATGGTCATGTTTCACCTGTACAGGGTTCATGCGACAATACCAGTAATTTTCCCCCTTGCTGCGCCCACACAAATGGACTTTCTTTACTGTCTCAGTTTCCGACATTTCTCGTTGAGAGGCGGTAACAAATGGATGTTTAATGTGTAGACACCCAACCCAAGTAATTAAGCAGGAGGAGGTTGAAGCGGTGGCGAGGAGGCCAGAGGTCAGACGAAATGGCTTACTAGTTCCACATCTTAGTGGAGTACTCAGTAGGCACCTCAATGCCCTCTTCTTCCTCCTGCAAGAGCCCTGCCGCTGCCTTGGCTGCCGGCGGTGGCGATGAGATGGCTCCAAGCACCTAGGAGCTAGGGGGTAGGTTCTTTTCTCCATCCTTTTACATCTTTCTTTGTGTTCAACAATGCTCACAGAGTGCGCTCATGTTTTTTGCAGCTGCATGTCAAAATGAACAGCGTCTTGCGGTGCAATCAGGAAGTAGAAAAAGGGAAGCAGCAGTGACGCCTAGCGATTATAACCATTTGGTCGGGAACGAAGGTATCACCGTAAAAGAAATGCTACTATGATCTTTCCTTCTGTCTTGCATGATATGACACTTCTCTTTGGGTTTATAGTTGCGGGGTAAAGTAGACTTATTCTTTAATTTATATGCCAGGCTGTTAGAAATGCATACAGCTGTTGGCGAAAATTGCAAAATTTTGTAGCGGATAGTATTGTTCAATTTATTCCTCTTTGCGATGGTACCAAGGTAATTTTTTTTTCATATGACTGTATTTATCATAAGATATTAGAGTTGTATAATAAATATAATATCACAATATCTAGTCATACAATTGTACGGACAATTCTGCTAGTTATATTAGTAATGGATTTGCTGCAGAACATAAAGAAGTTTCCCTGCTCAGGAAACGTTTTTAAGTAATGAGCAAGAACCAACAAGTACTTGATTCGTCACTGAACTAGAGTTCAGTTGATCAAATAGTACTAGTTCTTTTGGGTAACTAGCTGAATGCCCGTGCTTTGCTACGGATTTTAAAATTTTATCATATTACATATTCTAAAACTAACAGGTGGTAAAATTTGTTGGAACGTGCATACAAATATGTTCTATTTTTTTTAAATCCGTAGCATCGCACGTCTGCTCTCAATGTCTCAACAACTTCTAATTGCTTAGCAAGTTAATCAAAAGGCCGATACCTTGGTCTGTCAAACATATATTTGCATGGCATTTTTTCACCCAAAATTATTACTTGAAGACATTGCTTGACTGTAAACATATTCCACGTGAACATCTGTTCGCACACGAACACGTCACCGTGTGCCCCCGGCGTCGAGCGCGATACGCAGGACACGTCGCCGGAGGAGCTCGCCGAGAGCGCGATACGTAGGACACGTCGGCGAGAGCTCTTGAGACCCGACACCCCACGCGCCCGGGAGGGACCCCGTCAGGGCGAGCGGCGGCGATGGGTTGTCCTAGGTCGGCCTGACCGCTCCTAGGACCTTGTGACTCGTTATCGCAACGGAGTAAACGACAACGAAGAACAAGAAGCAAAATAGGGCAGAGGAAAATAGTAGATTGCAAAATAATATAATAGATGAGTTTCGATTGTGTGTTGTCAATCGGCCGTAAACCCTACATACATATATATAGGGGGAAGCTAGTCCTAGCTTCTTTTGGAAACAACAATTATTTGAATCGAATCAGAGTCCAGACCGAATAAAACTTATCTTAATTTATTCGGTTGCAATTCGAACGCAGCTACGACCACGTTGAGTAGTCGGCAGGTTACGACCATGTTATCGAGTGCTGCGGTCAGAAGTCGGCGCTATGGTTTACGACCACGTTGAAGAGTCGGCGCCTTACGACCACGTTGTCCAGAGCTGAAGCGATCCGTAGTCGTAAGACGTAGCCACGACCGCTGTGGTCGAATGTCGGCGGTTTACGACTATGACCACATTGGGTAGTCGGCGGCTTACAACCACGTTAACGCGAGAAGAAGTCGGAGGTCGAGGCTTCGACCGCTACGGTCGATAGTCGGCAGACTTTGACCACGACCACGTGGGAAGTCGGCAGACTTCGACCACATTGTAAAGTGGTCGAACGTGGTCGTAGCTCAGTCGGCTACAGTCGGACCTGGTCGAATGCAGTCGGACGTGGTCGTAGCGCTATCAGACGCGGTCGGAAGTGGTTGATACTAGTCGGTTATAGTCGTAGCGCTGTCAGACGCGGTTGGACGTGGTCGGAAGCCCTCGGTAGCGGTCGTAACGCAGTCGGACGTGGTCGGTTGCGGTCGTTGCTTCAAACGTGGTCGTAGCGTCCAACGTGGTCGTAGCCGTAGTCGTAGACATGGTCGGCTTCGTCTGACTACTTGGCCACCACCTTGTGGTCCGGCTCCTTACGACCACCTTCAACGTGGTCGTAGCCTCCAACGTGGTCGTAGCTTCCAACGTGGTCGTAGCCAACGACCACGGCAAGAGATAAACTATGGTCCAAACTTGGTCGTAGCCAACGACCACGGCAGAGGAATAGTGATTTTACGACCACGTGGTAAAATTACTGACGCGGTCGAAAGGTGATCGATTGCGGCAAAATCGATTGATCGTGAGGTCAGGAAGCAATACGACCAGATTGGTGAGAAGTCGAAGGTGATCTGCAGGCGTACGACCAAAACGAAGGAAGTTGAACGTGGTCGCAAAGAGTTACGACCACTTGTAAACTGCTACAGTAAGTTTACGACCACTTGTAAAGGGTGTTTCTGAGTGGTCGGTTACGACCTCATGGTTGTAGCATGCGAGGGGTGGTCGTAAACGGTGCCGAGTGGTCGTAAATCTCTCTAGGTGGTCGTAAACGGCTCAGGAGTGGTCGTAAATGGTTCTAAGCAGTCGTAATGATTCTAGAGTGGTCGTAAATGACACAGAGTGGTCGTAACTAATTTTGAGCGGTCCTAAACAACATAGAGGGGTCGTAAACGACACAGAAGTGGTCGTAAGTGACTTTGAGCGGTCGTAAATGACACAGAATCGTAAACGACATAGAGTGGTCGTAAGTGACTTTGGGTGGTCGCAAACGACATAGAGTGGTCGTAAACGTCACGGACATGGCCAAGTACTCACAGACGTGGTCGTAAGGGGTTACGACCACGTTGTATCGGGGTGAACATGGTCGTAAGGTGCTACGACCACATTGTGAGTGGTCAGTAGGAAGCTTCGACTATGGCGTGGGTGGTCGTAGAAGGTTACGACCACGTTGTGAGGGAACGAGCGTGGTCGTAACCAATGTGGTTGTAGCGTGGTCGAAGTCCTCTGACTTCCCAATGTGGTCGTCAGCCCGGCTGCCGACTTCCGACCACAGCATCAAGGCTTCGATTTCTGACCGATTCTCGCGATAACGTGGTCGTAGGACGTCGACTTCTCAATGTGGTGGACAACCCAACCGCCGACTACCGACCGCAGCTCTCGATAACGTGGTCGAAGCCCGCTGACTACCCAAGGCCAAATGAAGGTGGTCGTAAACCAGTTTGCTAGCTTCCGACCACAGACAACGTGGTCGTAAACCCTTTCGACCATGGACAATGTGGCCGTAACAGCTTCCGACCATGGCCAACGTGGTCGTAATAGTTTTTGACCACGACCATCATGGTGCGTTCAACTTCCGACCACTTGTAAATGCCCTGTTGACTTTCAACCAGCGACAACTTGGTCGTAAAACTTCCTGGGACCTTTGACCGTGACCAGAGTGGTCGTAAACCCTTCTGATGTTCTCCAATCACACCCAATGTGGTCATACCCCTTCGTGCTGAGCTCCGACCACAGCCAAAGTGATCGTAAACTGTCCTGGTGGCCTTCGACCACAACCAACACGGTCGTAAAGCTTCCTGGGACCTTTGACTACGCCCAAAGTGGTCGTAAACGCCACAACGTGGTCGTAAAACAGTGCGCACGGCTTCTGACCACGATCAGCAATAGATGATCAGAAAAGCAGCGGTTCCATTGCTGCACCAAAGCTCTTCGCGTTCCAGGCGTTCGCGTTGTGTGTGTGTGCTGTGCACATCTTCGTGCTGTTGCCTTCGTACTCGCGGAGCAAAGTCGTCGGTCGAAGCAGACTTACGACCACGGCAAAGCTACAGCACGTCTACGACCACTTTGAAGGTCTTCGACCATTCTACGACCACGTTGAAGGTCTACGACCACGTTGAAGGTGGTCGTGGTCTACGACCACGTGAAGGAGTTCGACCACGCCGGGAGAACGTTGACAGAAGTCGGAGTCTGATTCTGTAAATCGAGTCGGAGTAGGAGTTGTAGAACCGGGTATAAAAATAGGCTTTGAGCCGTGTAATCTGTACCACGAAGGAATTGCGAGTAATAGAGAAGAGAAAAGTAAATCCCTGTGCGTTGTTTTTGTGGTATGATATCGCAAGACGTGGTCGGAAGAACTCACGACCACGGCAAATGTGGTCGGGAGGAGTTACGACCACGGCAAAGCAGTTGAACGTGATCGAGACGTGCTAGGACCACGGTGAAGTTGGTCGTAAGGAGTTACGACTACACGGTCGGAAGCGCCTCCGACCACGTTGAAGGAAGTGAACATGGTCGAAAGGGCGTTATCGTAGAAGGTTTCGATCACAGTATTTTTTGAGCACGACTCGAAGTGATCGGTAGCGAGTTTGAGTGGTCATGCGGCATCGTAAGTGGTCGGAATGGGTCGTAAACAACTCTCACTGGTCGAACCGAGTTCCGAACACGTTCATATCTCTCCAATGAAATCGCAGCTCCTTACGACCACAGTGTGACGACCACTTACACCGTGGTCGTAGCCTTCGTCGACCACGCTCAGCAACATTACAACGTGGTCGTAGCCACCTTACGACCACGTTCGAACTTCTTCGTTGCGGTCGTACGCCTTCGGATCACCTTCGATCTTTTTTTCTGGTGTGGTCGTATCTTCTGATTTTGCCCTGGTCGAACGCCTTTCGACCACGTCTATTGACGGTTTGATGTGGTCGTAGTCTTCTTATGACCACTTACACCGTGGTCATAGCCATCTACGACCACTTACACCGTGGTCGTAGCCTTCATCGACCACGCTCAGCAACATTTACGACCACGACTCGAAGTTATCGGTAGCGAGTTTGAGTGGTCGTACGGCATCGTAAGTGGTCAAAATCGGTCATAAACGGCTCTAATTGGTCGTACAAGGTCCTGGGAGGTCGTAAGACTTTCCAACATATCATAGTAATAGTTGTCTAGAACAGATCACCGTGGTCAAACTCCGTTCTGAACACGTTCAAATCTCCCCGATGAAATCGCAGCTCCTCGTAGCCTTCGTCGACCATGCTCAGCAACATTACAACGTGGTCGTAGCCTCCTTACGACCACCTGCGAACTTCTTCCTTGAGGTCGTACACCTTCGGATCACCTTCGATCTTTTTTTGGTGTGGTCGTATCTTCTGATTTTGCCGTGGTCGAACACCTTTCGACGACGTCTACTGTAGCTTTGTTGTGGTTGTGAAAATACTATTCCTTGGCCGTGGTCGATAACCCTTTACGACCAACTTCTTCTGCGTTCCTTCAACGTGGTCGTAAACCTATCGATCCCCTCCTACTTTGCCTTACCGTGGTCGTAGGTCCTCCCGAGCACGTCTCTTTCAGTTTTACCGTGGTCGAATGCCTTTCGACCACGTCCTCCCGACCTCTCGAGCATGCCACTTTCAGTTTTGCTGTGGTCAAACGCCTTTCGACGATGTCTATTGACAGTTTGCCATGGTCGTAAGTCCTTACGACCACGTTTTTCGTGGTCATAATTCTTCTTACGACCACTTACACCGTGGTCATAGCCTTCTTTGACCACGCTCAGCGACTTTACAACGTGGTCGTAGCCTCTTTACGACCATGTTCAGACTTCTTTGTTGCGGTCATACGCCTTCGGATCACCTTCGATCTTTTTCTGATGTGGTCGTATCACCTGCCGACCTTACGGTCTTCTTGTTTTGTTGTGGTCGAACACGTTTTGACCACTTCTACTATAGTTTGCTGTGGTCGTAAAAACTTTGTTCCTTGGTCGTGGTCGATAACCCTTGAGCGAACGAGCGACAAAGTGGTCGAACGGCAGCGGGAGCAAGTAGCCGACTTCTTACGTGGTCGTAGACTTGAGCGCCGACTTTGACCGCAGCCTGCTACACCGTGGTCGTAGCTTCGACTTACGACTTTTGACCATCTAACGTGGTCGTAGCTGCATTCGACTACGGCCAACGTGGTCGTAAACGACCTGAATGACCTCTGCCCAAAATGGTCGTAAACTTAAAATGGTCGTAAACTTATTTTCTGGCTTCCGACTCCTAGCAAAATGGTCGTAACAGCTTCCGACCTCACAAAGAATGCTCTCCGCCCAACCTCCTTCCTCTCCTCCGCCCCCAATCGGTGCCGCCCCCGCCGTCGCCTCCTTCCTCTCCCCCACCGCAGCCGCGCCTCCTCCTTCCTCTGCCCCCTTCCTCTCCGAGCCAGCCGCCGCGCCTCCTCCTACCTCTGCCCCCAACCGGTGAGATGGAGGTCGCACCGCCTCCTTCCTCCGCCCCCAACCGACGCCGCCCCCGCCGTCACCTCCTTCCTCTCCTCCGCCCCCAACCGACGCTGCCCCCGCCGTCGCCTCCTTCTTCTCCTCCGCCCCTAACCGGCGCCGCCCCCGTCGTCGCCTCCTTTCTCTCCCCCGCTGCAACCATGCCTCCTCCTACCTCCGCCCCAACCGGTGAGATGGAGGTTGCGCCGCCTCCTTCCTCCGTCCCCAACCAGCGCCGCCCCCGTCGTCGCCTCCTTCCTCTCCCCCGTCGCACTGAGCCGCCGCCTCCCTCGGTTGTTTCTTTTTAGAAAAAAGCAGGTGCGCAGGGGGTGGTGGAGGAGTGGCGGCGGCGCGGGGGGGGGGGGGGTGAGGGCGGGAGCGCGGGTCAGCGCACGACATTCAATTTTGGGGGAGGAGAGAAGCAGAGGGAGGCCCACATGTCGGCGCTTTTTTCCTGTGAGAGGCGGCAGAGCGTCGGACGCACCATCACCTTGAACTCGTTCTTTTAAGAGTAGAGATGAGCAAGAAGTACTACATGTATGTGATCAAGTGGTTTTCTCATGTATGTTCGCTTTTGTCCTTTATAGCTGATCAGGAAACCGGCATGCAAAATACTTTTAACACATGACAGTCCAAACAACACACAAACTTTCTTGTTTTTTATGACTTTTGTGGGCGGCTTTTAGCTTTTACTATAGTATTTAATTTTTAAATGAAGTATTTTTTTAAGACGGAATCTACAAGTTAATTGTAGTACACATTAAAAATCTATCACTTGTACCGGCTAAAATTGTCTATGAGTATCTTTTTTAGTAATTTCTGTCACGAACAGCCAAAATTCAAATATTTTAGTCAAAAACAAAAGGCCACGATCAGGAAAAACAGGCCAGAGTAGCTGCTTCACAACACGCGCCCAACCAACATGCTGGAGGAAACCTCAGCGATCAAGAAGGCCTCTATGTCTAGTGACATACTAATGGCTAATGCCGAAGCGGAGAACGCCGGCGAGCTTCTCGTCTGGCCGTGGACCGGCATTCTCGCCACCGACGACGCCGACACCGCGAGCACCCTCGCCTTCCACGCTCAACAGCACTTCGCCGGCATCACAACCACCGCGCTCCGAGAAGCGGCAGCCAACCACCACTTCTTGGTGCTGCACTTCGGCAAGAGCTAGGCCGGCCTCCCGGACGCCATGTGGCTCGCCGACCGCTTCGCCGGCGCCGGGAGGAGGGAGTGGTAGCACCGCGGCGAGAGCTCCACTGGCGACGTGTGCGGCTGGACTGCCGGGGAAGAGGACTTAAGCGGGGGACGACGCGATCGGGAGGTTCCCGAGGGAGACCGGCGCGGCAGCGAGAAGCACGGAGGACGTCGAGAAGGACGAGGCCAGCGTCTCCGCGAAGTTCAGCGGTTTGGCCGGCGAGTACGAGAGGAGGGCCAAGTTCTTGGAGGCAATGTGCGAGGAGTGTTGTCTTCACCTCCGACTTCCCTTGCCGGCAATGACGAAAACAAGCACGAGCAATCAAGAGAACTCAATGAGCTTAATACTTTTTGGTGCAGCCTGAATTGCTGCTTTTGCCTTGAGTCTATTGCTCTTTAAATAGCAATATGTATGAGTACAAAACGGGTTACAAAAAACCAGAGACAGAAACGGATTGCAAAGCCGTATCCGTAAGGAGTTCTACAAACCAAAGAAGGGATTTCCTGATTTAGCTAAACGTGTACGAAACGGAAAACTAAACCGAGCTAAATTACCCAACAAGGAGAAGGTCGGGGTGGTGCAGAAGGTGGAGGAGAGCAGCTGGCTCCATGGCGAACTCAAAGGTCAGTGCAAATTGCATAGCGAGTTGATCCATGGCTGTGTCATAATCTGATTCATGCAGTGTTTGTTTGATTCTTACCAGAGCTAAGAAACATAGCTGACAATATCATACCAGAGATGAATCGTGATGTCCATGAGGAGAATGAGCTCAAGGCAGAGTTGGATGCAATGAGGAAGGAGATAGACAAAAGAATGGAACCACCGTAGTCGTAAAGCTCTCGATACCGATGCAATGCCGTTTGGAACTTGATCGTGATCGAAACCAACATAGTCGTAAAGCTAATCGACGTTCCAGAGAGTGCACCGACTACCGACTGCTTCAATTCAGACTCAACAAAATAACGAGAAGAGATTGAATGGTCTAAACATGGTCGAAACGAAAAGCGATACAGTCGGAGACTTGACCATTGTCGAATCTGGAGGCGGTCGTAACAACGAACGAAGAACCAAGCAAGAACAGATGGCGCACGACCGCTAGATCCAAAACCTCACATAACTTTTGATTAAGAGATCAATTGGTCATAAAACTTTGTACACAACATGGTTAAGATCTCAAGAGGTTGCTCTAATCTTTAATTGAAAACTTAGCAACCAAATTGAGAGCTTTACGGGATTTCACCAAGCGCACACAAGAACCGAAACTGAGAAATCAAAAGGACAATCAAACCATGCCCATTGGAATAGAATAGCCAAGATAACTTTCAGAATGATTCCACAACACCAGACAAGTCATATCATCAACAAGACAAGCAAGCACTTCTTCTCAGGTCAAGATGGGAAAGAACCGGACGAAGAACAAGAAAAGAGGAAAGGAGGAAAAACCAAAACGAAGCCAACTCAATCAGAGAAACACTACACAAGCAAGCAGTAGATGGAAACTTAATGTATCACTTTGATGATTGGTTTCACAGCCACTCCCCTTGGGAGGACCAAGCTCTAACCCTAGAGCCAACACCCACTCTCTAACCTAACACACATGGAGGGAGGAAGAGCTAGCTACCACCAGACCTACTCATGGTCTACCTCAAGCCTCAACTAACTCTTGTCTCCTCTCCCCTTTTATAGGCTCACAAGTGAACCCTAGACCTAATAGATCCAACCATTAGTCCAAACTAGGGATAACTCGTTAACCCCACCTGACACCGGGTTTTACTCATGCACGCTTCTCAAAGCAGCTTACATGTGGCCCCAATGACTTGTCGTTAAGCCTCTCACACGTCCGGATCCCACCGAACCGTCCTCGTTTGCAAACGACTCAAGTCACTTAACGCACTACGTGCTTCTCCTCGTGCATGACGGCATCTAGCATCCTTGACTGTTTAGGCCTCGGTTCCTCCCTGAGCCTAGACCTGGTTCACCTCACTGTTGCCCGTCACGTCCACCACCGGTAGCTCCTGCTCCGGTTACTCGTCGTCTCGGCTTGCAACCACCTCACCAGTTTTGATCATCTTCGGCGTCTCCCTGACCGTTCTGAACCTCAACACCTCCCTGTGCCTAGTCCCGGTCCTCTTACACCTCGCCATAACATAGCTCTGAAGTCCTGCAACCAACACCAAACAAGCAAACCATCACATAGCACCGCACCATACATAAGGATCATCAATTTGCACAAATAAAAGTATTCCAGTGAACACCCTCAGCACCCCAACTAGTCTGATACGACTTAAGAGTACTCGTATGCTCAAGACATGAGGTACTCGAAGCCCACGAGAACCTACCAGAAGTCTATGACCACTCAGCAGACTACTACGACCATCACATAGGTTGCTACTACCATGAAACAGAAGCTACGACTATGTGGCAGACTCTACGACAACTGCACACATCGACTATGACTATCGATCACGACCAGACATAGCTACGACCAGCAGAAGTTAGGACCATCGATCACAGCTACAACTATCGATCACAACCAGCAGAAGTTACGACCATCAAGTCGTAAAAGCACCTGCCTACCACAAAGTCATAGGAACTTCTACCGACCACCAAGTCGTAAGAACTCCTGCCGACCACCAAGTCTTAAGAACTTCAAGTCATAAAACCAAAAGTCGTAAACCTGCTGACCACCAAGTCGTAAACAGAAGAAGGCTCAGAAGTCGTAAGCCACTAAGTCGATAGCCAGAAAGCAGACTTCTGCACAAACCTCAAAAACCAAACTAACCTCTACATAAACTCTATTCCAAAAGTCAATTACTCATCACAATCATAAAGTGATCTTCATATGGTCTCACAAATACGATCGAATTTAGGCCAAAAGGGAGGCGCATATGATCAAATCTAAACAATTCCACACAATGTAGGCATCTACACCAAGAGAAGGACCCAAAGATCCAAACTTTCTACGGATTTTAAGGGCGCCTTACGTTGCAGAGGAGGGCCCGACCAAGGTGTTCTCCTTGTACGACTGGAATGCGAACCTCCCGAGCTCAGGCACGAGCCAGCGCCCTCACCGGCAGAGTCGCCTATCACGGCCTCGGCGTGCGCGAGGCAGTCGTTGATGTACATGGTGAGGACGAAGAGGATGATGTTAGCAACGATGAAGAGCGGCACAAGGAACAGGAACCATCGCCCGAACGGCTGAAAATCCGGCGGTGGGCGGTTCCGGTTCTGGTGGTGCGGCCCGTGATGGCCGTGGTGCCCGGGGCCATGGCTGCAAAGGCGCGGGCTCTTGGGCCGCTCCTGACCTCCTCCGCCGCCGCCGACGGCCACGTCAATGGGGACTACCGCCGTCTCACCCCGCCGTGGCATGGCGCCGGCGGTGAGGGGCGCGGGTGTGAGGCCGGTTGGAACCTGGGAGTTAACGCGGAGGGTGGGATTCTGCTGCTCAGGAGGTCGTTCGCTCACGTATGTTGTTGTCTCGTGAGAATTAAGATGGAAGGGAGGAGGTGGAAATGGAGGAAAGGAGGGAGAGGAAGAGAGGCCTTTATTTTTAGTATTCTCTGATATGCCACTAGAAAAAATATGAGTCTTTATATACTATTGAAAAACTTTTTGTATTACTTCAATTCCACTCTCGTTAGTTCTATTAGGACAATCCACCGTTAGCACCTAAAAACTTATTATATTGTTTGGAAAATGCACATCTTACCCTTCTCAAAATCAGAAACTCACATGTCAATACCCTTCTTCCCCTCTTTCCTCCCTCTTCTCTCTCATGCGGTCATGCCATCACCATTTGCCACCTCGACCTCGGCTAGCCATGTGGTGGGCCTCATTGAGCATGGCGCAAAGGGCGACGAGGGCGGGGTCCCAGCGGCAAAAGAGGCAGAGTGCGGAGACGAGGGAGTTGAAGGAGACGGCGAAGCAGAGTGGTGGGGGCACGCCGACAAAGAGGGCGAGCGTGGCGAGGAGGTCACCGTAGTGGGCGTAGGCGGTGAGGAGAGGAGGGTGTTGGCCACGGCGGAGTGGAGCCGTGATGGAGGTCCCAAGAGCGCGGGCGATGTGAGAGTCACGTAGGGCGGCGACAGACTTGAGGGGGGAACCATGGCGGCCATGGAGGAGAGTGCGTGGATGAAAGATCAAGCTCCATTTAAGTTGGTTTTGGTGTTAATGACAAATGTCAATATGACATTATGATATTAATGACATATACTTTATAATGTTTTGGTGAAAATGATAAATGAATTTATGAGACTAACATGTCTAGTTGAGTTTATCTTTGGTTAGTCTCATTTGGATGAAAAGGTGAAATCAAAGAGGTATGCATTCGAAATCGCTTTCTCATTTACAAATGCATTCCTTAGATCCAAAATATAGATTGAAATCCTCAATTAGTCTAAAATGAATATGTGCATATGTCTTCACTATATACACTTGTATGCACACATTTAGGGGGAGCTCTCTATATATTTTGGAGTTTCATAAGTATTGATCCATGCTTTTTTTAATATGCATATTTAGGATCTTTACTTTGAAATACATTCTTGAGTATATATATAGCTTGTGCAGTATATATATACTCATGTGCAATCGGGTTGTCATCTAACTTCTCCATTATGTGTTAATGGTTGGATGACTAATGACAACCGGATAAGTAAGCTTTGTTTAAAGCTTATCTTGGAGTATACATTTGTTGTGTACATATTGTATACTCGCAAATCAATTTAATATCTCATTATTTGTTGAGATTGTCATGAATTACCAAAATGGTGAAGTTTGGTAATCGATGACAATTGCTTTGTGGACTAACGGTTTCCATGAGTTGGATGAATAGGTTAGGTTCCAAAAATGAGAACGACTTGGGATGACTTCATGTGTTGAAAGTCATCAAATCAAGATGCGAGAAGAAAATGGCTTCATGTGTTGAAGGCCATCAAGAAAGAGAGGAAGACACATCATGAGTTGATGCATGAGGAGATGATCATGTGTTGATCATCAAGTCAAGTGAAGATCATCATGTGTTGATGAAGTTGAAGAAAAGGATGCATCATGAGTTGATGCATATCGAGACAATGACCCAAGGCAAAGGTATGACTAGCTAGGGCTAAGGATGTGTTCCTAGTCTTTTACCGGTCTTGGTGTTTGGTTGAAAGACCGGATTGCTAGTATAGGTTGCCGTACTATTAAGAGGGGTCATGTCTAGTAGTTTGAGTCTCATCATGTGTTGATAGCTCAACCTCACTTGCTCTAGCTCATCTTGACATGATGCTTGCATTTGCGAATATGTTTTGCAAATGGTCGAAGCTCATGTATTGAACTCTAGTAACACGGGACTATGCATTGCAAATGTGTTTTGCAAGTGCTCGAAGTCCATGTTTCCATTCCTTGTGTATGAGGCTTATATTTGCGAATGTGTTTTGCAAATAGTTGTAGCTCATATTTAATCTTTGCGTCATGATTTCAAAAGTGTGCAAATATGTTTTGCAACTTGTTGGAAATCATGTTGTGATCCTTGTGGTATGTGACTTAGGTTTGTGAATGTGTTTCGCAAATGTGAGAAGTCCATGTACCTAATACTTGTAGCATGATCTAAGTTTGCAAATGTGTTTTGCAAAAGTTGAAGATCATGCATTATCCCTTGGCATGGTCTAAAATTATTTGTCGCTATTTCCTTTGATATTAGACCGTGATAGTGACTCTTTGGATGTCTTGTGATTTCTGCATTGATCTAATGTGTTTGAGATCATGCAAATAGGTGGGTTGTATAGCCCTCTGAATAAGCTTTCCATAGAGTCCAAGATCACTCAATTCCGACATCGGAGTCAAAAGTTATGACCGTTTTTCCGGGTGTCGTCTGTGCTGAAAAACCGGAAAACGGAAGTACCGCGATTTGTACTGCGGTAGTTCCGGATTTTGCGGAAGTACCGCGATTTGTACTGCGGTAGTTCCGATTTTTCCGGTAGTTCCGCAAGTCCGGTAGTTCCGGATTCCGAGCGGAATGTTTTTTCCAGAGAGCGATTTTTTGAATGACTTAGCCTCGAAAAATCCGGTAGTTCCGCAATTTGTACTCCGGTAGTTCCGGATTTGGTCCAACGGCTAGTTTTTTTGTGACCGTTGGGAGGGCGGTAGTTCCGGCCGTTTTAACTGCGGTAGTACCGGCCCTCAGGCTGATTTCAGCCTCTCTTTGCTCCAACGGCTAGTTTTTGTGTGTGGGGTATAAATACCCCCTCAAGGCTGGTTGGAGATGTTGTTGCTTGACTCATTTCATTGTTCTTGAGCTAGAGTGAGGCTCTCCACTCAATTGTGCATGTGTTGCACTTTGTGAGAGAGGAGAGGTGATCTAGAGTGCATGTGTTGCATCTAGAGGTGGACTTTGTGTCCAAGTGAGCTTGTGCATTCGTTGCACGTGGTGAGAGTCAAGTGAGGGACTTGACTTGTTCTCTTGGAGTTTGCCGACTCCTAGACGGCGTGGGAGGCGTCGTGCGCGGTGATCTTCTCAAGAAGCTTGTGAGAAGACCCGGCGAAGTTGTAAAGGTCGGAGCTCACCTACCCGGAGCGGGAAAGAGCTACCACTAGTGGATTGGAGGTGTTTCGGCTTAATTCGTGGAGCCGGTCCGATTTGTTCGGGCTAACCTCAACGTGGATTAGGGGAAACCGGCAAGTTTCCGAACACCACGGTAAAACATCATTGTGTCAATTGTGGTTTGTTTTCTTGTGTTCCATTTATATTCAAGCAATTTACATTCATTGAATTAAATTGATTGCTTGTATATTTAGAATTGCAAACCTTGACCTAGGCTAGAACTATTAGTGCACTTAGGCGAATTTAATTGTTGTAGGCGCTATTTGAGCTAAACCAAATTGAATTTCGCTTCCGCATTATATACTTGGTTTAGGCAAATAGGAAAGCTCTTGAATTGTTAGTATTAATTAGAAGAGATTTTTTAAACCGCCTATTCACCCCCCCTCTAGTCGGCCTCCTCGATCTTACAAGTGGTATCAGAGCTTGGTCTCTCATTTATTAGGCTTAATCGCCTAGAGAGTATAAAGGATGGCGACTAGTGGAATTGTGCACCTAGATGACACTCCTCTATTTGATGGCACCAATTATGCAAATTGGAAAATCCGCATGACATGCTATTTTAAGGCCATGAGCCCAAAAATATGGCGGATTGTAGATGTTGGCTTTTCTCCTCCATTGGATCCTCTAGCTCCAACTATTGAGGAAGAGAAATGCCTACATCTCGACGCTCAAGCAACTAACGCTTTATTTAGTGCTTTGAGTGTAGAAGTGTTCAATGAAATATGCAATCTCAATAGCGCTCATAACATGTGGACTAAAATTCAAGACAAATATGAGATGTCCACATCAAGTGATGAAGATTGCATACAAGAGTGGATGTCGGGAGAAAAATGCTCAACTTCTAACTCCGACGATGAAGAGTCCACCATTCCCTCCACATCAACTCGATGCTTCATGGCAAAAGGTAAAAAGAAGGTAAATTTCGATGATGATGATGATGCACCTTCTTATGATGAGTTGATGGACATGTTAGAAGAATTAAATGAATTTCTTGGAAAGGAGAAAACTAAATTTAAGGTTTTGAAGAAAGAATATATCTCTCTTCAAAATAATTATGATGTGCTAAAAGAAGAACATGAGTCTCTTCTTTTCAAGGAATATTCTAAACCTAGCATGGATATGGAATTACATGTAATTCAATTGATGATATACCATGTGTAATTCCTAACTCTAGCATTTCATCTAAAATCAATTCTTCCACCTCATGTGAGGATTTAATAGATGATATGCCATGTGTAGCTTCTAACTCTATCAACTCATCTAAAATTAGTGTTTCTACTTCATGTGATGATTTGCTAGATTTACCTTGTTGCTCAAAATTAGATGCTTCTACCTCCTCTATGCATTGTGAGACTAACCTTGTAGAGAAAAATAATGAGCTCAAGGCCCAAGTCATAAGTTTGAGAAAAGACTTGGAGAAAAGCTACAAAGGGAAGGCCTCTCTTGACAAGATATTGGGTAGTCAAAGAAAATCAAATGACAAGAGAGGTATTGGTTTCATCTCCAAGAAGGAGAATAGCAAGACAAGGCACAATGCAAGACACACGAAGAAAGTCAAGTGCCATGATTGCAATGAAACGGGTCACTTCGCCTCTAAGTGCCCCAACAAGGTGGAAAACAAGAATAATCCATCAAAGAAGAGGCAAACCGGTAATGAGCAAGTCAAGAAGATAAGAAGAGGTAATAATTGCCAAACTTGCTACAATTGCCGGGAAAAGGGACATTTAAGTAAGGATTGTCCCAAAGGTATCATTTCTAAGCCATGTCTTTTCAATGAACATTATTTGCTTAGGAAGGATAAGAATGGCAATGTGTTTGCTAAAAATGTTAGTTTACATAAAGTTAATGTTAGGGCCATTTGGGTGCCCAAATCTATTGTGACTAACATTAATGGACCCAACCAAATTTTGGGTACCAAAATACGCTTAAATGCTTAATAGGTACTTGGAGAAGGCATTGGAGGCTTGGCGCACTCATGAAGAAGTGAACTCCACCATATGCACAAATGGAAGCCAAGCTTGAGGATGAGCCTACCAAATTATGAACCAATGCCATCTCGGTAACAAGTATCTACATTTGAATTTATTTAGCCCCTAACCTTGTGTAGGTTGCATTGCATGAAAATCATTTAAAAAGGGGTGTGCTTGCTCATGTGCTAAAATTTCATTAATGTAAATTGTGAGCATGATGTAGTGGCACATTAAGGGGGAGTGCTAAATCATATTCATGTATATCACATCCCTAAGTGTGCCCATATTGATTAAGTGCTAGAATTGTTTCTCAAAATTGAGCCATTTAGCCAAAAGTCAAAATTTCGAAATTATTAGTATATCTTTGAAAAACTAGTTGAAAAATATATACAAATTCATTTCAAAGGTTTTAGAAAGGTTTTGGCTTTAGAAAAATATATTTCAAGTAAAAATGAGTTTCTAACCCAAAACTATCAATTTAGTATCTTGTTTTGGCTTTAAACTCAAAAATTCCCCAAAATCAATTCTAAAAGGAATTTGAAAATGTGTTCAATACCAAAAACCTAGAGTTGGCTATTTCAAACATTGTTCGTATTCAAAAATTTCCCAAAAAGCCAACCAATCAAAAGTTATTTGGTTTTGAAACTCGCCCAAAAACTTAAGTTGACATATGTGGTCACAATCTAGCACTTAAGTGAGTTTTACCATTTGAGCTAAAACTATTGACATATATTGGCTCACAAGGGTATTAACAACTCATACATACAATTGAATGCTTAATATACTCCCATTGCTCATTTTTGCAATCTTGAAGGATTTATTGAAAATGAGTTTGTTTTTGAAAATTGAAAGATTAATTTGCTAAAAGCTATGTTAAAAGAGTTTTCAATCTTGGATTATAGTTGGAAATGCTCCACAAGTGGTTTATGTTCATTTGTGAAAAACTTTGGAGCAATATACAACATTATATCAAACCTCTCCTTGAAAATCAAAATTCTTGGCGTGCTCCCAGAAAATTCGGTACTACCGGCAGTCATACTGCGGTACTACCGGGATTTCGGAACTACCGGCATTGAAAGTGCGGTACTTCCGATATTTCTGGAAGAATGGCTGATTTGTTGCAAAATTTGATTTCCAGTTTCCTCAGCCATTTCTTTTGCTCCTCACTGTCAAGATGACCCATGTTAATCCTTGCTAAGCTACCCTCAAGTATTTCTTGACCTCATATGCCATTTTGCTCTCAATTTGATTCTTTTCATTAAAATGGCAATCTCTAAAAGAGTGGTAGACTTTCGATTAACTTGACCTCGGCATGAATTTCATTCCTATCTTCTCAAGTGATATCAATCATTTCCTTCAAGTGGTATCCTTTAGTTGTGAAACTTAAGTGGTATCCTTATTCTTTTGGATTGATATCTTTTTATCTTGGCAAGCAAATAATTCTTTACCAAGCTCCTCACCTAAATGATATCATTGAGTTCCAAATAATGCTATATTTCAAGTGGTATCTACTCTTTTAAATTGGTATCTCCTTCACTTAGAAAATGAGTGGTATCATTGTTCTTTCAAGTAGCATCTTTCAAAGTGATATCATTTCTTCAAAAGTGGTATCTATTCTTTCTTCTTGCCAAGCAATATATCTTCTCTTAACCAAGCTCTTTCACCTATGATATCATCTTCTTCCAAGTGGTATCCACCTTTACAAGTGATGTATCCTCTAATGATATCATCCTCCTCCTCCAAGTGCTATTCGAAAGGACATTTATATCTACAAGTGGTATACTCCCACAAGTGGTATCTAATGGTCAATCAAAGGAGGAAGAGATAAGAAAAGAGAAGAAAAACAAGAAAATGAGGAGAATCCTTTGTGTGTCAAAAGAGAAGAAAGGATTGCCAAGAAGAGACCTGTGTGTAGAAGGGAGTTTTACTTTGTGAAAAACATATATTATACTTTTGTGCTTACTAAAGCAAAAAGGGTAAAATATTACTATTGGGAAAATTATTTTACTTATTTGCCCAAAAATGATTTATGGTTCTTGGGAATGAATGTGTTTCATTCTTTTTGGCTATTCATGGAGTAATAATCAAATGATATGCAAGATTGCCTTTTCAAAAGAGTCTCTTTGGTCAAAAATCAAAAATCTTGTTTAGAAAGGCCAAAAGTTGTGAAAAACTAAATAAAAGTACTCAACTATGTATTTCAAATGATTTCAAAGCCTTTTGAATAAAAATTTCTATTTTGGAAATCAAAAAAAATTTGGCCCAAAATGGATCTTTTATGATCTTGTTTTTGGTTTAAACAACATATTTCTCTAAATTACAATCTATTGATTATTTGAAAAAGTGGTTAACACAAAACTCGTATGGTTGGTCATTTCAAACATTTCTCTAGTTTAAAGGTTTTGCAAAAGACCAATCATTGAAAAGTTATATGTATTTGAATCTCATCCAAAAACGTCAATTGACCCAAAATGGCCTATTCTTGCATATAATGAGTTTAGCTATTTGAGCAAGATTTCTTTGTACATCTTGACTTGAAATAGTATTTATAACTCATGTGAAGCTAAGGAAACAAATTACTCCATGAAAATCAAATTGGTTTACATTTTAAGCCTTTGATGCAAAATCAATGCCTTCTCTCGCTCTCAAAGCGCATTTAGGCATATCTCTTGAAAGAAAACTTCTTTTTCAAAAATTCCTGTTGGACAAGGTCACAAATAGCATCAAGTTCAAATCTGCAAAGTTTGAAAATGTTTCAAGTTAATTTGAAAAAGTTGTGATTTTTTCTCTCTTTTGCAAATTGCTGAAAAATTCAGAAATTTCAGAATTCTGAGCCGATTTGTGATTTTTATATCTTCAAATGGGTTCAGATTTAAAGGAAGCCACAATAATGAAAATTGATCCTCTATAGTTGCTCTTCATTGTCAAATTTGATACGAATTTATAAAGGGCATTTGATCAATTTTGCATCTCTCTCTAGAAGCTTAAGTGGAATGCAAAAGTCTGAATTTCAGACTTTCAGTTTTTCTGAAAACTCTTGTTTTGAGCTGATTTATGATTTTTGTATCTTTAATTAGGCTCATAATCTGAGGAAGCTATAATTATTACTTTTGATCCTCAGACATTCATCTATACTGAAAAATGTTCTCAGATTTATGGGACATCTATAAGTCAGTTTTTCAGGAAACTTTTGAAGGCCACTTGGAATTCAAAAACTGAAATGATTGAAATGCTACAAGTGTTTCATATACAAATGGTTTTATATACAAGTGGTAGCATATCAAGTGGCCTCAAGTCTTCAAGAAGCTCTCATGAGTAAGATTATTTGAATGTGTTTCAAATATCTTTAGTTGATTTAAGTGATATCAATTGGTCATTTGCATTTAGTTTCATACTTCTTTATGACCTTATGAAATTGAATTAAATTGGTATCAAGCTCCTCATAATATAAATTGGTATCAAGTTCCTCATGATAAAATATCTCCTTTAAATGGCTTAACTTGTCTTCTTCCCTTGTTTTTAATACTAATCTATGATATTTAAGTGTTAATTATCTCTTTTTGGTGTTTAATGCCAAATGGGGGAGAAATTTGTGATAATAGCAAATTGATAGGGAAGATAAATTAAACTTGTGATTGCCAAATGGGGGAGAAACAATAGCTTTGCATATTAGAAAATTAGAAATGCTATTGCTAATGGGGGAGAAATGTGATATTAATTGAATAATGTTAAATGAGGAGAAATTAAAATTTCTTTAATCTAATTGTTGATAATGCTTTCACCTTCTCTCATATGATTAATTGTTTATCATTGAGTCATTTTCACCCTTATGCTATTATCATAAATGGATTTGTCATCAATCACCAAAAAGGGGGAGATTGAAAGATCAAGCTCCATTTAAGTTGGTTTTGGTGTTAATGACAAATGTCAATATGACATTATGATATTAATGACATATACTTTATAATGTTTTGGTGAAAATGATAAATGAATTTATGAGACTAACATGTCTAGTTGAGTTTATCTTTGGTTAGTCTCATTTGGATGAAAAGGTGAAATCAAAGAGGTATGCATTCGAAATCGCTTTCTCATTTACAAATGCATTCCTTAGATCCAAAATATAGATTGAAATCCTCAATTAGTCTAAAATGAATATGTGCATATGTCTTCACTATATACACTTGTATGCACACATTTAGGGGGAGCTCTCTATATATTTTGGAGTTTCATAAGTATTGATCCATGCTTCTTTTAATATGCATATTTAGGATCTTTACTTTGAAATACATTCTTGAGTATATATATAGCTTGTGCAGTATATATATACTCATGTGCAATCGGGTTGTCATCTAACTTCTTCATTATGTGTTAATGGTTGGATGACTAATGACAACCGGATAAGTAAGCTTTGTTTAAAGCTTATCTTGGAGTATACATTTGTTGTGTACATATTGTATACTCGCAAATCAATTTAATATCTCATTATTTGTTGAGATTGTCATGAATTACCAAAATGGTGAAGTTTGGTAATCGATGACAATTGCTTTGTGGACTAACGGTTTCCATGAGTTGGATGAATAGGTTAGGTTCCAAAAATGAGAACGACTTGGGATGACTTCATGTGTTGAAAGTCATCAAATCAAGATGCGAGAAGAAAATGGCTTCATGTGTTGAAGGCCATCAAGAAAGAGAGGAAGACACATCATGAGTTGATGCATGAGGAGATGATCATGTGTTGATCATCAAGTCAAGTGAAGATCATCATGTGTTGATGAAGTTGAAGAAAAGGATGCATCATGAGTTGATGCATATCGAGACAATGACCCAAGGCAAAGGTATGACTAGCTAGGGCTAAGGATGTGTTCCTAGTCTTTTACCGGTCTTGGTGTTTGGTTGAAAGACCGGATTGCTAGTATAGGTTGCCGTACTATTAAGAGGGGTCATGTCTAGTAGTTTGAGTCTCATCATGTGTTGATAGCTCAACCTCACTTGCTCTAGCTCATCTTGACATGATGCTTGCATTTGCGAATATGTTTTGCAAATGGTCGAAGCTCATGTATTGAACTCTAGTAACACGGGACTATGCATTGCAAATGTGTTTTGCAAGTGCTCGAAGTCCATGTTTCCATTCCTTGTGTATGAGGCTTATATTTGCGAATGTGTTTTGCAAATAGTTGTAGCTCATATTTAATCTTTGCGTCATGATTTCAAAAGTGTGCAAATATGTTTTGCAACTTGTTGGAAATCATGTTGTGATCCTTGTGGTATGTGACTTAGGTTTGTGAATGTGTTTCGCAAATGTGAGAAGTCCATGTACCTAATACTTGTAGCATGATCTAAGTTTGCAAATGTGTTTTGCAAAAGTTGAAGATCATGCATTATCCCTTGGCATGGTCTAAAATTATTTGTCGCTATTTCCTTTGATATTAGACCGTGATAGTGACTCTTTGGATGTCTTGTGATTTCTGCATTGATCTAATGTGTTTGAGATCATGCAAATAGGTGGGTTGTGTAGCCCTCTGAATAAGCTTTCCATAGAGTCCAAGATCACTCAATTCCGACATCGGAGTCAAAAGTTATGACCGTTTTTCCGGGTGTCGTCTGTGCTGAAAAACCGGAAAACGGAAGTACCGCGATTTGTACTGCGGTAGTTCCGGATTTTGCGGAAGTACCGCGATTTGTACTGCGGTAGTTCCGATTTTTCCGGTAGTTCCGCAAGTCCGGTAGTTCCGGATTCCGAGCGGAATGTTTTTTCCAGAGAGCGATTTTTTGAATGACTTAGCCTCGAAAAATCCGGTAGTTCCGCAATTTGTACTCCGGTAGTTCCGGATTTGGTCCAACGGCTAGTTTTTTTGTGACCGTTGGGAGGGCGGTAGTTCCGGCCGTTTTAACTGCGGTAGTACCGGCCCTCAGGCTGATTTCAGCCTCTCTTTGCTCCAACGGCTAGTTTTTGTGTGTGGGGTATAAATACCCCCTCAAGGCTGGTTGGAGATGTTGTTGCTTGACTCATTTCATTGTTCTTGAGCTAGAGTGAGGCTCTCCACTCAATTGTGCATGTGTTGCACTTTGTGAGAGAGGAGAGGTGATCTAGAGTGCATGTGTTGCATCTAGAGGTGGACTTTGTGTCCAAGTGAGCTTGTGCATTCGTTGCACGTGGTGAGAGTCAAGTGAGGGACTTGACTTGTTCTCTTGGAGTTTGCCGACTCCTAGACGGCGTGGGAGGCGTCGTGCGCGGTGATCTTCTCAAGAAGCTTGTGAGAAGACCCGGCGAAGTTGTAAAGGTCGGAGCTCACCTACCCGGAGCGGGAAAGAGCTACCACTAGTGGATTGGAGGTGTTTCGGCTTAATTCGTGGAGCCGGTCCGATTTGTTCGGGCTAACCTCAACGTGGATTAGGGGAAACCGGCAAGTTTCCGAACACCACGGTAAAACATCATTGTGTCAATTGTGGTTTGTTTTCTTGTGTTCCATTTATATTCAAGCAATTTACATTCATTGAATTAAATTGATTGCTTGTATATTTAGAATTGCAAACCTTGACCTAGGCTAGAACTATTAGTGCACTTAGGCGAATTTAATTGTTGTAGGCGCTATTTGAGCTAAACCAAATTGAATTTCGCTTCCGCATTATATACTTGGTTTAGGCAAATAGGAAAGCTCTTGAATTGTTAGTATTAATTAGAAGAGATTTTTTAAACCGCCTATTCACCCCCCCCTCTAGTCGGCCTCCTCGATCTTACAGTGGAGGACAGTGGCGTGGTGGCCGACGACGGTTAGGGAGCGGATGGTGGTGGAGGTGTGGGGTTGAGGTGGAGGCGTCGATGCTGGTTTTGAGCTTAGAAACGACGGGTGGTGCAGCAGAGCTCAACAGCCTCGGCAGTGGTGCGGAGGACGAGGTAGCAAGGGAGGGTGGCACTGCTCCTTGCTGCACAACCTCGCTGCCCTTCTATGCATTAGAGCCACCGTTGGCCTTTAGGGTCGTGGCACCATGAGTGTAGCCATGAGGAGGAGGAGCCAATCAACGTTGACTTTACTGTGGGCTCCACTGTGAACAAGGAGAAGAAGAAGGGATGTGGCGTTGTGGGCTCCTTCGACGCCTCTACTCTGCTCTAGCTTCTACTCCTACTCTCGCTCATCAGATCCGGCGATAGGAGGAGGTGGCGGTGGAGGCCAACAGTGAGAGGAGAAAGGATGCAAGTGACTTGCTCCAAATGCAGCGGCGCGAGGGAGGCGGGGAGGAGGTCGGCGGCATAAAGGATCAAGGAGGAGGAAGCCGGCACCAGATATGGCACAGGAGGGAGGTGGGGAGAGTGGCGATGGGATTAGGCGAGAGGAGGCTGTGCTAGGAGGTGGGAGGAGGCGTGTCGAGGAGGAGGAGGCTGACGATGGTATTGGTGCTGGAACACTCATTGAAGAAGAGAGGAATAGAGAGGAGGAAGAAGGGTAGAAGCGCATTTTCACAACCCACTTAGCGGTATCTTCACTGCAGATTGACGAGAATAGCATAGAAGGGATCAAAGTAGAAACCTGGTGGCACCGAAGGAAGTATATTTTTTCAATGGCAGATTAAAGCTTGGGTTAACTTTCGGTGGTATGGAAGGGATTTTCCCTTTTGTTGACTTCCCACAGGTTCTATTATTTCCCCTCTCGTATAATGATTCATTTCTATTTCTCTCTCGTATAATGATTCATTTCTCTCTCTCTCTCTCTGTGTCTCAATAACATACAGTGCTGTTGTTTTGCTAATGGATGTTGTTGAACAGAGAAGAGACTATTTCACGCAAACGGTTCAATTCGCGTAGGAATCTAAAAAAATTTCCGCGTTCCAAACGAGGACCAATGATCTTTATATATAACGGATGCAACATTTCAAAATTTGTACCGATACAATTGCCACCTTCCGAACATGGCTTGAGCATAGCTCAATATGGAGTAGTAGTGTTGGCAAAACAGCAAGGCACACCTATATTAACTCTTGTAATGACTGCTACGAAGGCTACAAATAAAGACAGCTACCTTGTCCCGAGCAATTTACGTTTTGGTTGGTGAACTTGCCTTTGCTTAGCAATCATTTTACGTTCCAGACAGAAACGGTTATCCACTCCTTCGCTATGCATTGCCATCTCTTCGACCAGACAACACAAGCGTCGTACTTGCCTATCCGCGTCCTACAGTATCTGTCAGCACGCGCTAAGCATCTCCAAATGTCTTCCATATATATCTTTATGGCTTGGTTTTTTTTTATTTTGGTTTATCACTTTCAAACATTATTTATAAATAAATTATAATAGACATTGTACTAATTAAGTTATACCGATCAAAATCGTATGTGATTGCTTTCCTCTGGGTATTGTCCTTTGTAAACAGTCATAATTCAAAAACTACATGTCAAAAGCAAAAGCCACAGGCTAAAAAAACACATCCAATGACTTAATTATCATGTCTACATCCTTCATTAATTGTGCAGCAGATAAGTTGGTACAACAATAACATCAAAAAATTCAAAAATTATCAGCATGTGAACAAGCTTACTTAGGTTTTCAATATTTGTGACCATCTTCGAAGTATGTAGCTATGTCCTATGTATACAGATACAAGGAAAGCAGGAGGCTGTGCTCAACAAGCCACATATTGATATACCTATCACCTCATGGACCAAATTTCCAAGCTACAAGCAGTAGGCTGTTCAAGCATACACACGGAGATGCTTAGCTAGCCGCTATAGGTCTCCTTTAGGCTGTGATCATTTTAACTTCAGTTTTTAGCTTTCGACTTATTTTCACTATTCATAAATTTCGTCTTTTTCTGAACATTTTGGCTTTTTATTGAGCTTTTTTGCCGGTTCTTTTTTTCCCGTATTTGTTTGTATTATATGTAATGGCCTAACATATTTTTTAATTTTTTTAAAATTTAATTATACTAAATAAGCTTCTGTCAGCTACAGTGTTTTTCCAGCCAACTACAGTACTTTTCAACCATAAACCACAAAAAAAACCCAAATGATCACCACCTTATTTCGATTTAAACTTTCGATTTATTTTTTACTATTTCTAAATTCTATCTATTTTAATATTTTTTTGCCTTTTTAAACTTTTTTACCAATTCTTTTTTCTTATATTTGTTTGTACGTCCATAATGAGCTAATCTGTTTTTTCTATTTTTATTTTTTTAAATTTAATGACACCAAGTAAACCATCATCAGTTACAATAAAATTTCAGCTAACTACAGTGCAATTTCAATCATAAACTAACTTATTTCAACCAACCAAGCTGCACCATAATGGCCCTGATCAACTCGGCTTCGGCTTCGGCTTCTGGCTTATTTTTCACTATTCATAAGTTTCGTCTTTTTCTGAACTTTTGGCTTTTTGTTGAGCTTTTTTGCCGGTTTTTTCCCGTATTTGTTTGTATTATACGTAATGTGCTAACATTTTTTTATTTTTAAATTTTTTTAAATTTAATTATGCTAAATAAACCTCTGTCAGCTACAGTGCTTTTTTCAGCCAGCTAAAGTGTTTTCAGCCATAAGCCACGAGGCTTTCAGCCGAACCGATCACCACCATAAACTGCTTAGCAGCTCTAGCCTCTAGCTTCCAATCAGACAGCAAGTTGAATAAAAAAATCATATTGACATTTCACATATTCAGTTAGTGTCTTTGATGCAGTAAGCACAATTAATCTGTAGTCGCAGTATGCTTTGATTCCATAATAAGGCATCAGCTATTCATGTCCTTCAAGTATGCCAAACTTCAATCCAACTCAACTTACAGCCCTATTAGATTCAATTGTGAAGCATGACAAACATTATACAGTAAAGGAACCACTCTGCTTGAAACATACTATAATCATGAATAACAATAGCATAAGCCTTCTGATAAATAGTGCCCAAATCATCCAGTCTCTGAAGCTCATTGGCTCATTGCACCCTACCAGGCTGGGAAAAACTTGGATCAACAATCCTAGATTACCCAAGTAATTATTGAAAGCCAAATTAATTGTGCTCGAGGGTGGTAGGGTGCTTGATACTGCTTCAGCAACCCACTGCAGACAATCATGTGATGCAGGGGCATCGCAGGGCAAGGACATCAGGGTGGGCAGTTTACAAGTACTTGATCATCCCACGGCCTTCCACACTGAGCTTTGACGCCTGAAGGCTTTTCTTCTTTGGTGCTTTCAGCTGCTGCAATTTCTTGTTCATCTGCATGCCCAACAGGAACGACTAATGGTCTACCTTCCACAGTTCAAATAGCATGGCATAACCTGCCAGCTTATAATATGCAACAAGAAAGATTAGAAGGTGGGGACAAACCTTCAGCCGGCGCTGGTCTTGGACAACCTGCTTGGCACGAGCTCTTATCTGTTCAGGATCAATTTTGGACTGTGGACGAATGACGAAGTCCAAAGGAGACGCTTCTGGCCTAGAAGCATGTTGCCTTGCACCACCTTGCCCAGACTTACGCCTGTATTCACAGCACAAAATAAATTAATCAAAAAAGTATGGGAATGGCTACACAGCCTGCACCAAAGGTAAAACAAATAAAATACGTGATTGTACTTACTGAGAGAAGTCTGCATCGAGATCATCATCTCTGGATTCCATTCCAGAACTACTTGACGAAGGCCTTCATCAAAGGACAAATAACCGAGAAGGATAAACAAAACTCAAGATTAGAAGATTGTCATTTAGATATTAGACCTTCTAATAGGAGACAAGTAAATGTGAAGTGCAGCACTCACTTCTTCATTTGAGGTCGCCTGTAAGGAGCTCTTTCATCATCATATCTCCTCATATCCTCAAATCTTGTGCTCTTGTTGAATATTGGTCGACTCTGTTATTTTTGTTGACATTAGTCATTATAGACCAAGAACCTTCAGCATCAAACAATTATACAAATACTGATGATTAGAAAGAACAAGAAATTACCCATTTATCAACCAGTTCCTTTGCCAGTTTTCTATTAGCGGTAGTCTCCTCATCAGATTTTGACAAAAACATGATGACCTGTATATGCATCATGGAATAGAGTTAGTAGTTAGTACACAGCAGATAATCTCAAAGTGAACCTTCCAGAATGCGACAAATAAAAAATATACCTTTCCCAGACCGCTTTTCTTCAGCTGTTCCCTTCTGTCATATTGCTCCAAATCAATGGGAAACTGTGTAAAATTAGACACAAACCTTTCATAAGAAAGTAGGCCCCGAGGAATGACAATCAAAGTGATAATCACAGTGAAGTAAAACTGTGTTCTTATGCTAAAACTAAGTTCCATAGTACAAAAAGAGAAAGGGAAAGGAAGTTTGCCTACATCAGTTAGTAACTTCAGAACAGCAGTTCGAATATTCATATTTGGCATACTTCCATCAGGTAAAGGTTCAAGCCAGTTTTTTAGAAGAGTGAGTACTCCATGATCAAGGAATTCCTGCTGGAGATTTTTTCTGCAAAATAGTGACATATGAAAAAAAATTATAACTAGCTACAAGAGATAGCAAAACGGATTGGCACCACAGGCAAAGTCATGTTGCTATCAATGGCTACATCCGAACACCTTACTTTGAGAGAACATCTATGAGCAGTGGAAGCTTCATAAGTTTATTAATGGCTGGTTTTGACTGCCTATTTAGGTTTGCATCTTCTTCAGCTGCTACTTCAAACTCAGCAATGAATTGTTCCACTATAAGACCAATATCTGCACGTGGTCTATCATTCTTCTTCTTCTTCTTACCACCCTTAAAGAGGCGCTCAATTTCGTCATCCTCTTCACCTTCCTCTGCCTACGATAAAGAGAATTTGCTCACATAGTACTAACAAACACAAGAAATAAATCAGGATCAACAAAATATTCTGTAATTCTTCCTGTCTAAAGCACCATATCCCCTAAAACTACAATCTACTCCTGCAGGGGGTATGGCGTTAATAGACCTGTAACATACCAACATCATTCCTCTATTACTGAATACCAGCATTCCTTAGGTGAATCCTGGCACATGACATATGTGCATTCACCGAGAAAGGCCATAACCTTAACAACTTGGATATTGCTATCAGTCATTACTCACTATAATCAATCATTGATATGAAACACAACCATAAGCAACCACAGCCCATAGAGGATAACTTAGTAACAACACATATTATCCGGCAAATTCCTTTTTCTTTTCCTTCCTTTATAAATAAACGTTCCCAATACAACTATTTGGTTCAGTTTTTTTTTTTGGGTTAACCAAAGGGGGTAAAAGTTAATGATCCCCACAATCAATTACCTTCAACAAACAGACCATTGACTCAGCCTTTACAATAATTTGTCTAAAAACTGAAACTAAAAGAATAACCTACAGCATCTGAGCAATAAGGATGAATACCTGTGGATAATGTCGAGGCGAGTGGCCATCATTATCACTGCCGTAGCGGTCAGCTGGGTCAACCCCACTATCATCGATGAAGTTATCATCATCTACAGTTCTAACACCTTCTTGATCATCCTGTTCCACAAGAATAAAATGTTAGTAGTCCCAGATTATGAAAATAGTAGGTCAAACAGGAATGTGAAGCTAAATAAAACAATGCAACACCCCTAACCAATACTAAAAATCTGACTCAATATGCCAAATAGAAGATTCCACACTAAATATCAACTACACGTACCATCCTGCGTAAGCAATTTTCCCTAAAGTCAAAAATTTCAAGAAATGAGAGGCTGAGAGCACAAGCAAACTCAATAATCATGAAGATGAGTAAGGTATCAGCAAACAAGCCTGACACTGCCATATCATCTAAAAGTAAGATATTCTCCAGATAGATGTCAATAGAGCAGTGTTCTGATTATATCTAAGTATCATCCTCAGAAATAAGATATGACAACAACATATCTAAACACTGCGTAAATCCAGACGAACCAGAACAGATCACAGAAACAATTTGATATCCTATGGGAGGAAAAGTCAAAAGCTATTGCAATTATCTCATAAAGCCAAAGCTTTCCTTGCAAAATTAAGCCAATAGCATCTGGGTGAACCAAGAACAAATGCATTTCAAGAAGCCTAACCATGATTGATTCAATAATAACCAAGCGCCATGATCACATCTCAATAAATTGAAACTATGCAGCAAAAGGCCAAACTACAATTTACATAATTTCACTAAGTATGCTATATAGTCTCTACAATACATCCTAATTGCAAAGTGCTAGCGGCAAAACAAAATATTGCCCTAACACGGAATACCTCAAGAATAATCTGAGTTCCATAGGGAACAAATCCGTAGCAACCGCATGAACCATCAGCAGCAGTATACATTATACAAACTAATTCGTCCGTAGCCAGCAGCCTCACCATCCAGACAAGCAAAATCAATCACCATAATGAAGCAACGATTCAAAAGTTCATTAGCAGCTAATGAAGCTACAAATTTTTTAAAAGAGTGACCTTTAATACAGCATACAAGCACATAAGAGTAAAGTCCGGGAGAAGAACATCTCGAATACATTGAAACATCGGAAGCAATTGCAGTTACCTCAGAGTCGCCTCCGGCGATGGTATCCCAGAGCTCTTGGATCTCCCTCTCCCCTTCATCCTGCTCCTCGTGGCCGCCGCCGCCCTTCCCTCCAGAGCCCCTCTTCTCCCGCGCCATCCCCATCCCCCTGTCCCTCTCCCTCCCGTCCTCCTTCCTCGTCTTCTTCTCCTTCTTCTCCTTGCCCCCGCCCCTCGCTAGGTCCCTGAGCGCCGACGAGCCCTTCCTCTTCTTCGACGCGTCGGCCTCCGGGTCCGCATCCGCCAACGCCGTTGCCTCCTCCCCCCAGTCGTCCAGCCCGTCACCGGGCATGCCGTCGCCGCCTCCCCCACCCCCGGCCTTCTTGAGTAGGCGCTTCCGGGACTTGGACGAGGACCCGGCGCCGTCTTCGCCGTGCACCGGGGTTGGAGAGCGGTCGCGGTTCCAGTCGCCGCCGCCGCCGTTGTCGCCGAGGTCGTCCTCGAGGTCGTCGTAGGGGTGCGGCTCGGGCGAGGGGTCGCGGGCGTCAAAGTCCATGAGCGGCTCGCCGTCCTCGTCGATGTAGCTGCAAGCGTGGATCGCAGGGGGGATCGGGGTTAGGCGACGAAACGCTAGGGTAGAAGAGAGGGAAGCTCCGGGGAGGCGGAGGAGGAGAGGTACTTACCGGTCGTCCATGGCGTAGGCGGCGGCGAGATGCGAATCCAAACCCTAGGTGAGAGGGGTAGGTGGGAGGAGGATGTAGAGAGGAGACGACGAGTGGGGGACGGAAGGAGAGATCGATTCGGAGATGGAAGCGAGCCGGACGGGAAGACGGAGGGCAAGGATAGGCCGGGCTCTGGGCTTTCAGTTGGTGTGGGAGCCCGTACCGGCCCGGAGGTTGGTCGTGATGCAGGAATTGGTACCGTGCAGACGAGAAATTTCAATATTTGACGCTCAATACGTGCGTCTCTCAACTTTTAACTCCCAATTCGCACGCCTTTGAAAATTTAACTCTGCCAATGCGAATTCTTTTGATTCAAGGGATTCTCCTCATTTTCTCTCCTTTTCTATTTTGACACTTGTCACTGCGAAAATGAAGAGAATCCCTTGAATCAAAAGAATTCGCAGTGACAGGGTTAAATTTCCAAAGGCGTGCGAATTGGGGGTTAAAAGTTGAGAGGCGCACGTATTCAATGTCAAATATCGAAATTTCTCCGTCCAGACAATAGTATAATACCAGCAACATGCTAGCATTTCGTGCAAGTTTTAATTTAATGTTGGTCCCTTAATTACTCGCAAAAGAGAAATAATCCCTCGATGCTAGCTCAAGGGCTAAACTAATGCTCTCTTTTTTTTTTATTAAGGAGGGTGTTAGTAGTTGGAAACATAAGAAGTGAAAACGTATGAATTAACTTAATTACTACATCTCGGATTCAAATCAATACAGTAACACAATACTAACATGTAAATGAATACGCATACTACTACTGGTCTATACTACTACTTTCTTGTGTATGTACAGCAACTATTGTACTAGTACGAGTACTAGTCAACGGAAGGCACAACCTTGATTTTCTGTGACTAATGGCTTTTAGCTGGTAGTCTAATAAATAGTACTGATGGATGGAAATTAAATAAAAATCGACTAAAAAGCCAAAAAGAACGAGGCTAAACTTGTGGCTAGGAGCATAGGTATTGCCACCACGCCCATTGGATTCACTGGGTAGACGATCGAGAACTGATCTTGAAACACTCCTAAAAATTTCAAAATTTTTGAGCTTTTTTCTGAATTTTTGAGTGAATTTCGGCAACTTTCCTTTTCGGAAAGTTTCCCCGTTTTCCCGCTTTCCATTCTTGGCAGTGCGCTTTCCTTTCTCGGTGGCGCATTTCTTCTTTTCCCGCCCCACCTTTTTCCCTGGCGCCTCCCCGCCTTCCTTCGCCTCCCTCTCCCCGCTGACGCCCCGCTCCCCGCCTCCTCCCTCGTGCACGCGTGCGCGCTGCGCCCGCGGGCGCACCGCCTCGCGCCCGTGGTTTCGTGCCGCTCGCGTCACGCCGACGCCGCCCGGTCCGAAGCCGCAACCCCTCCCCGCGCACGCGCTTGCGCTGCGCGTTGCGCCCGCGCCGCGCCTGTCTCCGCGCCGCCCCCGGGTTCGCCTCGCGCCCGCGCCGTCCTGACCACCTCGGTCCGATTTGGTGGACGCCCTCGCGCCGCGTCGCCTTTCCTCCTCTTGGTCCCACCTGTCAGCCGCCGCCTGTCCCCTCCGCCGTGCGCAGACGCGCCTCCGCCCGCTCACCTGCTCCCATCGCTCGCTTTAACACCAGTCAGCGCCCATTGCGCGGAGGAGACGCCCCAACAACTCCCCCGTCACTCCTGTTGACCCCGGAGCCCCGCCCGTGCCTTCTCCCCGAAGGCTCCGCCTCCTTCCGCTCGGGGTATAAAACCCCCTTGCCCCTCCCGCACACTCCTTTGTTTCCCGAACTCCCCTACTGCTCCCAATCACTCCCCACCACTCCCAGGGTTCCCCTTGCGCGGCCGATTGAAGATCCTCCGCTCGGAGTGCCCCCATTTCCCTCCCCTGCGCCGGCGAACCCCGAAAAGCAATCCCCTCCTCCTCTCCTCTATTTGTCGATTCACTTAACCCCGAGCATCTCCCCTGCATGCTAATGCCACTAGTGAATTTGTCTGGGCCAAGGATCACTGAGGAGCTCCGCCACCGCCGTGCCAAGGAGCTTCCCGTGGCCAGCTTGCCCTGAGGTTCCCCAGCTCACACCCCGCCGCCAAAGTGAGCCTCACACTCCCCTATCAGTGTAGCCGCCACCGATTTGGCCCCTTCGGCTCCGGTGATCCCCTCCACCGTCGGGAAACCGATTCCTCCCCTTCGGTCTCCTGCCCTTCCCGATAATCTTCGCACCTCTCAAGCTCCAAAAATGGAACCCCCTTGTCAAGCCGCACCCGCCGTTGCCCTTAGTCGCCGCCGGCGAGCCCCCTGGCGCCCAGGCCGCCATCGCCGCCGTTGCTCTGTCTCGGAGGCGTTGTAGCAGCCGGAGGAGGAAGACGACTCCTCCCCGCGACGTGGCCCCTCCTCCTCCGTCCATCTCACCTGTGCCATATAACTTCAGCCATCCGATTTCCATCGTACCGCTTCGCCGCCTCCCTTGCTTCGCTGTCGTTCGATCTCCTCCCGCCTCATCCGGTCCTTCGAACCACCCCGCATCCCCGTCGTCCGCGTGGGCCGTGTGTCCGCCATCCGATCGGGCGGGCGCGCCGCGCAGTTGGGCCGCGCCCCCTCGGCCTGCTGCGTTCCCGCGCACGCGCGTGCGATTGGGCCACGCCGACCGCCCGGCCGCGTGGGCCGTTCCTCGGGCCGAGCCGCACTGTAGCGCCGGGCCAGCCCATCACTGTTCCAACCATTTTCCAGTGATTTTCCCAATTTTCCCAATTTTCAAAATCCAATTAAATCCTAGAAAATCACAGAAAATCTCAACAATTCCCAAATTTCACCACTTTGCTCCATATAATATCCTAGACCCAATTTTGACCTCCTTTTATCCAAATTCATCCAGATAAATTCCAAAAAATTCCTATTTGGAGATTTATGCATTTTACTCATTTTTAATAGATTATTTTTTCCTCGCTTGATTAGGCTCAAGCCGGACTTATGTTATTTTTGTGTGTTTGCGCTAGTTTCGGAGATCCCAGAAGTTCAGGTGCAGTCCCAGGATCCAGGAGCTTTTACGTTCGAGCTCGCCGAGATCGTCCAGATTAACGGCAAGTCACAAGTCCTTGATCATGTTGAAATCACATACCATTTAATTATGTTATTATGCTATTTGCATTAAGCTAGTTGTGAAATGTTAGTTCAAAAGTAAAATAAAATGTTTAGAATGACATGCTATGTAGTTAAACCTACCACCGACAAATGCCACGTTAAAACTTGTAGCCATGCCTTTGTAACCCTAGAAATAATTATCTGCTATTCTAGATAACCGTAGGTTATTATTATCATGCAAAGTCTTTACACTAATAAGGTTGTGGCTGCGGGCCAATAGAGTTTGAAAAACCCGACTCTAAGGCAGGGTGGTATGGGACACCGTGCCCTAGGGCGGAGTATGTCGTCGTGCAGAATAGGGTAAGGGTTCTTACCCTAGGTTGTAAGGTCGTGGACCTGGCAGGGGGTTGCGGTCCCCTGGGGGAAAAATGTAAGGACCAAACCCTTACGCTGAGCAAATGACATGGTGACCGCTCAACCACAGGAGTTGACTTGTCAACACTGGTTTAGTAGCTGCTCAACTCGATTGAAACTCTACAGGTGTTGAGAAGTAGGTGATTGTGTATCAAGGTTAGGCAGGCCGTGCTGTGGGTGCCTAACAACGGTAGAGTTCACTCGAAGCGGACGTTTGTTTTCTCTTTTTGTGGGTGTGTGTGTGTGAGCCAGACCCGAGTGGATTCTACCGGGTAGAGCCTATATAAAGAGTTGAGCAATAAAACGACCTGGCTTTCTTAACTCTGTCGCGGGAGTTAAGGGATCGTGTGGGTAAAGCTGAGCAAACTCTGTAGAGTCAAATGAATGGTATTCGAATACGCCGTGCTCCCGGTTATTGGAGCTGTGTCACTTGGGTGATTCCAGCAGCGAAGCTTAAGTAGATTTCTACATGCTTTAACTTGTTCAGTTGGTTAATTAACCTTTTGTTAAAAACCCCTGAGTTCTTGAGGAGTAGTTTTGGGTCCGTCTTATCAAAATGTTTGCAAATAAAACTGCATCCACTCAAAGTAATAAACCAAGTATACTCCCTCCCCTTTGTTGATCCATGCATGTGGTAAGTTAGGATTTCCCTTGTGATTTGCTGAGTACGGGGTTGGAGTACTCAGACTTGCAAAGTCTGCAGGTACCAGAAGGAAAAGAAGGCAATTCAAGATTTCGTGTTAGGGTTGCGACCGCACTCAGGCTTTCCTGTGGTGCATTGGCAATTCTTCTGCAATGTAAGTATATTTGGGCTTGCCCGCCCCTTTCTTTGTAAAAATTGACCGTTAGGTCTTATTTCAATCAAGCTAACTCTTTTTAAAATGTTCGTAAGCAGGTATGATACTTGTTCGGTCCGTAACCAAACTCCTGGGTGGTTGCGGATTAGTGACGCTCCTGTTCCTCTCAGAAACGGGGGCGTTACAGATCTCACTCAGCCCATCCAAATAGGACGACGAACTTGCCAAGGCCAATGGCGACAACTAAGGGCATGACGGCCTTTCCGAACGTGCGTTGGTTGTGAGATTGGCAAATCCAGAAGGCAGTCTAAGCCTTGGCAAATCTGGCGAGGAAAACCCCTATGAGGGTGAAGTAGTAGGTCGCTATGTGGTACTAGAAGAGCACTCCCTGAGAGCAACTCCAGCAGGGCCCCTACTTGAGCCCTCAAACCTCATATTTGAGGGCTTGAGGCAAAAATAGAGGTCCAGCAGGGCCCCTACTAGAGCCCTCAAATTTGAGGAGCCCCTCTAATCCCCCCTCAGCCCTCATTCTTGGGGGCTCTCCCCTGGCTCTCATTTTTCGGTTTTTTTCCCGCTGGTGAAATTTCCCCCGCCTCCGCCGCCCAAAATCCCCCGCGCCCCTCCCCCTCCCCCGCCTCCGCCCGTCCCCCTCCCTCCCACTCCGCCAGTCCGCCTCCCTCCTTGCTCCTTCCCCCGCCGCCGCCCCCTCCCCTGCCGTCCCCGACTCCTCGCCTCCCCCGCCGTCCCCTTCCCCGGCGCCTCCACCCCCTCCACCGCCGCCTCCGCCCCCTCCCCTGCCGTCCCCGACTCCTCGCCTCCCCGGCCGCCCCCACCGGGACGCCGACTCCCCGCATCCCCTGCCGCCCCCACCGCGCCCGTCTCCCCCGCCGCCCCCTTCCCCGGCGCCTCCACCCCCTCCACCGCCGCCTCCGCACCCGACTCCCCGCCTCCCCCGCCGCCCCCTTCCCCGGCGCCTCCACCCCCTCCACCGCCGCCTCCGCCCCCTTCCCCGCCGTCCCCGACTCCCCGCCAAGGCCCTCTCCCCCGCCGGCTCCTTCGGCAAGAAGATGACCATGGACGACCTCATCGCGCGCCAGATCCGCGTCACCCGCCAGGAGGCGCCGCTCTGCGCCGCGGCCTCCTTCGACCGCGACGCCGCCAACGCCTTCCAGCTTTACGTTGCCGAGGCGCTCGCCTTCGCCGTCAAGCGGGCGGGCTTCCTCTACGGCCGCGTCGACGCCGACACCAAGGAGGTGTTTGTCGACTTCATCTACGAGCCGCCGCAGCACGGCGCCGAGGACGTCGTCCAGCTGATGCGGGACGCCGACGAGGAGGCCCGCGTCGATGCCATCGCCGAGGGCTCGGGATGCGGCGGGTAGGCTCTGGAGACGGCGGGGGTGAGGGAGAGAATGAGTGGGTCCCATGTGTCAGTTGTAGTGGAATGGATTTGAGGGCTTAAATTTGAGAGGTGCTGTTGGAACAGATGTAAAAAAATAGGGCCCTCAAAAGTAGGGGGAGCCCTCAAATGAAAAGTAGGGGCCCTGTTTTGAGGGCTACTGCTGGAGTTGCTCTGAGGTAGCCTATAGAGGACCATGCGAACATCCATGATAGAGGGAGGAAGTCCACTCCCCAAAGAACTTGTGCGAGTTGCTGCTTCGCCGACTCATCATCGCATAGGGAGTGGGCATTTCAACGCATGGCCGCCATCGCCGGTGTCGACCCTGATGGCAATGGCATTGATATTGTTGCTACCGATCTCCTGCTGTAGTAGGGGCGGAGCCCAATTGGCCCACCTGACCTCGGGTCCTATTGCCTAGTGTCCTCGTCGGTTAAAGCAAGCTTAGACCTATCCGGTTTGTGTGTGTTTTACTTAAAATTTCTCTTAATTCTTCTAATTTGTTTCAAGCACGGAGGCTAAATTTGTGAGTTAGCATTTCGATGTGACGATTTCTGGTTTATTTGTTTTGTCAAATTATAGGGTTAAAACGTATGATTTTAATTTGGGTTTTAGTAATACCAGCCTAATTCATTGCAAATAGAAGGCAAATTTGTAGTGATATGTGATTGTGATCCATGTGCTCATATTGGACCAAGCTTTCAATTTGACTTAGAGTATTGGTTACAATATCAACTAAGTAAACTTTTGCATGTATTTTCTGTTATATTGTTTTTGAACCGTTGAATACAACATTATCTAATTGAATATTTAATTAAACGGTTGGTAGATTTATGGAACGGTTTCTAAAAAGGAATGTGCTGAATAATACTACTGATTTTGGTAAATATTTTGATCGCTATTTCTTTGTAATCGTACATTTCCATCGGTTATGTTAAAATATTAATACTAAAATTACCCGATACATTACTATTTAATATAATATTACTTAAAAATTATATATGTTATTATATATATGATAAAATGATGAACCTGAATCATTTTTGTTCTGGTCCGCACCTCTGCTGCAGCGTGGTGGACATTACGCACGCCTGTATGTATACATGGGTTTTGGGTGCAACTGTGCAAGCTAGCTAGGAATAAGGGCACTCCTAATGTAGAAACTATGAAGTAGTTTCTATACTTGCCAATTAATATAGACACTACCCATGGAAACTATACTCCCAATGGATAGTTTCTACAAATAAAATTTTCATCCAATCATCTATCTTCTCTCTCCTATCATCTACCTATCACAGTTCTTTCTATCTTGGTTGTTGTGTAGACATGGTTTCTATATAAGAAACCATTTCCTTATCTCTCTTCCTTAACTCCAATGACACATCAGCATTTTGCTTACTTGGCACCTTATTTAATGCCATAGAAATCATCCATAGTTTCTGCATTGGGAGTGCTCTAAGCAAGCTAGTCGCTGCTCTTCAAAATGGAATAATATAATTAATGTATTCTTAAAAGGAATCTAGTAGAACCATGATTCTACGATCTGGTCGTACTATCTGATTCCATTAGACTAAAAACGATCCAATTTAAGATCATGATCTTGACACCCATGTACATAACCTGTTTGGATAATTGGATTATTCACATCCAAAAATGCAGCCAAGCGCATTTGCTTAAGTCAGTTAATTAACTGGTAAACGTGGCCTGTAGGGATCAATAAACTATTTAACTGGGAGCAGTCAATGTGAGTTTTCTTAAAAGAATAGACAAGATGGTATTAGTGCTCTTTCCGGTCATAAAAGATATCGGTAGCCAATGTGTAGAAAGATTAATTGTACCATGACAAACCGTTATTCTTTTGTGAACTGAAACTGTGAAAGGGTGCAAGTTTGTTTCGAGCGCAGACCAGCAATACAATGCACGGTCTGAACTCGGAAGGCCTGATTGACGATGCGGACCCGA
Organism: Dendrocalamus latiflorus; assembly: GCA_017311315.1. NCBI lineage: Eukaryota > Viridiplantae > Streptophyta > Magnoliopsida > Poales > Poaceae > Dendrocalamus > Dendrocalamus latiflorus. The sequence continues at coordinate 2,149,985 of CM029647.1, read as the reverse complement.
TCGACCCACGCATGCAGCTGATGAATTGGCATCGCAGAGAACGTAGGATAGCCTCTGGGTGGTGCAAACCGGCGCAATGGATGGCTGTTCCGAGGCAGAGGTGCAGAGAGCTCTATAGACTATAGAGCGGCGAGAGACGGAGACCACATGCCTGAATTATGGGCCCGTAGCTTCGATTTTCTTTTTTTCTTTGAAATTAGAGAAGTAACATTGCAATGTAACTTGACGGCTAAATAACATCTAAAAAGTTAAAAAAAATATAGAAAAACAACATTATGGGCTCCTCCACAAATTTTTCGGGAAGACACAGTTGCCTCCCTTCTCCCCAGACTCCCTCTCTCTCCGCTGCGGCCACTCGGTCGGATGGCAGCTCGGGGCACCTCTTCCCCAGCGGCGCACCCTGTAGCGACCCGTTGGGCAGCGGCGCGGCTGCACGGAGAGTGAGTAGCTCAGGGCTGGAGGATGGAAGGCATTGTCCCGTGGTCACAGTCGAGGATGTGGGAGGCGACGGAAAGTTTGCTGTGGAACTCTGCGCTCGCCCCGGAGGTAGCCCGTAGGGTTTGTAAGTGATAGAGATGAATATCAATTATCATCTATCTAGCCATTAAGTTTAGTAAGTTTATGAAGTTGTTTGATTTTGTTTGGATTTGACTTCTCCAAGAGTGTTCTTGATCCAGTTATTTTTGCATCGATTCCCTTAGTGTTTTTACTTGATGTGATATGTGAGAATACATCTAGAGCCATCTTAGCACTTCTTCCACGAACAAGTCATATTCTCCGTTTTCGGTTTTTGCCTGATTTTAGTGCAATTGTGCTTGTTATTGAAAAAGTTCTAAACTTTGACGTAGATTCTTGCTAGCCTTAAATAAAATAGGATCCTAAGAACTTAAGCAAGGTGTGTACGAAATTTCATATCATTTGAAATTGTATTTTTATATGCACCAAAAGTTGTATGGTTCAGGCTGAAAATTGTAGTTCTGGAACAGGGGAGGTCGGTCAGACTGCACCCCCTTGGGTCTAACTGTCTGAGACTGGTCAGATCACTATCTTGCTGGCAGTCTAACTGTCAGGACCGGTCAGATCGCCCCTGATAACCGGTCTGACTGCCTGAAGCCTAATTTTCTCGGAAATTTGATTAGTTGATTTGCTAGCTTTGGGTTGGCTTCCTATCATAACTTTTGTAGCGTTGTAGCTATCAGAGTAAAGAATCCACGAATACTTAGAAAAAACTTAAATGTATCATTTACTTTCTCTCTCTGTTGTCGTACCAGTTCCACAAGTTGCAACAGCAAGTTTTCTTTGTTTCGGATGGGTGTTCTACACTGGCGCCAAATCGGACCTTGTAGGCTCCATCTGCTAGTCGAAGCAGGCCAGCCATTCCTGATTCGCGAAACCAACATAATGGCCATCTTGCGCTGAAAATGTAACTAATTTTTCCCTCCCCTTTTGGAGTGCTCTTGGCAGTGAAATTCAACTTCTGTAAACTTTACATTGGACTCTTTTTTTTTTTTTGTTATTGAACGGTCTTGAAATTTGCTTAAGCTTAACCCCTGCGGGTAAATTAAAGAAGACGACGACGACGACGTGAAACAAATATACTCCATACGTGCATACGTGGTCACTCAGCTGTGAAGACGTGAAACAAAGATTCTGTTGTAGTGCTGTCAGAGTATAATATTACAGTACGAATTAATAACGCAGAAATATGGAGTGAGTAGCATGTTTCGCAGTGCAGCAGCAGCAGCAGAGTCATGCAGATTTAATTGCACATTATTCCGAAGGAAAAAGGCTGCCTGTATCGCGCGTCTCGGAATTCGATCGGAAGAAGCGTGCTTACTTCCTCGGTTGGGTCGTGTAAATAGGTGGAGGAAATCTATCTGGCCATCTACCAACTAGCAGCTCGACATCTGTTCTTTCGGATTTTCGTTTTGTTTTTTTGAATGTTAAAATAAATAGAATGATCTGTTAACACAGACTCTTCAAACAACTTTATAAGTCTAAAATCATGTGCACCGTCCGCGTTGACTCTCTGCTACTGTATCGAAAAATACAGACAAAAAATATTAGCTATAGCCAAAAGTTATTCGACGCAGACTAAAAGAATAAGGCGATTACGTCAGAGATACGCGCTTGTCATCCTTGTATTTGACATTTTCGCAATGGGATAGACTATCACACAGGCGGCTGAAATTTTTTTACCTTTCAGTCGCCTAAAGTTGCACTTTGAATCACCTGAAGTTGCACATGTTTTTTTGGAGGGGGGGCTGCAATTTTAGTTGATTGAGAGTGCAATTTCATGTCACCTGAAGTTGCAGCTATTTTTTTGGAGGGGGGCTGCAATTTTAGTTCATTGAGAGTGCAATTTCAAGTGACTGAAACATAAAAAAATTTCAGTCGCTAATAGCAAAACTGTTTCGCAATTGATTCACGGTGTGATGCATTCTCCTGCTTTTGCTCTGTTTTGCCTTTTACTTGGCTGCGTGCGTTTCCTCTCCTCTGGTTCATATCATTCGCAATACGTTCGCGCCTTTCCCGCTCATGCGAGAAACTCTATACTGCTATGCTACGATGTGAGAAGAAGAAAAAAAGGTCCAGAGCCAGAAGCAACCCAAGATTAGTCGTCCGTTGACTAGGCCGCCACATGCTTGACATCTTACGTACGTACGTATGGAGCAGCATGATGTCAGGGACCCCTCAAGAACGGCGAGCAGCGTCGACCGAGCCCATTGGCCACCAACATACATACGTATGGATCGAGATATGTCGACAAAACACATGCAAATTGAGGTAGATATATCCGCTTGATCAGTGAACACAGGATGAATATATCCAATCCACACAATACATTACGGGTGAAATGCAACACAGATCGGCAGGTAGCAAACAGCACAGGACTCATGGCGCGCAGAGGCGAGCAAAGGGAAACTCGACTTGAAACGACACACGCTGGTAGGGAAGGAAACAATTATACATCTACACGATCGACGACGACACTTACGCATGGCATACACATGGTTTACCAGAGCAGCGAAGCCACCCAGAGGAAAGCGGCGACGACGAGCGGCACGACAGGGGCGTACACGAACTTCCTCCCTGCAGCACTGCGGCCCCGGGGGTCGTTGGACAGCCAGGCGGCGGCGCTGAGCTGGGCCACCCCAGCAAAGAAGGCCCCCGAGATGGCGAGGATGTACAGGTTCGTGTGGAGCCCCGGCGGCGGCTCGGAGACGGCCAATGTGATGGCTGTGGAGGCAGTGGCGAGGCCGACTCCCCGCAGCGCAGCCGGGAGCTTGGAGGCGGCGGCGACGTCCGCCTGCGCTTGCGGCGGAGCACTAGCCACGATCGGCACCATCTTGAATTGGCCCCGCCCTAAAATCAACGAAGAGGTGGGCAGCAGAAGGGAGAGTAGAGTGGTGCTGGTGCAGCAGCAGGACAGCGGGGCGCAGAGCTCAGCTGGAGAGTCGGAGGCAACTGCAAATGAGAGAGGAGACGGGAGAGCGGAGCGTGCTTTATACGGAGGCTCTTCTCTCAGTAACTTAACTCCATCTCCTCTCAGTCGATTGTTTTTTCCTCTCCGTCAAGGCTCGATTGCTTTTTTCTGTCCGTCGATTGTTTCTTTCTCTCTGTCAAAGAGAAAGAAGACTCCGTCTCCAGTTCTCCACCTGATCGAACGCGTTGAGATTTCTTTCCCTGAGAGAGACAGCAGCAGCAGCCGCAATACAAATTAAACCGGCGATGGGTTGCCTACTCAGCTGTGAAGACTCCGAGGAGGACTCCCTTTCCCTTCTCCTCGACTGTTTTTTCCTCACAAAGTCGCAAGAGGAAGCAAGCTTCGAAGCGTGGCGCCACCTGTCACTCATACTGCTTCCTCCCGTTGCGGACTGGCGGCTCGGTCCCAAAAGCCTATACAAGCAACTCCTCTCCCGCAGCGCCGGCGGGATCTTCTCCTCCGTGCAGCAGAGGTTGCAAACGAAGCCCACCAATTTGGACTGCAATGTCTCCAAGTTGGAATCGTACAATCAGAAAGTTGGAATCTTGTACAAAACGAGCAGCGGGCTACATGGACGGAGTTTTCTCGAAACCAAAACCTTGGGCCGATGCCACTTTCGAGCTCCAATCTCGGCACCCGTTAGGAGCCAGGTGGTTGTGGAGGGACGCTGCTGAGTGCTGACTGGACATGCCATGCGGGTAGAGACTGGACATGGAATTTAGCAGTGGCCACTGCTTCTTTCTTCGCAACTAAATACTAATAGGGATAGACTATTGCACAGGCGATTGAAATTTTTTTATCTTTCAGTCACCTAAAGTTGAATTTTGAATCACTTGAAGTTGTACATATTTTTTTGGAGGGGGGCTGCAATTTTAGTTGATTGAGAGTGCAATTTCAGGTCACCTGAAGTTGCACTCTGAATCACCTAAAGTTGCAGCTGTTTTTTTAGGGGAGCTGCAATTTTAGTTCATTGAGAGTACAATTTGAGATGACTGAAACATAAAAAAAATTCAGTCATCTGTGCAATAGCAAAACTGACTAATAATCTTGCTATGTCTCTTCAGCAGCCTAACGACCTCATCGACGTAGACTTTCTCTGCTCAGTGGTAAAGCCCAGCACAACCACCACTGCAAAGGCAGCCAACGACGACTTAGGCCCCGTTTGGCACAACTCAACTTCACTAGTGAAGCTGTTTTTTTGTTTCAACTTCACGAGCAGCTTCACCGGTGAAGCTAAAGCTGTTTTGGAAAACTGTTTGGCAAAACAGCTTTACCAACAGCTTCATGCATGGCTGAGAGAGGGCAATTGTCCAAGATGCCCCTGTCTACCTGACTTGTTCTAACATTTGGAGTTGTATGTGTTGTATATAGTCATATGAATTAAAAAATAATATATTTGAATGAGTATGAATTAAAAATAAAAAAATAAAAAAAATAAAATCAGTGCGAACGGGAGGAGAGGAAACAGGCGTGGGCACCCAGTGGCAAAGTGCTGTAATTTCTGTCAACTACAAGGGCAGTGGGTTCCTAGAACTGCGAGCCTGAGGGAGAGAGCTGTGAAAAGCTACCATTTTCAGCTTCACCCCACCTCATTCCCTTGTGAGAGCATGATTTAAGGAGCTTCGTCCATGAAGCTGTTTGCAAAAAGGGTGTTTGGCAAAAAACAGCTCACAACAGCTCATGAAGCTGTTGCTGAAGCTGTACCAAACAGGGCCTTACCGTTTTCACAACAACAAATATTGTGGATCCTTCCTTCCCCTATTTCTGCTCTGCTTCGTGGCGCAAAGGCGCAGGCCTGGGTGGGCGCCGGCACAGTGGAGACTGGCATGGGCCAACAGTGCAGAGGAGGCCAGATGCGATCAGATCTAGTGCGAGAGGAGGCTGGGACACGACGGCACGGGAGGCCAGGATATGGTGGCCTAATGTGGGGTGGCCGGGAGAGGATTAGGAGGACGGTCGGATCTGAGACAGCGACGATCGAAGCTGTTGATCGGCTGTGGTGGCCGTCCTAGGTGCGAAGATCGCTCCTCCCAAGGACAGTGCTGGTGAAATACGGATCGAGAGTTCTAGAGTTTTGACACTATGTTAATATGTATCGAGGAATGGATGAATGGTACGAAAGATCTCATTTCTGTGTTTCTGCGTCTCATCTCATTTCTGTGCTTCTGCATCTCAGATTAGCGCGAAGCCGCCTTCTCCGCGCGTGTACTTCCTTTTTCAGATTAATGTGAAGCCTTCTCCTCTACCTTCGTTTTGTTTATTCTCATTTGTCTCTACTGATCCTTCTTTCTCTCACACAGGCGCATCGTTGTTATGTCCATATTGTCTAATGCTGAAATACACTCTTCTTGCCGACTACCACTAATCGCTACGCGACGCTTGTCTCATTGCGCAACAACGCCCTAGAAATAAAATCACACTCGTCTCCACTCAAAAAAATACAAAACAAGGTGGAGATTATAGTTTTATTGGATAAATCTATCATATTTTGTAACTACTAGAAGAAATTTGGTTTAAGATGAAAATTGTTAAAGTTGATCCAAATTCTTATCGTATCCGTGTAAGACACTTCATCGTCTCATGCCAGACGTGGTATGGCAGGTGCATGCACATGTTGTATCAGACGTGGTGTTAATATGTAGCAACCGACTCTGAATCGGTTTCTTCTCCGTGTGGGTCTCTTTTCCCTCACACGCGCGCGCGCGCGCGCGCACACACACACACACACACACACACACACACACATATATATATATATATATATATATATGCACCTCAGTAGCCCATAGAAAAGTGCAAGTGCTCCATTGTAAACTCTTCTCGTTATAGTAATTTGCCTTCGAGTATTTGTGGTTTTTTTTGCAAGGATTTTTAACATAAAATTCGTGTCTCTTGTCTCTATTTTTCTGTGCATCATTTGAAACACACATATATAAATATAATGCATGCATATCTGGTTTGTATTAATTAATTAATTAAATTAATCACTCCATGCATCTCCATGCATGCTCGCACGCACGCAACCTCAGTTTTTCCGGTCTTGATCAGGACAAGAGTACTGAATCCTGACCACGGCCGGCTATGGATCAGGACTCTGCAATGCATGGCATGGCTCCGCGTATGTATCTTTTCATCAAACTCATCAAGCGCGTGGCCTGGTATGGGGTGCTGGCCGGCATGATACCGGCGACGCGGTACACGAACATGATATGTCCGTCAGCTGCATGCGTCGAGAGAGCCCAGACAGCGGCCGGCCTTAGCCCTTGAGAGCTCGCCGATCGACCGGCATCACCGCCGCGGTGCGGTACTCGAACGTGCCCAGATGCGGCGGCCGACCTTAAGAGCGCACAGACCGGCAGCTGGCGGCGCATCATCCCCGCTACTCGGTCGGCGAACATGACAGTCAGCAGCGTCAACCTTAAGAGTGCGTGCGCATGGCCCGGCATGACCCCCCCCCCCCCCCCCCCAAAAGCTACACGAGAACACGACTTTCAGTAGCGGTAGAAGAGCACAGACGACGGCGGCCATGAAGAAGGCCGGGATGCCCGTGTCACCACCAAAGCAACATGTATATGACGGCTGCGCTACCGATCAAATCCAAATGCATGCGTGCGAACGAAACACTTAAAACAAAGCAACGCATCATCGATCAATCGACACAACTGATCAAACAATCAAAATACAAACCGGCAACATGATACAAGTACACAGCATTGCACATGCACGTAAACATATGCAGCAAACTCGACTAATCGGAGCGACTCTTATATACACGTACAGCTGAGCTGATGGAGATCAAGTACACGATTATTGCTATACACACATACACACATATATGATATCGATACAGACATACTCACGCGCGGCCACGAGACCGACCCAAGTGAAGAAGCAAGCAACACACACACACGATCGAAAGACGAAACAGCAAACAAGGGTACAACATTGACACACACGCGCGCGCACAGCTAGGTTAATTATTGGCTCCGATCGAGAGGCGGACGACAGTGATGTGGACTGGCCCGACGGAGGCGTGTACACGAACCTAGCTAGCTCTCAGCTCAGCTGTATACACTTACCAGAGCAGTGAAAGGACCGAGAGGCCGACGGCGGCGACGACCGGCGCGATGGAGGCATATAAGAACTTGTTGCCAGCGGCACGGCGGCCGCGGACGTCGTCGTACACCCAGACGGAGGCGGCCACCTGGGTCACCCCGGCAAGGAGCGCCACCGAAAGGGTGAGGAGGTAGGTGGTGTTGTCGAAGCCCGGCGGTGGCTGGCACGCGGCCAGGGTGACGGCCGTGGAGGCCGTGGCGAGGCCGATTCCCCCCAGCGCCGCCGGGATCTTGGACGCAGCAGCAGCGTCGGCTTCAGCTTCCCGCCGAGCATAGCTCATGGGCGTCACCATCTTCTTCAACGCGTGGCTGCTTATATGGGTGTGGTTTTGGGGCTTAAAAGATGCCTCTCTGGGTTTGAGCTGAGGGTGCAGTACTGCAGTATATATAGACTATAGTAGTAGAGATCATACCGGGACGTGGGCATGCCATGTTGCCATGCGCGCATGGGCATGTGGGTGCGGGGGCCGGCCATGTGGCGTGGGCATGTGGACCGTGCGCGTAGACGGGGTAGTAGTCTAGTAGATATGTCCAGGAGCGCAGGGCAGGGTTCTCCCTAGCTTGCTACCCACTTATGTGACTGACACTTGGGGCACCTTCAATCGTGGACCCGCGTATCAGTTGTACCAGCTTGTACATTAAGTAAACTAGTGAGAGAGAGCGAGGTGTGCACTGCACTACATTCATTCTTCTCCTACCGAAGACACGACCGACTTATGCAGACGCGGGCCGAAAAATATACAATATCTCCGAACAAGAAAGCATACCGCAGTTGCTGACTTTCTGAATAAAGATCGCCAGTTCAATTCGGAAAAAGGGGGAAAGATTCGTAGAGCCCCCAATAATGATTAACATAGTACTTAGGGATTTTGATTGCACGCATCCAAACAAGCACCGGGGGATTTTGATTACTCCCCTCCTGACATCTCGCCTCACCTTTCGTGCGCAACTATATGACATGTGAGGCCATAATTTTGCGAGGTAGATTTCACAAGAATTTCGTACAAAGTTAAAAGAATGGGTATTGATATGGGCCGTGCGCCTGTGCGCTTGGATGCATCCAGGATTAGAGCATGCCACTGGCGGAGGACGGAAAAAAAAAATAAGGTGGGGCGGATCGAAAGCAATACCATTCAAGCTATAATACTAATCAGACCTATCAGCAATAATCCAAGTGCAAATATATTTAATACTGCAAGACATTGAAAAGTACCTCCAAAAATTGAAGAATCACAATAATATATCACCAATTTAACATATAACCTTGTAGAGCATAGTAATGAAAATAATCTGCCAAAGAAAGAGCAAACATAGTTAATATTGTTATGTATAGTGTAGACAACACAAAAGAGATAAGTGGAATCAAATGAGAAATACCAATATTAATCTTGTTAATTGCGTCTAGGAGACTTAGGCAATTGCATATGCCTATCTTTCTTTTTCTGAAACATCTTTTTAATTTTTTCAAGATCAAGTCCTTTAAATATCCCCCTTTCAATGTAGCACACCATCAAATCATTAAGCCATCCATCGGACATCTTGTTGCGCAATTCAGTCTTGATAATCTTCATTGCTGAGAAAGCCCTTTCAACCGATGCCGTCGCCACCGGTAGTAGCAATGCCAACTCAATGAGGCGATAGACAAGTGGAAATACAATATGCCTCTCGAGTTCAACTAGTTTTTTGGCTAGACTTGCAAGATCGTGACAAACTTTAAACTCATCAAGCCTTCTTACATGAATAATAAATGTCTTTAGTTGATCTTTTATAGCCTTGCGGTCATCAAAGAAAAAATCCTCATAATAAATTTCCGTAAGCCGAGCAAGCTTATCCACATCAAACTTAGAGAAAGAATCTCTTGGATCAAGACAAGAAAAGCAAACAAGCAATTCTGAAGATACCTCGTTAAAGCGATGATCCAACTCGTTGGTAATAGCATCTATAGCAGCATAGAAGGTATCAACACGGAAGTAATGATCTTGAGTGATATTGTTTCTCCCTCCTTTTCTTGAACGGCCAAATCTTGGTACTGCATCTTCCATATTTGGTATGGGAATATTGTTTGCCTCACAAAATGCTTTAGCTTCTTGAAATAATGGCTCCCAACCTTCACTTCTCAAATTGATCAAACGTGTTTTGACATCAACAACCAAAGATATAGCTTGAACAACATTTTGATCCTTCCTTTGCAAGATTAGAGATAAGTCATTTGTAATGCGAAGGATTTGCAACATCATTTTCATGATGAGCACAAAGCTAAAAGATTCCATTATTTGGACCAAACCTCCTGCCCTTGATGGATTACGCTCATCTTGTTGCACAATTTCTAGGACTTGTATCACAGAATCCCACATTGATTCAATTTGAAGCAATGTCTTGTAATGAGATCCCCATCTTGTATCTCCAGGTCTAGCCAATGATGTTTCTTGTAGTTTTCCTCTCCCTACTGAAACCTCTCCACTCTCTAACTTAGCCAAAAGGTTTCGACGATGCTTATCAAGCAACAAATCCTTCCTCTTGCATGATGCACTGGTGCTACTCACAATCAACCCCACATATTCAAAGAAATCCTCAATTGATGAACAACACCTTGAGACAACAACTACCACTAACTGCAATTGATGAGCAAAACAATGAATGTAGAAAGCATAGGGATTCTCATCACGAATTAGTTTCTGAAGACCATTAAATTCTCCTCTTATATTAGAAGCTCCATCATATCCCTGGCCCCGTAGTTTTGCAATAACTAAACCATAATCACTAAGTGCCTCAACCAATGCTCTATTCAATGCTTCAGATGTTGTATCTTTGACATGCTTGATACCCAAAAATCATCAAAAGCTGTTCTAGCTTGATTATGTATGCTATTAGCCCCACTAACATGCACTCGAAGTGACATGTATGCATTCTTCCATTTTTGAAACCCAACTTTTGTAAAGACATCATAACCAAATTTATCATCCATTCGATCATGTTTAAAAAGATAACAATATAAGCAAAAGGCCCTATCCTTCTCCAAACTATACTCCAACCAATTATATTGCTTAAACCAATTTTTTTGAAAGGACCTTTTATCCTTTGAGGGGGGGAAATTATGGCCGGTTGGTTGAGTTGGGCCCTTAGCTATGAAAGCCCTCCTAACTTCATCTCTAATATTAGGAGCAAATCTATCAATTGGAATACGAAGCCCCGGATCAGAAACAATATAATCTGGGTTGAATTCAGTTATAAGATCACCTTGCACTGTCTCTTCTTCAATAACCTCTTCCACTTGTACAGAGCCTAATTGTATTTGTTCTTGCAGCTCTTCCACTTGCCCAACACCAACAGACTCTCCCACCTCCACTTCAACATTTCCACTTTCACGAGTGCTTGGGTTTGTGGCACTTGAACCCCGATTAAAATAGCTCTTCAAATCTAAACACGTAAAAACAAATAGACAAATAAATTGACCTATGAATTTGCAATATGTAAATTGACAAATGGAAACTGCATATCAATTATCAAATATCAATGACACTCCTAATATATGCCTCACCTCTCTGTGATTTTCCTTTTTCCCTTCTATCCATTGCTCAAGCCTCAAATCAAAATTCACAAATCACAAATTTATTTTAGCCTAATACCAAAATTCACAAATCACAAATCCATTCACATTTCACAAATATCTGCCTCTGGCCCTCTGCGCCTGCGCCTCTGCGGACTGCGGGCAGCCCGCCTCCCGAGTCCCGAGTGGCCTGGCCGCCTCCCGCCGCCCGCCTCCCGAGTGGCCTGGCCGAGTCCCGCCCGCCGCCCGCCTCCCGAGTGGCCTGGCCGAGTCCCGCCCGCCCGCCCGCCGGCGCCGGTCGCCCGCCTCCCGACTGCCGAGTGGCGGCCGAGTCCCGCCCGCGGCCCGCCCGCCTGTCGGCGCCGGTCGCCCGCCTCCCGCCGCCCGCCTCCGGCCTCCCGAGTCCCGCCCGCCCCGCCGGCCGCCGGCCGCCCGCCTCCCGAGACCCGAGTGGCCTGGCCGAGTCCCGCCCGCCCGCCAGCCGCCCGCCTCCCGCCGCCCGCCCGTCGCGCCCGCCGCTCCCCCAGGCCCCAGTTCCTCCGTCGCCGCCCGCCGCGCTCTCAGAGTCTCAGGGGGAAAAAATTTGAGGACTGAGGAGAGAGACTAGGGTTTGGGTTTATGTTATTGGGCTATTGTATAGAGGGGTATATGGGGGTCCATTGCAAAAAAAATTTGAGGTATGGCTTGGGCCATAGCTTGCCCTATCGGGCCCTCCGCCCCTGGAGCATGCCTCGGGCTAAATTTGAACCAAATAATAGTCTAGTATACTACAAGTCTAGAACTATATTATGATATAAGGAAAAATATGCCACAAATGTATCATTGATATGAAAATTTTGCTTAATGCTCAATACTTGAAGAGTTCAAGTTTTCAACACAAATCACAATAAAGAAAGGATATGAAATCATACAGAATGTAGCGTAATAAAGATACATCAAGTACCTCAAATCTTAAATGGAGATTTGCTCACTATCTTATGCGGCTAGCCCATCATTTCCTTATCAATAGTAGGACAAGAACCAGAACATACAAAGACAACATAAAAATAAAATAAAATATAGATAAATTCAAAGAGCATAAAATATTACATTTGAAATAAACTAACTTACCACTTGCACGAGAAAGTTGTTTCTTGCGTGACCTCATCCCATGAAAATGCTCTAAAATCTTCTCATCTTTAATACTTGCAAACACATCTCGCTCAATATAGCATACCATGCTATGATTCATCCACTCATCGTTCATCTTGTTTCGTAAATCAGTTTTAATGATGTTCATAGCCGATAAGGCTCTTTCTACAGTTGTTGTTGCTACTGGTAAAATCAAGGTCAATTCAATGAGACGATATACCAATGGGAAAATTGTATGTCTGTCAGTCTCAACCATCTTCACAGCAAGATTTGCAATGTCGGTACAATTTGTAAAAAATAGATCATGACTTGCATCAACAATAAATGTGTGAAGTTGGTCCTTAAGGACTACACAGTCATATTAAGTGAAGTCAGCAGCATACATTGTAGCAAGTTCAATTAATTTGTCCTCATTGAAGTTGGCGAAAGAATTTTTTGGATCAAGACAAGCAATGCATCTTAATAACTTAGTAGATCTTTTTGCAAAGCGATTATTCAACTCAACAATAATTTGATCATGCACCACAATAAATATTTCATGATGGAAATGCGATGACAATGTCTTGCTTCTCTTCATTTTGTAATGTGTATCTTTAAATCTTTTTAGGTAGTTCCTAAATAGCAAATGTAAAACATTAAATATATAACATTTGATCATTCATACATATTTTAAATCATAAAAAATTCGCTGATTACCTCGCTGGCTTGTTGCCTTGCGGTCACTGCTCCTCGGTTCGGTTCAGTGACTTCGGTCACTCCTCAGGCTCAAACCTCAGCGGCTCAGCACTCACTCACTGTGTGCTACTGTGCTATTGTGCTCAACAATTCAGCATAAATCCGACGCAGCGTCCGCCCCGTCCGCTTTTCAAGCGTTCAGCCCCGTCCCCCGTCCTTATTTCCACGGTTCAGAGCCCTCGGCAGTCGGCCCCTCGCTGTCCTCCACTCCTCCTGACCTCCAGTCCTCTTCCCTCTCAGCTCCTTCACTCCTCGTCGTCCTCGGCTCCTCGCCTCCTCCGGTCCTCGGCTCCTCGCCTCCTCCGGTCCTCCTCCCCGGCGTCCCCGCTCGCCGTGCTCCCCACGCAGCCGCGCAGTGACGCAGGAGAGGGGTCGCCGACTCGGTGGAGGCGCATGCGGCGCAGGCAAGGCGACGGCCGGCTGTGGGGGCGCGGCGGCGTGCGCAGGAGTCAGATCTGATGCCTGATGGGGCGATGGGTGGCTGGGGCCGGGTTGGGGAATGGCCGAATGGGGATCAAGGTTTTACACTGTTGCTGGTGGATGTCTCTACTGCTGACTGTTTTGGGCTGAATTGTGGGTTGAAATGCTGAATTGTTGTGTGGGGCTGTGGGCTGATTTGTTGTGTGGGGCTGTGGGCTACCATAGGCCTCGGGCTGGGCTGTAGGGTAGATATTTTTTTAAGTATATATTAGTGGGGTAGTATTAGGAGTTTTGCTGGGCCTCAGGCTATAGCCTACCCAGCCCGAGGCCCAGTTCCGCCCCTGCTTGGATGCACTACTCACATCGGATTTCTCGTCAGCTATTGAGTAATACAGTCGCGTGGCCCCGCGATGAGTGACTTCTAGTAGCATATTTGTCTGCATCCAACAAAAATCAACATCTCCTCATCCACTCATTCCCCATCCACGACCATGAGTCGCTCTCTCTCCCCTCCTCGGCTGCTCTGGCGAAGCCACCACCAACAAGGTTCTCCAATAAGCTATGGCTAAGCGGCCCTCTCCTATGCGCAAGCATGCAACCTCCTTCACGTACTTGTTCTCGTTCTTTTGGGAGTTGATTTTCTAGTACCACTCTTAGGTCTCGCAAATCTCGGGGTCAAACACTATTGAAATTAAGTAAGTCTTCTCAATTCTTGACAAGAAATAGACAGACGGCACGAGAGCAGCCTTATGGCTAGAAAAAACACATGGGGGAGTGTTCCCAGGTGTCTCCAGTGGCGATCTCCCTCTTCCACTGTTGCTAGCATGGATCGCCCTATCTCTGAAGGTATGACCGATGGCATTCTCCTTCTCTTCTTCCTAGGATCGATCACCAGACAAGACTCTAGTAAATGCGGCAATTGGTCATTTTGGTTCTCCTGTTGGTCTTGGATCTTCTTCTCAGAAGGGTTTTCGTTTCCTGGTCTCCCTCTCCCGCTTTACCTTCTGTCTTACTGAGGATTCGGTTGGGGAAGTTCTCGCTTATGCTTTTGGTGGCTCTCCATTGGATTATCATGTCACACGTGCTTATGATTATGGTTATGGATTTCAAGTTTCTTCCAAGAGGGTCGGACTTTGGATTTATTCTCTTCGCACCTTTGTTACGAAGTACTTTTCCATTCATTTTCATCTTTGGCGAGATGGTGGTGCAAATTGGCAAAAGGAATATAATTGTTGGCTTCGTGACATGCAAATGAGTGGACATTGGTGTCCTCAAAGAAGAAAGGAGGTGTTGAAAAATCGCCTGTCAAGAAGACGCCTTTTGCACCGATCATTTCCCACACTACCCCGATTGATCAGACCCTCCCGGCCCATGATCAATCCTTGATCAAAGTTCGTTCCATTTTCCTTCAGCTCTCTTAGCAGCTTAAAAACATTGAATCTTTATCCTCCTTCAAACTCACAGGTTCTCCAGAAGCCATGACTTCCCCTAAGCTCTCGGTGCAAGGTACAAAATCTGAAAAGCCCCAATCTCAGCCTGTTTCTACACCCATTTCTCTTAATTGCGGGCATTGTTTTAGCCCCTTACACCAAACCGGGAATTGCACAAGCCCAATTTGTTGTTTGGGCTGCTTTAATTACGACCATAAAAAGAAATTTTGTTTAGCCCAGAGATGGCAGAATGGAAAGACCTAGGTTCCTAAAAGTCTGGAGTGGCCTTCCTTTCCCACTGAGATTTCTTCCCATTTTTCTATTAGTGGTTCCAACCCGGTTCCCCTTGCCTCTTCGCCTCCCACCGTTCCTCCACCGAGCACTACCTCTCCACCCCTCCTCTCTCCCACAGTAGCACCTGCGGCGATCATGGCAGATTTTAACATCCTTGATCCTGATCGCTTTGTGCCGTCAGGTCAGCAAGTTTGGGATGGTGGTCATCATCGGAGAGTTGAGTTTTGCCGTCGTTGGAGAGTGAGCGCCACTCCATGCAGTCTTCACAAGCATGCTATGGTGACCTGGGTCTCATCACAGGGTGTGACCTCCATGAGCACCATGAGGCTAGTCGATATCTGCGGCCTCTGGCCATGTGCGGAGTTGCCATCTTTACCTTAATGCTAACGGAAGCTTCCCCTACCAACGCCGTTGTCATCCGAGCTCGAGAATCAATGATGTGGCTGTAAACGAGTCAGTGGCCTCCTCCTAGTGATGCGTCCTCCTCCCGGTGCTGCGTCCCCAGAGATATAGGCCTCCCAGCGATGATGCATTGGGAATCCCTCATCTTTCACTATGCATTGAAGCCGAAACCAGTAAGTCTAGTGTTTGTTGTGGCTATAAGATTTTTTGCTACAAAAGGTGATTCAAGATGTTGGAATTATATTTTTTAACTGTTGGAGTACACATTCCTAAGGTGTTGCACTTATGTAAATGTTGCTTGTGTTAGTTTTGGATGTTGCAGTAACTTTTTATGGAGAGAATGAATTTATTTTATTTTTTTCTCAATGTTGCAATCATTGTTGCGCTATGTTGCACATTCAAAATCAAAATGTTTCATGTGTTAGTAATCATTGTTGCACAGGGAACCCTGAATATTTTATGTTGCAATTCACTGTTCACTTTGTTGCACTCTGACGTATTACGTTGCTCCTGTCCATGAGAAGATTTGATAGTGTGAGATGAGTTGTTTATGAAGATACAATGGGTAAGGGAAGCGTATGATGGTAGCTTCCTATCATATGTACGGGCGCTAATGCGACCCTAAAGGAATATAGTTCTCACAATCGCACCTCATCATAGTTGATGCTTGGTTTGTCATATCATGATCTCATTCATTTCACCACTCGGCCGACTCTTTTTACTGAGCCTCATTTAGAATGCAAGAATTTTGTACAAAGGTAAAAGAATTTCAGATTTTTTGCTATTTTTCTGAATTTTTTACCCCCCACTGGTCAAAAAACGACTATATTTAGCCGGGCCGTGCTGTGTCGTGCCGGCACGGCCCGTTTACGACCGTTGGGCGGGCCGTGCCAGCCCGTTTAGCTTTTGTGCTGTGCCGTTGTCGAGCCGGGTTTACAGTAGTGGGCTGCGGTGCGTCACGGGTAGGCCCGGCCCATTTGGACAGGTATAATTTTGGCAGTGTGCATCAGCTGCGTAGCAACCGTACAGTAGCAAGATATTAAAACTCCTAGAGTTTGATATACTAAGGCTACTTCTTCGAACTTCCTCTCAATTTGTTACCAAATGTAGTATGACTTCTTTTTCACTTATGACTTGTGGTTTATACTATAATAACTAAGGTGTATTTCTTAAAAAGGGAGTTAACAGAGAGATTGTAGTAAAAAATATACTAAATTTAACTGTACCGGTCAAAATTATATGTAACTATTTTCCTCTGCATACTATCTTTCACGAGGCAGAATTCAAAAATTAGCTCACAATGCCTCTCCTCATTTGGTTCCATGAAAGGTGAACAAAACGTGGAGCATTTGCCACACATATAATTTATATCATTCGTAAATGTAGATGGTAATCTGCTCGAGAAGAACTCGAGAGCGAGTTGGAGATTCGTCGTAGTACGTAGTAGCGCACTGCGAAATCCGTGGCAAATCAGAGCAAACTATCGAGCATAAACAAGGGGTCCGAGGAAGCATCAAACTAGAGGAGGCGGTGAAGGCGGGTGTCAGTGGACAGGGCACGCCCTAGGGCCCTGGGCACGAGGGCATGGTGCGCCTGCTCGGAGAAGGCGGCGGCCGAGCGCGACGAGGAGTTGGCCGCGTCCTACGCCGCCACCTGCAGCTTCTCCACGGCCGACGCAACCGTCGCCGCCGGCGGCATCTCCGGGCATCCTTTCTTCTCCCGCCGCCGTCGGCTAGTTGGGATTGGAGCTAGGGTTTAGTGGCGAACGTCTACGAGGAATCGAAGGCGGCGAGTAGACGCCTGGAGCCCTGGACGGTATGTGGGTGTGGCCGTACGCTGGTTGACAGCTGAGGGTTTACTTTTTTCACTTGTCAGTGACGACGAGGATTTGTAATTTTGGTATATGTTCATCTTTGTTTTTTTTTTTGCAGTACGGTCGTCCCTAGATTGTATCGGCAATTCAACATCCAGAATCTGACTCGTGGCATGGACAGATCTCGCTCATTTCAGCTTAAACTTCTAATTTATTTTTCATCATTCCTAAATTTCGTTTTTACGACTTTTTATCTTTTTTTAGTTTTTTTGTCGGTTCTTTTTTCTTGTATTCGTTTGCATTGTCCATGATGAACTAATCTGTTTAATCTAGTTTTAAACTTTTTTAAATTTAGTTACACTAAATAAGCCACCATCAGTTACAATATAATTTCACCTAGATACAGTACAGTTTTATCCATAAGCCAGTTTATTTCAGCCCAACCGAGCGAAACCTCATATTAGAATAGCAAACATGCTAGCATTCATGTTTTGCCACCTGAGCAGTCCCATGAATTTCACCTTACAACATGTAATTTTTCTTCATGTAACATACCATGATATGCCATCGAGACCGATAGCATCTCTGCTAGTAGTGACATAGGAAGAGCTGAAATGAAGCACAGTGGCGTCGAAATGTAACCCGTTTACAGTTAGTGCCCACATGGCCAAGCCAAAATGGTTAAGACATCTGGTGCACACATCCAGTCATCCAGAGGTGTAAATGTAAGCAAAAACATCCAGTGCCTCCTTTCCAGATTATAATTGATTGCCTGAGTTTCCAGAAACAATTCCAATGCAAGCAGCATAACATCATTGCCTCATCAATAATGCACACAACATATCACAAAACATTCGTAAAACTGTAATTCTCACTGCTGGTGCAGAATCTTACAGCACAGTAATGGAGTAAACAACATCAAGAACAAGAGAAAAATGTCCACACTGAAGCTCCACAAGTACGATATGTTATGCAGCTATATGCTTCTCACTAAGTTAAGAACAAATATAGCACCACAAGTAACTGGTTACCAGCTGTAGAAATAATTCATGAAACAGGGCAAAATGCTGATCAGATACAAAGTACAAATGGAGTACAAGAGCTAGTCTTGCCTATGTTAACTTAACCTCATTTTGATTTCCGTGGTCTGAGAAGGTTCCAGTCAAGCTTTTCACGCTTGTTTGACTTGTGGGATCCACGCCCATTGCTTTGTGAAGATGACTCACCATCAACATTCCGACCTGTGGTCTTCGGCGGCTTATGAGATGATGGTGTTTCCATCTCAAGCTCAGGCTTCTTCCTCTTTAGTTCATTCAGAGATATGCTTTCTGAACTATCAATATTGGAGTCTCTAAATCTTGTTGACACTTCACCCATTCTGCAATTTCATTGCAAAACACATCATAAGGCAATTCATTTCACCCATCAGCTGCCGAAAGCCTAAAAATTACATATGCCAAACAACGACTGATGCATCCACCCATATAGTAACATTTCCATGGTTTTGAGCAGTGCCCACTAGCAATTTCAGTAAAAGTACAATGCAAGTGTTCTTCTGGTATATATTGTATCCATAGCCCTCTGTGGCGTATTGGTGGTTTATTCAAATGATAAAATTGAATATGATTTTGGATGGCCTTGTCCGATAAATAATTTTTAAGCTCATAATTGAATAGAATATTTTGCAAATATTTATGGATATCCTACATGCATGCAAAACTTTCATGTATAAAAAATTAAGCCTTCAATGTCCGTACTCATTCAATTCAACATTACAACGTGTATAGTTCCTTAAAGAACACATAGTTCGTATTTGGGCTCACAATCACAGAACAAAGTGCATTGCACAGGTTTAGTGAACATGTTGATTCCCACATTGGTCCTCAGTCCTCGCTATGAATATATTCAGTAACCCATAAGTTTTAGTACTTTATTATAGCATCGTCTTATAAGTTCAACTGTTAGGATGGACTTTAGCAAACAAAGATAGATGTTATACTAAATATAGTCCAGCCAATATCTCTAAAATCTGAGCTGTTGAGAACAAGCTTGCCATATCTAGAGATCAATTATAAATGTGAAGTTAGCGACCAAAACTAGCCCACCAGGTTATGTTTAAAGTAAGCAATCGCTTCTAGTGTACGCACTATCACTACTGCGCTTTAAGTTAGCAACAGATGATCTATCTTTTACAAGGTTGAAGTGCACTGAATCGCTGTTAACAAAATATTACAATTCCACAGGAAGGATGTGCTGTTTCCTGGTAACTATGTTTAAGAGACTTTGGACATGCTTATCATTCAGTGATCAAAACTAAAAAAAAGAAATCTTAATACATAACTTAACAGAGAGAAGGAGACAGTCGATGACTAACCTGCTGGAATTTCCGCTATCTTGATGATAATTACTAGGTGAAGCTGATTGTGTTTGGCGGTCACTTGTTGCCTCTTCATTTAGTTTCTACAGGTGTAGGTTTGTGTAAGGGAACACACATGTACACAGACATAATTGCCAGAATGACATGTAACAGAGCAACCTTCAAAACTCACATCGATAGACGGATTAAAATTTTGGAATGACATTCGACCCTTTACAGCCCCTGGATGTGGATTGCCCTCCATGATAACTATGCTGAAGAAAGAAATTAGTACTGGTTCAGTCCGCACTGAAAGATCAAGGCTAGCAATTCTCCATCAAGGTTTTGTTGCATAAGCTAAGCAGCTAGTAATGAAACGTTAAATCTCATGAGAAAAGTGGTGAATGAATTGCAATGACAACATAATTGATGAAAAATGTGTGCTAGCTTTGTAATGCATGATCAGGCTGGTAACCCACACAATAAACTTCAGAAGATAGACACACAAGCATGTAACACTTTGCCAACACACTATATGCATACAAAGGTTTTTGGTGAGTTTTCCAGTGTGACAAAACATTTCAAACAAAAGGCGGCAATCTTCATCCAATTTCCCATGCGCAGTTCAATTTGATTGGACCAAAACTATGCTTGAAAACTCGGATATAAGTTCACCGTAACTTAGTATACTATACAAACTTGTCATGCTACCCTGAAATCTAAATCTCGATACTACTTCCGTAAATCCCAAATCTCTCTCTAGCACTGTATTAACACACAATAACAGCAGGAGCCAAAAAAACCGAATCGTTTAATCACCGTACCACTTCCTGGGGACTTGAACCGACGAGCCAACGCCTGCAGTCGCCGCCATCTCCACCTCCGCCGCCGCCTCCACCTCCACCTCGGGACTCTTCTCAGCCACCTTCTGCACGACCGCCGCGCGCTGCATAAACTGCACCACCACACACACACACAAACAACAACCCCCCATGAGACGCCAAGCCACGGCGAGGGAAGAACCGGGGACAAAAGGGCTCCTCACTTTTAGATTCCTGAGGGTACTCGAGAGCTCCCGCTTCGCTGCCATCGTCGTGTATGGCGCCGCCGCTGCTCTTCGCTGCTTCTATGCCTCTAGTCTCCCTCTCTGTCCCCCCAATTTAAGGTTAGGGTTTGGGGGAATCGCGTAGCGGAAGCCGCCGGGGAGGAGGAGCACGAGGGGAAGAGGGGCCTGAAGTCGGATCGGGCCGCACAAGGGCACGTCCGAACCCGTTACCAGCACGGTGAGAGCATGACGAGTCGGGGCCCACATGTCACACGGAGAAGCCGCGTGCCTCAACTCTGTGGTTTCACCGACATGCGGGCCCAGTTCTTTGCTGCTCTGCGCCGTGCACAAATCGGCGACGCAGCAGAATCCCTCGCCGATACTGGTCTAATCTGCAGAATGTTTGACACATATGATACTATTTAAACTCATATTTATAAAAATATTAATATACATATGAGAATAGTAAAAATGGTACTTCTGTCGCAAGCGGCAGGTAAATAAGCCGGCTTAACTACTTACCTTAATTATTATTTTATATTATTACTTCTTTGATTTTTAAATATAGTAAATGAACATAAAAATAATGAAATTTTATGTGCATCCTTCCGACACAATGTACCTAATTGTGTAATTTTTCTATAATTTTATCAGGTGTGAATGTTGCTTGAAAATTTATAAGATTATGTTGTTGGAGACGTTACATATAACAATTGTGTTTCAAAAAATTATGAAATTTTGTGTGCAACCTCTCAACATCGTCGACCTAGGTGGTGATCGGTTCGGCTGAAAAGCTCATGGCTTATGGCTGAAAACACTGTAGCTGGCTGAAAAAAGCACTGTAGCTGACAGAGGCTTATTTAGCATAATTAAATTCAAAAAATTTAAAAATATAAAAAATATGTTAGCCTATTACGTATAATACAAACAAATACGGGGAAAAAAAGAATCGGCAAAAAAGCTCAACAAAAAGCCAAAAGTTCAGAAAAAGACGAAACTTATGAATAGTAAAAAATAAGCCAGAAGCCGAAACCGAGTTGATCAGGGCCTTAATTGTCTAATTTTTAACAAATTTTACGTGCTCTAAATTTGCCATATTAATTCATATTCATTTAATTGTAATTAGCGATATGCAAAGGGACGTCGGCAGTCACGGCGCTTCCAGAAGGACATGGATGCCATCCAACGCACCAGTATTAGCTGCACAGTAAAGTGCAAGATATGCAAGACCTTTGAGCACTCAACGTAGGATTGCCCCAACAGACCGAGCTTGTCTGGTCACTATTCGGTGTAGTGATTTCATGTATCTTTTGTTTATCAAATTAATTCATATTTGTAGCAATTCAAGATGTACTATATTATGTGGTGGTAATTGATAATTAATCAATTGATTAGTTAAATGATTAACCCTGTAATCTATTATCGCATATGATTATTTATACCAACTGCAACGACGCGTCAACCATTTTGTTACATGCTTTTAGGAGATTGAAAATAACCGCGTACAACAGGGGAGAACCGTGGTACAAGCATCTCTGGACATGCCTATTGGTAGAACGTGCCTGACGCTACCCACATGGAGTGTTGCAAATGGGGGCACCTCGGACATGGCTGGACGTCGTTGTAGTTAGGGTTCGCACAACAGCACATGAGATCATATGAACTCCTCATGTTGACGACCTCCTCATTACCCTATACAAGACTTGTATGACTGCGTCCTCCCTGTGTCTGCATTTCGGCCATACCGGTAGAAGACGAAAACTCACCTGGAGACGTGCAAGTGCAAGAAGCACGAAACTCGTGAGAAGGAGCACGAGAGAAATCGCGAACTGGTGGCCAAGGCTGGTACGGTTGGTGAGGACTATAACATCGACCTCGCGAGTAACAGCAAATGGCGAGGAAAAGTTAATAAATGAGTTATTGGTTATCACACTGTTTCGTTATCCGATCTCTCTCTCTCTCCCGCACATCCTTATTATGTTCTTGATTTATATATTGGAATAGATTAGGCAGTTTTCTAATGGTCGATTCTTTGCACTTACAGGATTTCAAAGAGTATCTCGAGTTGCAATCAATGATGTTCGTGCAGTACTACCGTTGCCGGCCGATATCGCTTCTGAACAAGAAGGTAGACAAGGACGGGAACAGGAGTAAGCCTGCTAATCTTTTTTTTTACATTTTTCAGTTTCTTTCCTGCTGGTTATTAAGATGTGTTACTGAGGGTCAACTGTATATTTTGCAGTTCTAATGCCGTCATCTGCTCTTGATAGGCTCAGTAAGCCTCTTAACATATTTCGTGATAACCGTCTAGTCAATCCACTCATCATACTTCAACATGTGTGCATTGTCTTCTATTTAATAAGGGTGCAATATATACTTATTCCTGTTCTTGCTTCTACCTTTCAGGTTCTCTCCACATGGAATATCCTATGCTGTTCCAGATTCAGTACCCTAGCACTCAGCAGATTTCGCGCTGCGGCGTGCTCGAGTTCGTCGCCGACGAAGGTTTTGTCTATATTCCGAGCTGGGTCAGTATTGTTCAGAAAATAACCCCTTTCGCATGCGGTTCGTAAATTAAAGATGTTGTCCATCAGAACACAAACTGATGTTTCTTGTGTTAATCCCTGCATTTTTGCTTCAGATGATGGCGCATCTGGGCCTCCAAGAAAACGATCTCGTGTTGATGAAAAACACGTCCCTTCCCAAGGGCACGTTCGTCAAACTGCAGCCTCACACCCGAGAGACCCGGAAGCACGCACTCGCTTTCTGAGTTCTGACAAGCACAACATTTTAATTTATTTTGATTCAGAAGCATGTGAAATTGTGATCCAGTTAACATTTGGTAATTTCTGAATATAACCGTGCAGATTGGAGTACAACTTCGGCAAGTACCCGTGCCTGACGACCGGCGAGACGATCACCGTGACGGAAAGCGAGAAGAGGTACTACCTGAACGTCATCGAGGCGAGGCCAGCTGAAACGGACTGCTAGGCTGAGTTCAGGAAGGCTCTCGACTTCAAGGAGCCCGTGGCAGAGATCATCAGCAAAGGTAAGAACACGATCCAGGTGACAAGCCGCAGCGGTCGGTCCGGTTCACCGGCGTCGCGATGCGGCGGTGGAGCAGCAGCCACCTCCGCCGATGCCATCCCCGGCAGCAAATGCCGGTTCTTCGGCTAGTAGGGCGAAGAGAGAGCTTCGGTTTGGCCCATCGGTGGCTGCCAGTAGCCTGAACGAGCTTCGGTTTCGCCAGGCAGTCCGCAGTAGTACTCTCCGGAGGACTGGAGGAAGTCTGAAAAACTTTGTGGTTCAGGTCTGTTTGGAACAAATGAATTGTACACGGTTTTCTTTGAAAATTTATGTGAAGTAGACCACGACTGACTGTACACATGTGCGAGTGCATTTGTAATGAAATTGAAAACAATATTTTTTTCTCTTACCAAGTTGACTAAATTCAAGCTTCAGTGACATTTGTTGTTCTTAGTAGAGAAGTTATTGTGCATAATCTAAATTCAAGCTGTTCATCATGCAATTTCCCTTGCGCAAACACAATCTCTGCTTAAGCTGGAAAAATGGGCTAGCTGTTCACAATGCAATTTTTCTCAAAAGCTTTCCACAATGCAAGAAAATACAACTGCAGCAGGGGGGAAAATGATTTGTTATAACATGTTTGCATACAACCATAGAGTCAAAGATGTCGACAATATTCTTTAAAAAAGCTGTTCGCAATGCAAACAAAATTGCATACAGGTACAGCTATAACTTGGAAAAGATGTTGGCATTGTTCTTTTGACCTTTTGGTATTTAGCTTCTTCGAAAATCATTAATCATAATTAAAAACTATTAATCACAATCCAAATGAACATCGGCCGCCGCAGTCTAAAGGAACACGGCCGTTCTCCGGGGTAACTAGCCACGTAGGCGTGGCGCCACGCCACGCCAGCCACCGTGTGGACCGAAGTAAAAGAGACGACAATCTGCAGGGCTTTAATAAAAAAATCGAGGACACATGCGTAATTTAGGAAAAACCGAAGGTCTTTTTCGTAAAAAACCGAGGACCTGTACGTAAGTAAATAAGGACCTATACGTAATTCTGGAAACCCGCGGGGCGCAATCAAAAAATTTTGTAGGAAAAAAACTTGCAGGGGCTTCTTCGAAAAAATCCAGGGACCTCTTCGCGAGAAAAAAGGACCTTTACGTAATTTCCGAAAACCCGGAGGGAATTGCCTCCCCCGGCCGTACGCCAAAACGGGCGACACGCGCCGGCCGGGGGGAGCGCGGGGGGGGGGACGTGGCTCGGCGCGGGGGGCGGAACCCCCCCGGCTTTACTTCGGTTACGATTCTTTGCTCACTTGATATGCTCCGCGCCTGAATTACGTGAGACTACAGGGGGATCTGCGTTAATATCCCCTTCTTCTTTTGCTTCCTACACAACAGTGTGTGTGTGTGTAAGTAACGCGGGCTCGCAAAGAGGGAAGCAGCAAAAGGGCAAAAACTACCACAAGCCCCCAAACCCCTCTCCCCTCCCCTCCGCCTCCGGCGAGCCCTCTCGCCGGCGGCGGCGAGATGTCATCGGTGTACCGCCCGCCGCGGGAGACCGACTTCGCCCGCTTCCCGTCGTCCATCCCCATCGTCATCGACAACGGCGCCTCCACCTTCCGCATCGGGTAGGAGGGCCCCGCTGCCCGGAATTCCCCAAACCCTAACCCTAGTAAGCCCCCTTTGGCTATGTAACGCAGTGGTTGGTTTCTCCGTGCAGGTGGGCGGGCGAGGCGGAGCCGCGCGTCGCCTTCCGCAACATCGTGCAGAGGCCGCGCCACCGCAGCTCGGGTACTGCGCATTACGCTTATAAAGTATTGATTTATGTTGGTTTGGTAATTGGATGCCGTGAATAGTTTGGATTTTTTCCATCTCGCGCTTGCTTGGTTGCTCCTGGCTGTGCGGTTTCAGAAGTTGAGTATGCCATTTCATTGGTGATTGGATGTTGTTTATGAGCACTTATTTTGTTGTGATGCACGGGAATTGGGTACAAAATTTGAAGTCCACCGATGAATATTGCTGCTTATGTGCTGCGAGTAATTCTCAAAACGTTTTCAAGGTACATGTGTCTTTAGAGTTATCTTTGTGATTGTGCAAGTGCACTGTTACTGTGAGGTTCTTACTTGTCTGAATATATGACAGGGACAGCAATTACTTATCTGAAGCTCTTATGCTTGTGCCAGTTGATAGACTTGTAAGGGGATTGGATAAAATATGATAATTCAACTGACTGCAATTTGTTTTCTATAAAGCAGGTGAAACTGTCACAGTTGTTGGGGACACTGATCCAGCTCTAATGAAGTACTTTGATTGCACACGATCATCAATTCGCTCTCCATTTGACGATGATGTTGTCTATCAGTTTGAGTACATGGAATATGTTCGTCACTCCTATGACATCATCTACCTTTATTTTGAGTGGTCTGCAAGATCTATAGATGGTCAACTCTTAACTATATGCTTGATAACAATCATATTAGAAAGAGTTCAATGAGTGTGAAAACATCAGAACAATGCATATTAACGTTTAAGGGTAAATTCTATGTGCATCACTTGTGGTTGTGAGTTGATGATAAAAAAAGGCATAACACTCTGCTATGAGTATTAGCACCATTCTGTAGCCAGTGAATGATCATCTCTGTCATAGTTCATGCAGCCCTTATAATGACACTGGATGCCAATTGCAATTGTTATGTTTGAAAGATTTAAAGTGCGGCATGTGACTGCTTATTTCAGAATGATGATGTTTTACAGTCCAGTTTGTAATGTTTTTGTAATGAACACGTCTTGATTTTTTTAACCTTTTTTGATCTGGTATTACTTCTGTATTGCAGATTCTTGACTATGGTTTTGATCGATTAGGTGCCACTTCAGAGGTAAATTACACTTGTGTCACCAGCTGTCTCCTGAACATTTTCCTTTTTTGTTGTAGTTGACTTATTTTCTGTTTTCCTTGGTCTGGTAGCTTTGCTTTACTTTGCACTTAATACATAAGAAAACTAGTAGATGTTAGCTAGTCCCATCGAATCAAAAAGGAGGAAACAAGGGGTTGTTTACGTATGACAGTTCTAGTTACCAGTGAAGTATGTGCACTGATAAAAACTAGGGAGTTTTCACTAGATTTAGATTTTAGCATGGGAGATTCTTATATGGTCAGTTGATTTCAGACTCAGAATGAAGCGTTTTAGAAATATAAGTAAAAAGTTAGTCGGTTGATGTTTTCAAGTCAAACAGAGTCTCAAACGCTTTCGGAAAGAACTTTATTCTTAGTCTGAGAACAGACGAGGTAAATAACAAGAAGCGACTAGCGAGTGGCATTTTAAGCAACTCCATTTCAGATAGACAATGAGCATGGACCATGATACCATCATCTCACTTATTGAGTTTTTCCTCCTTAACAGTGTATGGTAGTAAAAAAAGAAAGAAAGAAAGAAAAAGAGGAGAGTTGGCATTCCTGAACTAGTCATTTGCTGTTCCCATACAATGAAAAATATCTGATGTTTCTTGACTTGAATTATCTATTTGCATGTATCCTTTGAACTTCAGTACTTCGTCCTTTTTCACATTTTGGTTGAATACTGTTGAAAGCTAACACTGACGCTGGGCAGGTGAGCCATCCCATTCTTATGACAGAGTGTGAATGCAATCCGTCCTTTTCTCGAGCCCGGATGGCAGAACTTCTTTTTGAGACATATGGTGTGCCATCCATTGGTAATATTTCCTATGATCTTTATGTGCCATTGTTACGAACTGCATCTGGTAGTATGGTAGTAAATGAGTTACGACTTTGACATAAGAATGCAGTGCTAATGCTTTTTTTCCCAATCCGAGTTTCAGCTTTTGGCATCGACAATGCATTTAGTTACAAGTACAATCAGAAGCTTGGAAACTGTGGAGAAGATGGGTTGGCTATTTCATGTGAACATGGAACATGCCATGTTGTTCCAGTAAGTTTGTTTCCTCAAGACACGCTTTTCTTCAACTTTGTGCAATATACAAATCCTTTGGGCATTGCATTTAGCTGATTTTGTCAGATGTCCAGAAAAATGAGTACAGTGCATGTGCGTAGAAGGAAACATCATTGAATGCGTTGTGAATTCTAAAACTATGGTTGGATAAACTGTAACAGTCAGTACTAGATCATATGCTAAATAAATGGAAAAAAAGAGATGTTGCCACTTCTATTACTAGATTAGTTGCTCATGAAATCTGTGCCAGGATTTTTTTTTATCGAACCCCAGGCATACCTTGCCATTTTTCGTGATACCAGCTAATGTAGCCCTGTTGTGGTACTGGTCCGAGGACCGAGGGTAGAGCGCTCGCTCTTATCTAGCCACCGGCAGGGCTCTTCTCTGATGTGGTAGAGAGGATCTGAGGCTTGACTTTAGAAGAAGAGGGAGATTAGAGATTTGTTTAATTGTTCATTGCTTGATAATAACGATACAATATTATTCCTTTTATAGGGATGGCTAGACTTGACCTTTAAAAAACATATCTCTATACTAAGGAAACCAATATATAATACATGGAATAAATCTAAAAGGAAATAAACGAAAATAATAAGAAAACTAATTATTATATTCCTAATCCGCGATATACTGCCAATGCTATTAAACTATCCAAACAAACACCATTTCTACAATACCGCATCGATACAATGTTGCACGTCGTGCTATAGTACCCCGTGTACTGTTCACGCATGCTACAGCGCCGCGTGCTGTTCACGCACCTGTTGCCATACCTCACTAGGATCATAGACTATAATATTACATCCCTCACGGTGAGACAACTCATCCTTGAGCTGTTAGGTGACGCCTATGGTTGAAGTCCTTCGTAACCCTATGTTGACGAAAGTGCACAATGATGACGTCATGTGGTGCAGAAGATGATCAGCGAAGCCCCGATGCACAACAGCGAGGATAATAACCCTCTAATGTTGGCTGACATCGCAGGAGTTGCCGGCGACAAGGGCAAACAGCGCAGGGCAGCAACATCCTTCTTTCCCTGAGATGCAACGGCTGTGGGAGAGATGTGACGACATCGCTGACCTCCCACATGACAGCCATTGCGCTTCGCATCTTCAAAGGCGTGGTGTTGGCTGGCCGTGTGGAGAAGACCACTGTTGAACTGCGGCAGACTTCCTCCCTGGCGAATGCACCAGAGGTGTAGCCAAGACGGCATGAGTGGCATTGATGGCGATGTTGGTTCTGGCGATGATGGCGACTTAGAAACCGAGCAACATGTTGCGCCTTCTCCTACATCTTGGCCATGAACTCTGTCATCAAGGTCATCATGTTACGGAAATCGGTCTTAAGGCCCGCGACTAAGACCTTCGTAGCAGCTGCACAATCAATAACAGAAGACATGGTGAGTGTCTCTGACACCAAATGTTGTGGTACGGGTCCGAGAACCGAGGGTAGGGCACTTGTCTTTATCTAGCCACCGGCAAGGCTCTTCCTGATGTGGTAGAATGGCACTGGCGCTTGACTTTAGAAAAAGAGGGAGATTAGAGACTTGTTTGATTGCTCATTGTTTAATGATAACGATACAATGCTGTTCCTTTTATAAGGATGACTAGACTTGACCTCTAAGAAACCTATCTCTATACTGACGAAACCAATCTCTAATACATAGAATAAATCTAAAAGAAAATAAACCCAAATAACAAGGAAACTAATTATTATATTATCTGCGATATGCTGCCAATGCTATCAAGTATTCAAACAGACACCATTGCTACAGTACCACATGGCGTGCTACAGTAACCATGTACTGTTTACATGCGCTACAGTGCCACGCGCTGTTCGCATGTCTGCTGTCGTTGCCATAACAAGCCTTAACTGCAAAACAGACGATTCTCCTTACATGGGCTATGGTCCTAACCTTTTATATGGCTACCTAACACACACACACAAACTCGACTCGACTCCTATATGTCCAGGATTACAACTTAGACTCAACGCACCCAACTGGTTTTCTTGAGTTATTACTCTCAAAAACCAGTCCGGTTCCCTAAAGAAAAGAAAAAACGACTCATATTAAGCCTAAGATACATGTCAAGCCTCACATGGACTTACTAATAGATGGACGCAGCCACCAGTTCGCATCATGCATGGTTGGACTTGGAAACTCTTAAAGATAGGAAACTAACTAGCTATTTAAAAGAAATCTATACTTGGAAAATATTTGGTTGGACTTGGAAACTCTTAAAGATAGGAAAGTAACTAGCTATTTAAAAGAACTGATAGGAAACTAACTAGCTATTTAAAAGAAATCTATACTTGGAAAAATATCCAAATTGGAATGTTTCCAATCCACATTGCTGTTGTCCTTGGCATGTGATATTTTCTTTCTTTTTGGTGCGCCGTTGGACACGGCACACAATTACTCTCTTCACCATCACTTCCCGTGCCGTCCTCCCTCAACTCCCTCTCGGCACTGACAAGTATTTCTCCAACTAAGAAAGAACTAACACCACTTGCAGCGTTTACGGCTTTTAGGCCCGTATCACCAGCCCAACTACTTCAGTCAAAAGGGTGCCTTAATCTATTTGGCGATTGTGGAAATATTTAGGCAACTATATCATTTCAGTATTCTGTGCATGAGGTTCTGCTTAACAAGTTTTCCATGTTAGACACCATACTTTGGTGTATTGTTCACAATATGGATTGTTTTCTTGACCGTGGTCCCTGAAATAGTCAACAAACAAAAGGAATATACAACATATTCATCTAAGTGTTTCTGTGAAGTATATTCTTCTTAGAAATATTTCAAATTAAATTGTTTTTCTGCGAACTAAAAGCCTTGTTGGATCTGTTTCAGTTTTTAAAAGGGCAGCCTGTGTTGGGGGCATGCTGCAGAACCAATGTCGGTGGATCTCACATTACTGATTTTCTGAGGCAGCTTCTCTCTCTAAAATATCCCTATCACACGTAGGTGTCAACAACATATTTCTGAAGCACTTCATGTTATTTGTTTTTCCTACCATGTATAACAGTAGCCATTTTAAATTTTAATAGGGCAAGCATTACATGGGAAAAGGCTGAAGAGCTGAAGAAGGAACATTGTTATATAGCTCTTGATTATATGCCAGAGCTGCAGATATTTAAGGTAAGAAACCTTTGTATATTGTTTTGTTCTCGTATCAATTTTGAGAACTATCCAATTTCAATTCCCAATGTGTTTGTATAAATGGACATTGGACAATGCTTTTGAGTCTAGTTGGTTTGATGCGGATCGAACCTCGAGATGCGGTTAAATCCAAGGGTTGCCCGATCTTTCACGGTGGTAGAACAACTACATACAAGTGGAGCATGAATTATAGGATATAATCCACACTAAGATAGCTAAATTTCTCTCCCGTACACACCACAGCATATGAACAAGAAATAGGGATCAAAGATCCAGTGGGCAAAAACCAACACCACGATTGGAATCCACACGCAAAGATGAGAAATCTCGATAAACTCTCAAGAACTCAAGCACAGGATAAACAGGGATGAGCCCTAACAGCCAACGACACACAAGGTGTTTAATTCATAATCTAAACTTTTCCTTTTACATGGCGCATATGCCTAGCCTTTTATAGGCGACTCTAACCATGATGCAATGTGGAAACCGACTTCTAACTGAAATAAACTCACGTGTACAGAACTTGTGCATAGAAACAGAAAAGAAGCTAGTTTGGTTTTCTAGAGAAATCCTGGTTTGTAAATAAACTAAACAAAACATTTAATTAAAACAATCTGGTGTCATTTTCAAGGGGGCACCCATGGGTCAGCAGCTGTTGGCTCCAATCCTTGGACGTCATGTATATCTGGTGGTCCCCATCCACATGCATGCAACGATAGGCACGACCAGGATAAAATCCATGTGCACTTATTCTTGATTTCCTGACCTTTAAACAGATGAGTTTCCATGTTTTCTCCCAAGAAATCAGTACTGGATTCGATCTTGTTTATTTCCCGCGCATGCAAAAACATATCTTGCTTGGACTCCTTGCGTAACACGGTAGCAGTAACTGAAGTTTCCACATGCACATCGCAAGCTTCTTGTGCAACATGCGGTTCTTTGCCATCTTCACTTGACATGTGCACATGAACTTAAGGAAACACGCAAAAAATTATTGGAGAATATCTGGGCTGCATCATGGTTATCCTTTTTTTTTATGTTCACTGGAAGTGTATTTATATATATTTCTTAAAATTATATGAACATTCTTGTAACACTTCACTTTGCAGAATAATAAGGAAGAAGCTGAAGAGAAAACTAGGTACTGGCAGCTACCATGGGTTCCCCCACCTAAAGAAGAACCACCATCTGAGGAAGAACTTGCAAGGAAAGCAGCTTTGAAGGAAAAGGCTGGCCAACGTTTGCGAGAGATGGCTGCCGCAAAGAGGTCTCAGAAGATAGCGGAACTGGAAAAACAACTTTCTTATTTGGAGGAACTAATGGAGCAACTTGATGGAGCTGAGGAACCAGAAGCAACAGCTATTCTAGGTAGATCTGGATATCTTTCCCAGCAGGAAATCAAATCTGCTATCTTGAAAGCAACACAATCCCTAAGGAAAGCAAAGGGGGAGTCCAGTGGTAACGAAGAAAAAGCAGATGCTTCAGGGGCTGATAAGTATCCGCTTGTGTCTGTCCCTGATGAGATGTTGACACCAGAGCAGGTGTGTTTGCTCAGTTTTCATCTATGACTATTATGTAGTCAACTATGAGATTTTTTTTCATGTGCTTTTGGGAGCATCTTGCACCTGCATGTCGTGAGCATAAACCTAATCTCCCAAGTTTAGAGACTTTGAATCACTCACCATTGCCGCGTTCCACCTTTGCATATTTTACCAGTTAAAGGAAAAGAAGAAACAGATAATACTTAAAACCACAACAGAGGGCCGGATGCGTGCCAAGCAGAAACGTGCTGAGGAGGAAGCGTTGAGGGATAAGCAGGAAGAAGAGAGGCGTGCGTAAGTTGTGATATGCCCAGTCTTAAATTTATAATCCATATGCTTCTCATACTTAGTTTATTCTTACATTCAATGATAGGATCCTCCTCTATGAAATTTTGTGGCACCTTCTCATGTTGACGCTCAAAGCAATTATTTCAAAGCCATCTTTGACAGTTTTTGTTCTTTCGACACATTCCTTGCTCATGAAAATCCAGATATTGGAGAAAAGTACATTCTGCATTTTGTAATACCAAATAGTGTTTACCATTGTAGCAAATATTACTTTTTTAGAAGGAATGTAAAGCCCCTATTTTTAAGAGCAAAGGGCTAGGCGGCTAGCCCCTGTTGCTATATTGAAAAGCAAAATGAGTGCTGCTATGCACCATGTATTATTACCGTATCATGATTATGCGTTTCGTGTAAGATTTTGTGTCTCCAATTTGGTATGAGTTCTCTGTGGGCTTTCTCAGACATCTACATTGCATGCTGATAGGATCTGCAGCCTGCTTAATCTGGATAGAGTAGTCTCTAGCCGATGTAGATATCTGCCAGGTGTTCTATGATGCTTTTGTGATCTATTTCACTCAACTATGCAGGGAGAACCCAGAGTTATACCTTGAAGAGCTTCGTGCCCGATACTCAGAACTTTCTGAGAAAGTCGATCAGAGGAAGCGACAAAAAGTTAATGGCAACCAGACAAATGGCAACCATAGTTCATCTGGTGGTGTAGGCCGTGGGGAGCGTCTAAGTGCCACCCAGAAAGAAAGGATGCGGCTGCTCACTTCTGCTGCATTTGATCGGGGAAAAGGTGAGGACACATTTGGAATGAGAGATGAAGATTGGTTAGTCTACAAAAAGATGAGCAAAGACAATGACGATGACGACGATGGGAACGATGATGAAGAATCAGAACTTGCTCGAGTCGCATCAAAGCTCCAGGTAAAATCCCACTCTCAAGCTTTGCTGCTCATGACGGCCATTTTGTCTTGCTCAGATTTCACAACTCAATAGCTTCTATTACAATCATAAATCATTTAATGCTTCCCTATGCAGGAGATGGACCCTACGTTTGTGAACAAATCTGAAGCTGTTGAGCCGACTCCCGAGCCTCCTAAAGTCCGGCCTCTTACTGCCGAGGATTTCAGAATCGCCATAGGTATCGAGCGGTTCCGCTGTCCCGAAGTAATGTTCCAGCCTGGTATGATAGGAATCGACCAGGCCGGCATCGACGAGATGGTCAGCATCTCACTCAGGAGACTAATGGAGGACGAATCTGTCAAGGAGCGCCTCTGCCAGTCCATTCTCGTAACCGGCGGGAGCTCGCTGTTCCCAGGCATGATCCCACGGCTGGAATCCGGGATCCGGCAGTTCCGGCCCTACCTCGCGCCGCTGAAGCTCGTCAGGGCAGCTGACCCCATTCAAGACGCGTGGAGGGGCGCTGCTGCATTTGCGGCTTCCAGCAAGTTTGGGAGGCAAACTTTCAGCTTAGCAGATTATAGAGAGCATGGCGAAAACCTGTTTCATCGGTACAACATTGTTTACTCGCTGTAACGTCTCTTAGTAGTGCGCAAACAACATGCCATTCATTGACAGCCAATAGCAGATGTAACAATATTTTGCACAAGTGCAGTTATTAGTTAATGGTTCGTGATGCAATGGTACGGATGTGAGTATGTGATGCCCCCTCCTCCTAGAGGCATCTTTTGCTTTAGACGCTCGCTATTAGGTTGATACAGAGTGCGAGAGCAAATCTCGACTAGAACGAGAACAAACAGCTGCGGACCCACCGGGGGCTGGCCACCCCCCTACGGCCTGGACTGGACTCTCAGGTAAACAAGATCAAACTTAACAATTCATTCTTTTTCCTTGTACGTACATAATTTCCACTTGAAGCTAACCATTCGCTTGATAAATCATACGAGCCTTCATCTCCTGCTCCTCTTGCTTCTGTAATGATCTCCCTGCAGAAGAATTGTCAGTGCTTGCAACAAAGATACTTGCATTATGTCATATATAGATGTAGCCAAACCATGTCCACTACCTAGCCACCTAATCCACGAAATAGTCATGCTGTATTCACATTTGCGCGGTGTTTCTGCCGATCCACCCCCCATGGCCTCGCGTGCACGCTCGTAGGGTATGGAACCTAAGACTTGTCGCTTGAGAAGAAAGTCCCATCCTAACACACCAGGGCACTACATGCGTTAAAAGATGTATTTTTCATATCTTTTACCCTCAGGCTTAAAGTTTAAAATTCAAATTTGATCCGAATTGTTTAACCGAAAATTGCAAAATTAAATAGTTTTGCCCTGACCATCAGTACGGCAGGTTACCATTCGGCCGTTACACCTCTTTTGTTACCCTTCGAAAAAAATTGTAAATCTGCCACTGAGAACAAATTACGTGCATTGATCGAGGGGGATTCAGTGATCAACGGAGTCTGACGTACGTTTATAAGTACGTTAGCATGCTATCTCAAACAAATATCGTCAAGATGGCCGAGTTGGTCTAAGGCGCCAGTTTCAGGTACTGGTCCGAAAGGGCATGGGTTCGAATCCCATTCTTGACAATACGGTTTTTTTAAAACAAGTTGTTTTTATTTTTTTAAAAAAATCTTTGTCTTTTTTTCTTTCCTTCAGAGCAGCCCTCGTATTCCCAGTGACATTTTGTACATAACTCACTTGTACCATTTATCACTTGTATCAAACTAAATTTGGAAACATTAAGCTTCAAATTCTTATGGCGTCTGAGATTATTGGCCTCCTAGACAAAGCTCAAGAACAGCGAGGAAGTGACATTCCAAAAATGCCTGAAAATTCGATATCTCGCCCTCTGTTCCCTACAGCGCTCCTTGCTGCGACAACGCTCCCGTTTGCTCTGGATAAGTGAGGGGGGGCGCCAATATAAAGTTCTTTCATATCCATGAAAAATACCATAGCAGCAAGAATTGGATATCCTCCCTCTGTTACGAAGGAGCTTCACTTCATGACCATAAATCCATGGCGGATGTACTGTGCTCATACTTCAGTTCTCTTCTTGGCACGGATGTTCCTGCCACCCGGGACATTCACCTTCACGCAATTGGTTTGGAATATATAAACCTCCACATCCTATCCAACGCTATTTCAGAGAAGGAGGTTTGGGAAGCCATCCAAGCCATGCCGGACGACAAGGCTCCAGGGCTTGGTGGATTTATCAAGACAGATTTCCTGTTAGCCATCCATGCTTTTTTTCTCTGGCAATCGGAGGGGCTTCCAATGGCTAAATTCATCGCTCATTACTCTTCTACACCAGAAGCCGGATGCGCAGCACCCCAAGACCTCCTTCATAGTTTCGCAAAAATCTTGGCCAAAGTGCTTGCCTTGCACCTCCAACCCTTTATGGGAAGCCTAGTCCACGTTAGCCAAAGTGCTTTCATCAAAGGCTGGCGATCCACGATAACTTCCGGTTCGTTCAAGGTGCTGTCCGTGCGCTTCGAAGATCAAACAAGCACAAGATTCTATTCAAGCTCGACATCACTAAGGCATTCAACAACCTCGCCTGGCCTTCTTGCTCAAAATCCTCAAGCACCGAAGCTTTGACACCCGTTGGTGTGATTGGGTAGTGTTGCTCCTTTCAGTGGCGTCAAGTCGAGTGCTCCTAAATGGTTCACCAGGGAATAAAGTTCTTCCATCACCATGGCGTGCACCAAGGAGACCCCTTGTCGCCCCTCCTCTTCGTCATTGCTATATATGGACATTCTTCCCAGGCCTTTTTAGTTCAGAGCCCAGCGTGGTGTTCTCAGCCATAGCGACAAGCTAAGATCCTTATGCTTTCTCTACGCGGATGATGTGATGCTCTTCCTCACTCCCAAACCGCAGGAGCTGCATGCAACCTCGGAAATTTTGAACCTCTTCGGTTCGGCTTCAGGATTGTGGACTAACCTGTAGAAATCCTCCATTATCTGAGTCAATTGCACACCGTCAAAGCTACAGCTGGCTGTTGATACCCTCGGTTGTGCCTCAACTAGCTTGCCTACTAACTACTTGGGTATCCCTCCATCCCTCACGAAGCTAAGAAGGTAGGACTTAGACCCTTTCCTAGACAAAATCTTAGCTCGTTTGCCTGCTTGGAAGGCAAAGCTTCTATCCAAAGCAGGATGGTTAGTTGTCGTCAATTTGATCCTCTCGTCAATGGTCACCTATCCCTTGCTCTTGACCATCCTTCTGCCTTGGGCAATCAAAGCCATTGACAAGCTCCGTAGGGCCTTTCTTTAGACCAGGGACCATTCCACTCCACCAGGTAAATGCATGATCAACTAGAGCCTGGTTTGTCGACCACGTCCTCTTGGAGGATTAGGCATTCCAAATCTCAAGCTGGCAGGATGACTGACATACTCTGTTGGGAATGGTTAGCGCAGACTCAACCACAGTGACTTTGGCAAGGTCTTCAAGACCCCATGGAAAATGACCTTCGAGATTTCTTCAGCACTTCCACAGACATTCAATTGGGAAATGGCGTCTCAACGAGGTTTTGGAAAAATCGATGGTTACATGGCCAGAGCATCAGAACACTACTTCTAGCTCTTTGGGAAAGGGTTAAAGTCACTCGGCAGCATGGGCAAATGCACATTGAGCAGTGTGGGGGCACAGGCCCCTGGGCTGATTTTAATTTTTATTACTTAGAGTCTAAGTTTATATAGTGTGTGCCTTTATATGCCGAAAACTAGTGCCTCACATGTTAAAGACTACATCTATTTAAAAGAAAGAAGGCTTAAACACGTTAACAACATAGAGAGAGAAAAGAAAAACATGTAGGACGTTGACAAAATAAGACACTTAAAAAATATGTGTAAGTTGAATTTGACATGACATAGCATATCAATTGACCGTGAAAAGAGAATAAAATAACAGGGGCTACTTGAGCCGATCGAGCGTAGGCCACCAGCCGGTCCAGCCCCTAAGTCAACGCTAGCCCAAGGCCCAAGCTAGCACCATCCCCAACCTAACCAAGTAGCCAACGTCATGTCCAGATAATACTTAACCTACCTCCCCATACGGCATGCCACGCACGCAACCTTTCATCTGCAGTGGTGACGGGCCCAACGCGTGGAGCTGCCGTCGTTCGGGATTACGCTGTCTACTTCTCGCCTACACTTGTGTGCGTTGGATGGTAAGGTTAGATTTCTCGTTGTGTTAATCTCACTGTCTCGCATGCAAATGGAGCAACTCTCGGTGTATGTATGCTGTATGCAGCATGGCCGACAGTCACGGCAATAGGTGAGTTTGTCCACTCATCGTCTCATCCTGGCTCCTTGCTTTCAAAGTTCAAATATGCAATAATCTTCATTGCTAATGAAGTAACAATTAGCTAACCAAAATAGGTACTAAATTTTGTGATTTAAATTTTAGAGTTTCAATTCTATAATCTTTAAAATATTTGTGGGTCAGAACTTTAATATTAGAATACATTGTTTCGATTTTTGCAATAGTTGAATTAGGGAATTTTTCAATGTATTTCAATATCTAATTTAGTGTGTTCTAACTTTCAATAATTGTCATCTCCTCAGGTAGTCTGTAGTCATAGAGCTATTTCTAAAAAGAAAGACATCACGTTCAAGTGCAAATGCTACGAGTACAGAAAGTCTAGAAATTAATTAGGAAGAAGAGATTCAGTTTTATCTAGGGAAAAGGAAAAGAATAGACGTCGATCTCTCCAAGATGTGGTAAGAAGAAAGTATTTCGATAACAAGCTTTGCTAATCTCGTACATATAATTTTTTATAGATAGTGTTTGGGAAGAAAAAAGAAGATTTAATTTTGCATGGTTTAATTAGTATGGCAGTTGACTTGAGTTTGGAAAGTTCAAAGATATAAAATTTAGAACGCATTACTATCTACTTACATTATCGATAGATGCATCGATAAATACACGTATAAAGTATGAGGCCCCCGCATTATTTT
This sequence comes from Dendrocalamus latiflorus, assembly GCA_017311315.1. NCBI lineage: Eukaryota > Viridiplantae > Streptophyta > Magnoliopsida > Poales > Poaceae > Dendrocalamus > Dendrocalamus latiflorus. The sequence goes on along the minus strand of CM029647.1, from coordinate 2,111,285 downwards.
TGTTGTAGATCCACCACTGCTTGGCAGCACAGTACCACGGTTGCGGATTCGCTTTCTATCAATGCCTGGATCCAAAACCTAGCCTCTCCCTTCTGTTTACACACCATGGCAGATTTTCTCCACTTGCTCAATGTACTTATGGATATCCACCTTCAACCTGAACAGGACAATATGATCATCTGGAGATGGACAGCACAGGGAACTTACTCAGCTAATTCAGCTTATAGGGCCCTTTTCCATGGTGCAACCCTCTTCCCCAGTGCTAAACTTCTTTGGAAAATCTGGGCACCGATGAAGGTTAAATTCTTCATTTGGCTAGCTTTGCACCACAAATGCTGGACCTTCACCCGTCTGTGCAAGCACAACATCCAAGCTCCAGGTGCTTGCCTGCTATGTGATCAAGAGCCTGAAACAATTGATCATTTGCTATTCCAGTGCAGCATGTCTAAGACAGTTTGGTTCTCAGTTGTTCGATGGATCCAGATTCCCTCCACTTCAGATTTTACCAACACGCACACACTGAGTGACCTCTGGACTGTGGCCTGGAAGGCACTGCCTAAGCGCGATAGGAATGGGTTGGACAGCCTCTTCCTCCTAATCCCTTGGATGATTTGGAGAAAACGAAATAACATTTGGTTCAGAGGCCAACCTACTCTTGTTATTTGCTTCATCTTAATTGATTGAAACGCTCCTCGCGTTTTCGAGAAAAAAAAAATGTGGGGCAAAAAGCCTCGTCTCCCTCCGACCACCAAACACTCCCAAAAAATAGGACGGCAAGAACGTAACCGCTCCCCAAGAATTGACACCCTTGTCACCACTATTACTCAGAAATGGCTCCCTCAAGTCTACCAACTTTAGGATAGGCCGACCAAATCCATTTCTTGCCTTACCAGCACAAACACTGAACAGCCCCTCCCAAAGTTTTTGGATTTGGATTCAATTCTTCCTTGCACAAACATGAACGAATTCAGAAAACTAAAGCGCGGCATCAGTACCAAACGAGGGAGCCACCTCGTCCAAAATGGTAAAAGATTAATTCGTTGATTTCAATTCTTTTTGTCAGGATTTTTCTTATCCTTCTTACATGTTTTCGTGACATCTTGAGCTTGACGATGTTTAGCTTTATCAATGTGGGTTTCAATCTCTTCTGAAAGCACTTCTGAAATGACGTTTCAGTGCTCACCTGCCGAGAAGTGAAAAATGATCTGTCATTCGCCTCAGAATCTCTGATAGCCTAACTGCTGCAGGCCAAAATCCATTTGATGAATGGGAGGAGCAGCAACGATATTGGCGTTCGCCGCGGGCACCGCCAGTGAGCCCCATGGGGTCGCCGTGGACCCCAAGCGGGGGCCAGAAGAAGCCGGTGCTGGGCAAGGTGAAGAGCAAGGCTAAGAAATGGATGCACCTGCTGCATCACAAGAAGAAGCCCGCGCAAGAGGAGGTGATGTGGACGCTCAGGGCAGGACCCAGCGCAGACGACAGCAATTGCAGGCAGGAAGAACGAGCTTCCGAACACCATGGAACCCCCAGCACAGCTCAACATCCGCTTCCCTGTATGTCTGTCTGTCAGAATACCATATGGCATCGAGTCAGTTGTCAAATTGAAAACGGAATGTCATTGCCGATATCCAGCTCAATTCAGTCAAGACATCAATTCTATTATAGTTTCATTACGACGAAGCGTGATAAATGTTTTTTTTTCCGTGCGAATTGTAGCGGGTGAATCAGAGCAGGCACCAGAGGTATACATGGAAGCATCACCAAGGCAGAACTCGCCGGTCCCGAGCCCCACTGCACGCAAAGAACAGCCATACTTCGTGGTCAGCAGCAGGTTCGAGTCAGAAATGGAGGAAGCCAATAGAATGCTGAGGGAATCGAAGCAGCTCCGCGTCAACACAGGCAAGCAAAAGACTGTAACATTTGCGCCAATCATAGAACGCGGGTTAGAAAATGAAAAGAATGGCTGGAGAAGAAGGGAACTGTCTGGAGCAGCAACATTGATATTCAGAAATGCATACGCTACAGTCTATGAGGTTGCCCTCAAGATGCTCTCTAGAATCCAAGACACCATGGTGGCATATCATATTGACATAAGGCACATGCTAGAGAAGGTAGCATCAGTCAATAGATACCTTAGGCTGAAGCTGGAGCCTCAACAAGATGATGAAGTACTCTCAGAAGTCATCACCGAGGCTGTCCTTAATCTGTTCGACACCTGGAGTGAGAGTGTTGAGAGGCCTTTGGTGCAGAGGGCAAAGGAAATCTTTTCTTGGTTTCTGCAGGAAAGGAGAGAAGAATCGCCTCCTGTTCCACTATCCACACATCCTAGTGCGCATGAAGGTAAGCTTCACCAAGTGTGCAAGGGTAGTACTATCTGCAAAACATTATTATCGAGTATTACCAATAACTGGAGACTTATGCAATGCAGATGCAGAAGAATTTTATTCCTCAGAGAATTAACTACTGCTTGAAGCACGAGATCAAGACACTGTGAAACATCAGTAGAGCCGTTAACCTTACAATGTCTGGACGCCGGAGGCGAAGACAAAGAGCGTGCCCCAAGTATACTTTGTTCGTAGAATAACATTACAGTTAAAATATCTTGCAGTGGCTGCAACTGAAACCAAAAGGAGGTTTCTGCAGCTTTATACCAGAAACTAAAGTACAAGATTGAAATCTTAATCAAGTTTCTCTTCGGATAAAGCTCAGCATCATGATTGTATCGGAGATTATATTCACAATCTGTGTCAATTAGGAACTAGAAGCGAGAGAGAGATAAGGCTCAACGCAATTAATCGTTAATCGTGCGAAGCGCATACATATATGCCGTTCCCTTGCCGTAACAAACTCAACCGATTTATGGAATAGCATCGGGAGGTTAGAAGGGATAAGCGGCAGCAAATACAATTCCATGTATGGATAAATATCAGGATTCTAACACGCCCCCGTAGTCTTAGCGTCGGTGGAACGGACGTTGAGACTGGAGCAATATTCGGAGAACACCAAAGTAGGGAGGCCCTTGGTGAAGATGTCAGCATACTGAGACGTCGTAGGGACATGGAGAACCCGAACTGCACCAAGAGCGACCTTCTCCCGAACAAAGTGTAGATCGATCTCAATATGTTTGGTCCGCTGGTGCTGAACCGGATTCATGGAGAGGTAGACGGCGCTGACATTATCACAATAAACAAGGGTAGCCCGAGTCGGAGGAGCATGCAACTCGTGAAGTAGCTGGCGAAGCCAGCACGTCTCGGCCACAGCGTTGGCGACTGCCCTGTATTCGGCTTCTGTACTGGAGCGGGATACAGTAGACTGTCGCTTGGACGACCAGGATATCAAGTTGTCCCCCAGGAAGATAGCATAGCCAGAGGTGGACTTCCGAGTGTCAGGACATCCGGCCCAATCTGCATCGGAATAGGCAACCAGCTCGTGAGTGGAGGACGACCGAATGATGAGGCCAAGATCAAGGGAGCCACGAACATAGCGGATGATCCGCTTGAGAGCGGCAAGGTGAGGCTCCCGTGGATCATGCATGTGAAGATAGATCTGTTGAACAGCATATGCAATGTCGGGCCTGGTGAAGGTGAGATACTGCAAAGCACCGGCCAAGCTGCGATAGTCAGTGGGATCTGAGACAGGCGCACCGGCAGTGGAGGATAGCTTGGCATTGGTGTCAACCGGTGTGCTGCAGGGTTTGCAATCACGCATGTTAGCACGCTCCAAAATCTCAAGACAATACTGGCGCTGGCTAAGGAAGAGTCCAGAAGACTGCCGAGTGACGGTGATTCCCAGGAAATGGTGAAGAGGACCCAAATCCTTCATAGAGAATTCTGACTGAAGGGCCGAGATCGTCCACTGTAGAAGAGCTGAAGAAGAGGCTGTCAAAACGATGTCATCCACATATAGAAGAAGGTAGACACAGTCGGCAGCACGGCGATAGATGAAGAGCGAGGTGTCAGACTTGGCCTCATGGAAACCAATGGACACCAAGAAGCTGGCGAATCTGCTGTACCAAGCTCGTGGAGCCTGCTTGAGGCCGTAAAGGGACTTGTTGAGGCGGCAAACCATCTCCGGCCGAGAGCTGTCAACAAACCCTGATGGCTGAATGCAATACACTATCTCATCAAGGGTGCCATGAAGAAAAGCATTCTTGACATCCAGCTGGTGAATGGGCCAGTCACGAGAAACAGCAAGGCTGAGAACAGTGCGAACGGTGGCAGGCTTGACAACTGGACTGAAAGTCTCATCAAAATCAACTCCAGGGCGCTGTGTGAAACCACGGAGAACCCAGCGAGCCCTGTACCTATCCAGCGAACCATCAGATTTGAACTTGTGACGAAAAATCCACTTGCCGGTGACAAGATTGGCGCCGGGAGGGCGCGCAACAAGATCCCAGGTGTTGTTCGCTTGGAGGGCAGCGAATTCTTCTTCCATGGCGGCACGCCAATGAGGGTCTGCCAGAGCTGCACGATATGTGCGAGGCACTGGAGACAGAGGGGAGACATGCAAGCTCTCCTTGTGCTTTGGTTGACGAATGCCGTCTTTGCCGCGGGTGACCATGGGATGAGAGTTGACCACAGGGATGGCCGGTGATGCGCCGAGGATGGCCGGTTGGCGGCAGCCGCTAGGAAGTCGTGCGCTCCGGGCACGGGATGGTGGTGCGGCAGGCAGGAGAAGACGCGGTGCATCGGCTGGGCAAGGCGCCCCAGCATCAGGCGCGGGGCTGGTGTCCACAGCCGACGGTCCAAGTGGAGGAGATGTGGTCGGGTGAGACGCCCCAGCCTCGGTCGCGGGTCCGGTGCCAGCAGCAGGCCCAAGTGGGTAGGCCGGCCTAGGTAGCTCGAAGAGGCGGGCGTCGGCGCCACACGTGGCACGCCGCGCGACAGGGACTTCTCAGCGAATTGGTGCCTGCGTCTGAGCAGTAAAATCTTCGAGGAAATCAAAGTCAGTAGCACAAGGCGCATTAGGTGATAACTCAGTAAATGGAAAAGAGTGCTCATCAAAAACCACATGGCGTGAGATGATAACCCTGTTGGACACAGGGTCAAAACAGCGGTATCCTTTGTGTTCAAGGGGATAACCGAGAAAAACACATCGAACTGAACACGGGGAGAGCTTATGTGGAGCTGTGGCGGAGAGGTTAGGATAGCAAGCACACCTAAAAACACGAAGATGCGCATAGGAGGGGTGAACGCCGTGAAGGGCAAAGTAGGGTGTGTGGTGGTTTAGGGTTTTAGTAGGGTGGCAATTTATGAGGTGTGTGGCGGTATGGAGAGCCTCAACCCAGAAGGAGCCAGGGAGGGCGGCCTGGAATAGGAGAGATCGCACAATATTGTTGATGGAGCGAAGCATGCGTTCGGCTTTGCCATTCTGAGGGGAGGTGTGTGGACAGGACATGCGCATGGTGACCCCCTTGGTGAGGAAGAAGGTGCGAGCGGTAGAGTTATCAAACTCACGACCGTTATCACACTGGACACTACGGATAGTGGTGGCAAACTGTGTCTGCACGTAAGCGAAAAAATGAGAGATAGTGGCGAAGGTGTCAGACTTGAGGCACAAAGGAAAAGTCCACACATAATGAGAATAATCATCAAGAATAACAAGGTAATACTTGTAACCCGAAATGCTCGCAATGGGAGAGGTCCACAAATCACAGTGAATCAAGTCAAAAATGTTTCTGGCCCTAGTGAAGGAACTAGTAAAAGGAAGACGAATATGATGACCGAGCTGGAAAGCATGGCACACAGCGGTGGAGACTCCTGAGGGTATGACGGATGAGCGGGCAAGGCGTGCGAGGGCATCATGTCCGAGATGACTGAGGCGCCGATGCCACAAGGTGTTGGAAGCGGCGGTGAGAGTGTGTGCAGTGGGTGAGCTGCTGAACGGGTAGAGGTCACCGGTGCTATTGTACCTGACGATCTCGGTCCTGGAATGAAGATCCTTCACAGAAAAACCAAGGGGGTCAAACTCAACTGTGCAGTTGTTGTCAGAAACAAACTGGCGAACAGAGATGAGATTCTTGATGATATTGAGAGAAACCAAAATATTATTGAGAGCAAAGGTATTATTGCTGTTATGGAGGAAGGTAGAGCCAACGGAAGTAACGGGAAGAATAGATCCATTGCCAACAATAATACTAGAGGGGGAATGTGCAGGTGGTGAATGAGAAAGGGAGAGGATACCGGCATCCGAAGCCATGTGGGAGGTAGCACCCGTGTCCATATACCAGTCATGCGCAGGTAGGGCTGGATATCGAGCTGGCTCGGCTCGGCTCGGTCTGGCTCGGTAGGATAACGAGCTGGCTCGAGCTGGCTCGTTATAACTAACGAGCTAAAAAGCCAGCTCGGCTCGGCTCGACAAAAAGCTCGAGTTAGCTCGTTTGGCTCGTGAGCCAGGGCCAAAAAATATCTCCATCATATATTCATCCATGGAAGTTTGGCTCGTTTGGCTCGTTAGGCTCGTTTGGCTCGTTTGGGTACAATAGAGTACAAATTAACACATGCATGGCTCGTTTGGGTACAATAGAGTACAAATTTACACATTAACACATGCAATAGAGTACAAATTAGGTCCATGGAAGCAGCATATGCATATCTAAATTCCTGGAAGCATGGCTCGTTTGGCTCGTGAGCGGCTCGCGAGCTGGCTCGAGTTGGCTCGTTATAGCTAACGAGCTAAAATCTTGGCTCGGCTCGGCTCGTTATCCTAACGAGCCGAGCCGAGCCGAGCCAGCCACAAGCCGAGCGAGCTAACGAGCTTCGAGTTTTTTGTCCAGCCCTATGCGCAGGCGAGGGCGGTTGTGTCAGGGAGACGGTGGAGAAAGCATTCGCCAAAGCCTGTTGATCCCACGCGGTTGCCGGAGATGTACTGTTGGTGCTGCTCCAAACGCTTGGGGAAGCCGGAGTGTACAGGGGCGGCAGTGCAGGGGCCGAACCAGTCCCAAAAGCAGGAGGAGGCACGAGCTGCGCCTGGGAGATGCCGTGGTGCTGGCCTGTCATCGCCGTGCCGGCGAACTGAGTGGGTTGGCCAATGGGGCCAACCGGTCGCGAGCCGAGAAGACCACGACTCAGTGGTGGCCCGGGCCACATCTGAATTGAGCCGGCCCACGGGTTGTGGAAGCTGGGCCAGGAAGCATTCGGTTGCTGCGACCCGGAGGGAGCGCCTGAAGTGTTGCCGTTGTTGCCGTTGCCGCTGCGACGACGGCGATTGC